>CM042688.1:383179435-383576566 GCA_023614405.1 Avena insularis
TGTTCTTTTCATAAGCCACATTGATCCACTAGATGTCATTGCATGTGTGTTCTCTTCATAGACCACATGGATCCACTAGATGTCATTGCATGTGTGTTCTTATCCTAGACCACATGAATCCACTAAATGTCATTGCTTGTGTGTTCTTTTTATAAACCACATGGATCCACTAGATATCATTACATGTGAGTGTTATTTTCATAAACCACATGGATCGACTATATGTCATTGCATGTGTGTTCTTTTCATAAGCCACATGGATCCACTAGATGTCATTGCATGTGTGTTCTTTTCATAAACCACATGGATCCACTAGATGTCATTGCATGTGTGTTCTTTTCATAAACCACATGGATCCACTAGATGTCATTGCATGTGTGTTCTTTTCATAAACCACATGGATCCACTAGATGTCATTGCATGTGTGTTCTTTTCCTAAACCACAAGGATCCACAGATTCATTCAATGTGTGTTCTTTTCATAAACCACATGGATCCACTAGATGTCATTGCATGTGTGTTCTTTTCCTAAACCACATGGATCCACTAGAGTCATTCCATGTGTGTGTTCTTTTCATAAACCACATGGATCCACTAGAGTCATTGCATGTTTGTTCTTTTCATAAACCACATGGACCCACTAGATCTCATTACATGTGTGTTCTTTAAAATAACCACATGGATCCACTAGAGTCATTGCATGTGTGTTCTTTTCATGATCCACTTGGATCCACTAGATGTCATTGCATGTGTGTTCTTTTCCTAAACCACATGGATCCACTAGATGTCATCGCATGTGTGTTCTTTTCCTAAACCACATGGATCCACTAGAGTCATTGCATGTGTGTTCTTTTCATAAACCACATGGATCCACTAGATGTCATTGCATGTGTGTTCTTTTCATAAACCACATGGATCCACTAGATGTCATTGCATGTGTGTTCTTTTCCTAAACCACATGGATCCACTAGATGTCATTGCATGTGTGTTCTTTTCCTAAACCACATGGATCCACTAGATGTCATTGCATGTGTGTTCTTTTCATAAACCACATGGATCCACTAGATGTCATTGCATGTGTGTTCTTTTCATAAACCACATGGATCCACTAGATGTCATTGCATGTGTGTTCTTTTCCTAAACCACATTGATTCACTAGATGTCATTGCACGTGTGTTCTTTTGATAAACCACATGTATCCACTAGAGTCATTGCATGTTTGTTCTTTTCATAAACCACATGGATCCACTAGATGTCATTACATGTGTGTTCTTTTCATAAACCACCTGGATCCACTAGATGTCATTGCATGTTTGTTCGTTTGATAAACCACATGGATCCACTCTATTTCATTGCTTGTGTGTTCTTTTCATCAACCACAAGGATACACTAGATGTCATTGCATGTGTTTTATTTTCATAAACCACATGGATCCACTAGATGTCATTACATGTGTGTTATTTTCATAAAGCACATGGATCCACTAGAGTCATTGCATGTGTGTTCTTTTCATAAACCACTTGGATCCACTAGATGTCATTGCATGTGTGTTCTTTTCCTAAACCACATGGATCCACTAGATGTTATTGCATGTGTGTTTGTCACATCCCAAGATTTTCCAAATCTTGTAATGTGAAAAATAAATAAACAAAATAAATTTTTGTTGAAAATCAGGGTGAAAAGAAACTTTTGTTTCTAAAAGGAGACTTAAAATTCCATCTTGAACAAACTTTGACTAAAGTTTGAATTCAACAAAAATCCAAATCAAGGGAAATGCATTCCTCAATGAATGTATCTGGAAATTTGAACATTTGGAAAGTAATCCAAAACCCAAAACCCTAATGGAAGGAAATCATTTTTCCAAAGTATCTCCAAATCCATGGATTTAATCCATACCAAGTTGATCAACAAATTTTCACAAAGGATCAAGAAAGACCTTAGAGATGGTTTCACTAAGTTTGGAACCATGGACAAAATCTTGTGAATATATTAAGACAAGGAAATTGAAATTTCCAAAGCTAATAAAGCCCTTACCAAAGCCCACACCAATTGGTGATCAAGTAATCCTAAAGGGATCAAAAAGATAAACCTTTGTTAAAGGAAAAATAAATTGTTTTGGAAATACAAATTTAGATCTTTTAATAAAGGACTTTGGTTTCAAATGAAAAGGTGAGCCAAATTAATTTTGGCCAAGCTTTTGTAATAAAATATTTTGTTTTGATAAAATGAGTAAAGGTTTATTTAAATAAAATAATAAGGATTTAAACATCCAATTTTATTTAAGTAAAAGCTTTTCCCATTTTAAATGAACACCAAGTATTTTATTACTACTTTGAAATCTTTTATTAAAAGGTTTTGCTTTGATTAAAATGAGTAAAGGATTATTTAAATAAAATAATAAGGATTTAAATATCCAATTTTATTTAAGTAAAGGCTTTCCCATTTTAATTAAACACCAAAACTTATTTATTTAAATAAGTTTCAAGTGATCTTTTATTTTTCAAATTAAACCTTCTGGTTTGGTTTTGAAAATAATTGAATTCAAATGGAAATATTATTAAATAAATCAAACCCTATTAACTAAAGATCCATTTTATTTGATTATTAAATGGATCCTAAATTAAATAAAATAATATTTCATTTTGAGATTTGATTATGTTGCCAAATGTAACCAAATTCAAATGAAAAGTTGCTGTTTGAATTGATTGAGTGTTGTTTGAAATTGTTTGAATAATTGTTTGAAATTGAAAACAGAAAAGAATTAGAAAAGAAAAGAGTTAGACAGAAAAATAGGAAAAATAAGCAGCCCATTTAGGCCCAACTCCCTCAAATTTTTCACCCCAGGAGAAAACAATTCTCACCAAATAATGACCATTGAGTCAATTACTGGACCCACTTCCCTCTCCTCACTCAATGACAGACTTACCTCCACTTAATTCTTCCCGAACTGCTTTTCAGACCATTTAAAGAAACCCACACAGCAATGACCGTGGACCCCGATCCTTTCTTTTTTCCCATCGACGGTAGGCCCACTTCTCTAGCCATCGCCTTCCCTGCTTTCTTCTCCTCAACGACGCTGCTGATTGAAAGCGTGATGAATTGCCAGAACTGCTTAATCTTCGCCAACGACGCCTACTTAAACGCCTTCCTCTCCTCCTCTTTTTCCTCGACCCCTTCCCAAGCTCGCCTCAGCCGCCTCAATTCCTCCTCGAACGCCTCTTCCACGATGTTCCTGACAATTCGACGAAACCCATCGCCTCTGACCTCTTCGACCATGCACGACACTCACTCATCCGGTGCTCTGTCCGTGCCCTCTCGTTCGCTGGTGCCTGAACCTCGCCTTCGACGACACTCATAGCTACCGTCTGCTCCAACTACGGCGACATTCCCCGTGAGCACACCCCTTCAAGCACCTCTCAATGATGCTCCGTTCATGACCTCTTGCGCACCTAACCCTGCCCCTGCTTTGACCTAGGGCGATCTGCCGCCTTCGACCACGATTTAAGCCGAGAGCACCGCCGCTCGCAACTCCGGCGAGCAATCGCAGACGAAGTGCGCCTTTGCCTCATTAATCGACGCTGAGCATCACCGCGACCTCGAGCCTGGTGAGCATCTCTCCTTCTCCTCTCCTCAGACGCTGCACCATTATCGATCGACGACTCGCCGCCGGTAGCCACCGCAGCCGTCCAAATGGTCGAGCACGTTAACCGTCGATCCGGATCCATCGGTTACGATAGAATCACTTAACGCCAAGAGGTATGTCCCTAAGCCGCGCGATCAAACTTGATCCAACGCTTCCACGTTGCCGATCCACACCGAACCGGTACCGCCAATAGAATAACGCCGCGTGTCACTAGATCTGCTTTAAAAGAAATTTGAAAACAGAGATTTTTGCCATTTTCAAACCCATGTATCTTTTGATCCACACGTCCAAATTTTACAAATTTGATGTCGTTGGAATCAGCAAGACAAGCCCTAACCAACCCTGCCCTTAGTTTAGCAAATAGTATCTGTTAACTTGTTTAACTTTGCAGATTCTTTTGTATGCTTGCTAACATTAGAAAAATCATTTAAAAATGATATTTAGGTTAAAACCTTTGCCAATTAGTTTGTTGTGACCTTGCTGACCATAGGAACCAACCCATAGTTTGGAAAGTGATTTTGGAAAAGAATAGAATGGATTAATTAGTTTAGTCCATTTCTAGCTAACTAAAACTATTTGTTTTGTTTATGAAAATGCTTTCATAAAGAAAACCTTGAGAAAATGTTTGACCAAACCTCATCACCAAAAGCACCAAGTTTTGCAATAGCAACTCATTTGGTGAACCCTATAGACTAAAACCCTAGTAGACATATTTCTTCACCACATAAAATGACCAAATAGGTGCCTTGTTTTGAAATTGGTTTTTGAGGTGAAACCTTTTGCTAACAACTTTGCCACTTTGGTAAATGACCAATTTGGATCTTACAAAGTTTTAGGAATCTAATAGGAACCCTTTTGCAAATGACTTTGCCATTTTGGTAAATGACCAATTTGGAACTTACAAAGTTAGAAGCCTAGTGAAGACCATCCCTACATTAGAACCAACCTTTGCATGCCTATGCATGACTTTGCCACTTTACAAAATGACCATTAGGTGTACCCAAATGTCTATGACCCACTAGGAACCACTTTTGCAAACAAAGCAAAGCTTGGCATGCTTGCATGCATTTCTTTGACTTTGTTATTTTATGTGTGTTGATTTGCTTGATTGGTAGATTGAGTTTGTGCCTTGCTTGATTGATTGTAGTGACTTGAAGAGTGTGAGTGTTGCAAGGACAAGGAGTGAACTTATACCCTCTACCAAAAAAAAGGCAAGTGATGCTTCATATCTTATGTCCCATTATTTTCACTATGCATTAGTGTTTTTGCTAAAGTAAAATCTTGCATGGTTTTTATTTTGCTAAGTATAGACCTTGCTATAGGAAATCTAGTAGATGAATCCTTAGTAGGATTTTCCTAAGTTAAGAATCCTATTACTACCAAGCTTAGCCTAGCTAATAGAAAACTTGGGTGGGATATATATTCACACTATTGAAAAATATTCTAAGTCTAAGGACTTATGTTTTGTTTAAATAAAACAACTAAAAGTTAATGAATCACCTGGGTGGAAATGGAAGGAATGGTTTATGTTGAGTGGTTCACAAGGCTGGACTTGGCTTGTGTATCTCACTTGTTGATGGCCACCCATGAAACAAAGAGATTTGAGATGTCAAATGTTGAGAAACTTCAAGTGCAACCACTTGGCATTATGGGCTCTGCCATGATCTTAGGATGCTGGAACTTAGTCTTTTGGACAGTGGGTGGTAGTGATTGATAGGTTGGAGCGCGTCCATTTGACTAAGGAAAGGCTACTGAAGGATCATTCTTGGGAAACCAAGACTTGTGGGGAAAGTGCACCACCTCTGCAGAGTGAAAAACCTAAGTACTTAGCCATGTCCCTGGTAAAGGACAATTTGAGCATCAAGACATGGAAGCAATCAAGAATCTCATCATTCCAATTTCTAAATTAAAACTTGTGGGTGAACAAGGGTTGTGTGAAATCTTAAATCTTTGATTGGTAGATGCCTTGAGAGGATCTTCAATCATTGGTTGAGAATTTGTTTTTGCCAAGTAAATCTTCAGTCTCTGATTGGTAGATGCCCTGAGTGGATCTTTAGTCTTTGATTGGTAGATGTCTTGGAAAGTTTTTGCCAAACAAAACTTATTTTCAAATGATAGGGAAAAATCTATTTTGAGCAATGCAAAGCCTCAACTCCACTTAGCCAAATGCATATAGATGATAGACTCCACTATACTACCAAAGTATCACTTGCCAATACAATTCAAATGTATTGACCCTTGTGGCTGTAACTTTTAATGTTGCAGGTTTGATTGATTTTAGTGAGGATTGATTGATTAGGATTACAAAGTCTACAACCAACATGTCTGCCTGTGGCACTTTGAAGATTAAGGACCCAATGCTTATAGTTATTCCGCTGCAATGTAATGTAATAGCCTAATGAGCTATGTTTGATGTAATAAAATTATGTTATTCCTGGTTATAAAGTTGTATTATGACCTTTGTTTCTCGATATTACATCTGAACTGTGGATGCTAGCTATTGATCCAGGGACTAGCATTGTAAACACAGGGGACTCAATCTTATTAAAGGTTGGAGATCCTACAGAATGGTATCAGAGCATTGTGTTGCCTGTAGGATTTGTAACCCTAGGATTGGACAAAAACCCTTAGAAAAATAGGAGTTGTCTTATTCCAAAACTTATTTACCAAAAACAATCTTGTAAACTCTTTCCTCAACCATTTTGGTTTCAACTCTACTTCTCTTCTATTTCAAACTTGATGGAAAAGCCTACCCCGTGACCAAAGACTACATCATGAGCAAAGGACTTCTTCAATATTTTCAACTCTAATGACTTCAACTTCTTCAACATCTTCAAGTGATTTCAACCTCCTTCTTAACAAGGACTTCCAACTTGGATACCACTAAGGACTACAAGTGAGACAAGAAATTTTGCTCAAGACTTGAAGACTAAGGAAAAACAACTTAGAAGGAGCCATCAACATCTTTGAAGTATTTGTGACCAAGAGACAAGAATTCTCCAAGGATACAAAGATCTCATTCAAGAAGAATCAACGAAGAAGGATGGAAAGATCACAAGTGAACCATATAGATGGACCACCATATTTTAGTTTAAGTCAAACCCACCAACTTATGTGGTGTAACAAAAATATTTTTGTTGCCTAAGTGTGTGCTTGAAACTTGTTGTTTGAGTGAAATGTTTGGTTTGTGATTGCTTGCACATTGCTTGTGTGAAATGTGAAGTGTGTGAATAGAATTGACTTCTTAGAAAGACCTTTTGCCTATTCTAATCCCCTCCAACCCAAACAGATGACTTCTCCAAGAGACTCCAACATCAAGGATGGTGACAACAACAACAACCAAGAGGTCAACATGAGAGAACTCATAGCAACCCAACACCAATTGAGCCAACTAACAGCTCAGTTCATAGCCAACAATGGACTAGACCCAGCCATACAAAGGATTTTGAAGCTTCAATCCCAACTGTTGCAAGGATTGGTTACTCAAGTGATCAACATGAGGGAAAACTTTTCCCAAGGAGCTAATAACAACAAGGATGACCAAGATGTTATTTTAGAAGGAACCCAAGTTAGCAATACTTGTGTAGTCAAGGATCATGCAACTAAGGAGCATGAAGATAAATGCCCCAAGAAGAGAGGAAGATCTCCCATTTATGAAGAGCATGAACTAGAAGAACCCCTAGCTTTGGAGAGACCCAAGAAGAAGAAGAAGAAATGCCTCAAAAGGTGCAATGTTTCAAATGCAAAGAGATGGGACATTATGCCAATGAATGCCCAGAAAAGAAGATGGACCAAATAAACAAACAAGAGGCAATGACACCAAAGGAAAAGAAAGATATCAGCCAACTGATATGTTACAAATGCAAGGAACCAGGACACTATGCAAGCAATTGTCCAGAAAAGATGAAGAACAAGATGAACAAGCCAAAGGAGAAACCCAACCTTAGCCCATGAGTCAAGTATGGAAATAAAGGCCACTATGCAGAAGTTTTCCAAGATTCCAAGCAAGCCAAGATGTAGTTTAGTTAGAAAATTTTTAAGGGTGGTAGTACCCTAGTTGTTTTGAACCTGCTTGTAACCCTAGCCTCCCCAAATCTCGGGACGAGATTTCTTTTAAGGAATTGTCACATCCCAAGATTTTCCAAATCTTGTAATGTGAAAAATAAATAAACAAAATAAATTTTTGTTGAAAATCAGGGTGAAAAGAAACTTTTGTTTCTAAAAGGAGACTTAAAATTCCATCTTGAACAAACTTTGACTAAAGTTTGAATTCAACAAAAATCCAAATCAAGGGAAATGCATTCCTCAATGAATGTATCTGGAAATTTGAACATTTGGAAAGTAATCCAAAACCCAAAACCCTAATGGAAGGAAATCATTTTTCCAAAGTATCTCCAAATCCATGGATTTAATCCATACCAAGTTGATCAACAAATTTTCACAAAGGATCAAGAAAGACCTTAGAGATGGTTTCACTAAGTTTGGAACCATGGACAAAATCTTGTGAATATATTAAGACAAGGAAATTGAAATTTCCAAAGCTAATAAAGCCCTTACCAAAGCCCACACCAATTGGTGATCAAGTAATCCTAAAGGGATCAAAAAGATAAACCTTTGTTAAAGGAAAAATAAATTGTTTTGGAAATACAAATTTAGATCTTTTAATAAAGGACTTTGGTTTCAAATGAAAAGGTGAGCCAAATTAAATTTGGCCAAGCTTTTGTAATAAAATATTTTGTTTTGATAAAATGAGTAAAGGTTTATTTAAATAAAATAATAAGGATTTAAACATCCAATTTTATTTAAGTAAAAGCTTTTCCCATTTTAAATGAACACCAAGTATTTTATTACTACTTTGAAATCTTTTATTAAAAGGTTTTGCTTTGATTAAAATGAGTAAAGGATTATTTAAATAAAATAATAAGGATTTAAATATCCAATTTTATTTAAGTAAAGGCTTTCCCATTTTAATTAAAACACCAAAACTTATTTATTTAAATAAGTTTCCAAGTATTCTTTTATTTTTCAAATTAAACCTTCTGGTTTGGTTTTGAAAATAATTGGAATTCAAATGGAAATATTATTAAATAAATCAAACCCTAATAACTAAAGATCCATTTTATTTGATTATTAAATGGATCCTAAATTAAATAAAAATAATATTTCATTTTGAGATTTGGATTATGTTGCCAAACAGAACCAAATTCAAATGAAAAGTTTGCTGTTTGAATTGATTGAGTGTTGTTTGAAATTGTGTGAATATTTGTTTGAAATTGAAAACAGAAAAAGAATTAGAAAAAGAAAAAGAGTTAGACAGAAAAAAATAGGAAAACAGGAGCAGCCCAATAGGCCCAACTCCAATTTCAGCCTTTCACGCCCGGAGAAAACAATTCTCACTAAATAATGTACCACGAAGTCAATTACAGATGGACCCACTTCCCCTCTCCTCTCTCACACAACAGACCCCACCTCCACTTAATTCTTCCCGACGTTTTTCTCGCATCCACAAAGAAACCCACACAAAGAAAGACGTGGACCCCGATCCTTCTTTTTTTCCCACCGACCGGTCCCACTTCTCTAGCCATCGCCTTCCCCGCCACTTCTTCTCCTCAACGGCGCTTCTGCTGAAATTCGCGTTGAATTCAAGTTAACCACGGACTTTACTCCCCGCAACGACGCCTACTTAAACGCCTTCCTCTCCTCTGTCTTTTCCCTGACCCCTTCCCAAAGCTCGCAATTTCTTCACTTTCTCCTCGAACGCCTTCTGGCCCGACAATCGACGTTAACCCCACTGCCTCTTGCCTCTTTGACCATGCACGATACTCCACTCATCGTGCTTCGTCCGTGCCCTCCGCTCAGACGCTGGGTGCTCAAAACTCGCTTCGACGACGACTGCCACCGCTGTCGTTCCAACTACGGGCGACATTCCGTGAGCACAGACCTCCTCTCAATGATGCTCCTCATTCGCGACTCTGCGCATCTAACCCTGCCCTTGCTTGACTTAGGGCGACTGCGCAACGACGAAGCCGAGAGCACCGCCGCCGCCCAACTCCGGCGAGCAATCGCATGAACTAGTGCGCCTTTGCCTCGCTAATCGCACGTTGAGCATCACCGCGACCCCGAGCCTGGTGAGCATCTCCTCCTTCTCCCTCGCCGCAGCATCGCCACCATTATCGATCGACGACTACCGCCGGTAGCCACCGCAGCGCGCCGCAAATGGTCGAGCACGTTAGCCGTGAGATCTGGATCCGACGGTTACGATAGAATCACTTAACGCCAAGAGGTATGTCCTCTGCCGCGATCAAACTTGATCCAAAGCTCCACAGCCACGATCCACACCGAACCGCGATCACCAATCAGAATAACGCTGGTGGCACTAGATCTTTAAAAGAAATTTGAAAACAGATTTATTTGCCATTTTCAAACCCATGTATCTTTTGATCCACACGTCCAAATTTTACAAATTTGATGTCGTTGGAATCAGCAAGACAAGCCCTAACCATCCCTGCCCTTAGTTTAGCAAATAGTATCTGTTAACTTGTTTAACTTTGCAGATTCTTTTGTATGCTTGCTAACATTAGAAAAATCATTTAAAAATGATATTTAGGTTAAAACCTTTGCCAATTAGTTTGTTGTGAGTTAAAATGACCCTAGGAACCAACCCATGGAGTTAAAATGATTTTGGAAAAGAATAGGATGGATTAATTAGTTTAGTCCATTTCTAGCTAACTAAAAACTATTTGTTTTGTTTATGAAAATGCTTTCATAAAGAAAACCTTGAGAAAATGTTTGGACCAAACCTACTGACCAAAAGCACCAAGTTTTGCAATAGCAACTCATTTGGTGAACCCTATAGACTAAAACCCTAGTAGACATATTTCTTCACCACATAAAATGACCAAATAGGTGCCTTGTTTTGAAATTGGTTTTTGAGGTGAAACCTTTTGCTAACAACTTTGCCACCTTGGTAAATGACCAATTTGGATCTTACAAAGTTTAGGAATTTAATAGAAACCCTTTTGCAAATGACTTTGCCATTTTGGTAAATGACCAATTTGGAACTTACAAAGTTAGAAGCCTAGTGAAGACCATCCCTACATTAGAACCAACCTTTGCATGCCTATGCATGACTTTGCCACTTTAAAAAAATGACCATTAGGTGTACCCAAATGTCTATGACCCACTAAGAACCACTTATGCAAACAAAGCAAAGCTTGGCATGCTTGCATGCATTTCTTTGACTTTGTTATTTTATGTGTGTGTTGTTTTGCTTGATTGGTAGATTGAGTTTGTGCCTTGCTGGATTGATTGTAGTGACTTGAAGAGTGTGAGTGTTGCAAGGACAAGGAGTGAACTTATACCCTCTACCAAAAAAAAGGCAAGTGATGCTTCATATCTTATGTCCCATTATTTTCACTATGCATTAGTGTTTTTGCTAAAGTAAAATCTTGCATGGTTTTTATTTTGCTAAGTATAGACCTTGCTATAGGAAATCTAGTAGATGAATCCTTAGTAGGATTTTCCTAAGTTAAGAATCCTATTACTACCAAGCTTAGCCTAGCTAATAGAAAACTTGGGTGGGATATATATTCACACTATTGAAAAATATTCTAAGTCTAAGGACTTATGTTTTGTTTAAATAAAACAACTAAAAGTTAATGAATCACCTGGGTGGAAATGGAAGGAATGGTTTATGTTGAGTGGTTCACAAGGCCAGGGACTGGCTTGTGTATCTCACTTGTGGATGGCCACCCAGGAAACAAAGAGATTTGAGATGTCAAATGTTGAGAAACTTCAAGTGCAACCACTTGGCATTATGGGCTCTGCCATGATCTTAGGATGCTGGAACTTAGTCTTTGGACAAAGGGTGGTAGTGATTGATAGGTTGGAGCGTCCATTTGACTAAGGAAAGGCTATCAAGGATCATTCTTGGGAAACCAAGACTTGTGGGGAAAGTGCACCACCTCTGCAGAGTGAAAAACCTAAGTACTTAGCCATGTCCCTGGTAAAGGACAATTTGAGCATCAAGACATGGAAGCAATCAAGAATCTCATCATTCCAATTTCTAAATTAAAACTTGTGGGTGAACAAGGGTTGTGTGAAATCTTAAATCTTTGATTGGTAGATGCCTTGAGAGGATCTTCAATCATTGGTTGAGAATTTGTTTTTGCCAAGTAAATCTTCGCCTCTGATTGGTAGATGCCCTGAGTGGATCTTCAGTCTTTGATTGGTAGATGTCTTGGAAAGTTTTTGCCAAACAAAACTTATTTTCAAATGATAGGGAAAAATCTATTTTGAGCAATGCAAAGCCTCAACTCCACTTAGCCAAATGCATATAGATGATAGACTCCACTATACAACCAAAGTATCACTTGCCAATACAATTCAAATGTATTGACCCTTGTGGTTGTAACTTTTAATGTTGCAGGTTTGATTGATTTTAGTGAGGATTGATTGATTAGGATTACAAAGTCTACAACCAACATGTCTGCCTGTGGCACTTTGAAGATTAAGGACCCAATGCTTATAGTTATTCCGCTGCAATGTAATGTAATAGCCTAATGAGCTATGTTTGATGTAATAAAATTATGTTATTCCTGGTTATAAAGTTGTATTATGACCTTTGTTTCTCGATATTACATCTGAACTGTGGATGCTAGCTATTGATCCAGGGACTAGCATTGTAAACACAGGGGACTCAATCTTATTAAAGGTTGGGGATCCTACAGTGTTCTTTTTATAAACCAGATGGATCCACTAGATGTCATTGCATGTTTGTTCTTTCCATAAACCACATGGATCCACTCTATTTCATTGCTTGTATGTTCTTTTCATCAACCACATGGATGCACTAGATGTCATTGCATGTGTTTTATTTTCATAAACCACATGGATCCACTAGATGTCATTGCATGTCTGTTATTTTCATAAACCACATGGATCCACTAGATGCATTGCATGTGTGTTCTTTTCATAAACCACATGGATACACTAGATGCCATTGCATGTGTATTCTTTTCCTAAACCACATGGATCCACTAGATGTCATTGCATGTGTGTTCTTTTTATAAACCAGATGCATCCACTAGATGTCATTGCATGTGTGTTCTTTTTATAAACCACATGGATCCACTAGATGGCATTTCATGTGTGTCCTTTTCATAAACCAAATGGATCCACTAGATGTTATTGCATTTCTGTTCTTTTCATAAACCACATCTATCCACTACATGTCATTGCACGTGTGTTCTTTTGATAAACACATGGATCCACTAGAGTCATTGCATGTTTGTTCTTTTCATAAACCACATGGATCCACTAGATCTCTTTACATGTGTGTTCTTTTAATAAACCACACGGATCCACTAGATGTAATTACATGTGTGTTATTTTCATAAAGCACATGGATCCCCTAGAGTCATTGCATGTCTTATTTTCATAAACCACATGGATCCACTAGATGCATTGCATGTGTATTTTCATTAACCACATGGATCCACTATATGTAATTGCATGTGTGTTCTTTTCCGAAACCACATGGATCCACTAGATGTCATTGCATGTGTGTTCTTTTCATAAACAACATGGATCCACTAGATGTCATTGCATGTGTGTTCTTTTCATAAACAACATGGATCCACTAGATGTCATTGCATGTGTGTTCTTTTTATAAACCAGATGGATCCACTAGATGTCATTGCATGTGTGTTCTTTTCATAAACCACATGAATCCACTAGATGTCATTGCATGTGTGTTCTTTTCATAAACCACATTGATCCACTAGAGTCATTGCATGTGTGTTCTTTTCATAAACCACATGTATCCACTAGATATCATTGCATGTCTGTTCTTTTCATAAACCACATGTATCCACTAGATGTCATTGCATTTATGTTCTTTTCATAAACCACATTTATCCACTAGATGTCATTGCACGTGTGTTCTTTTAATAAACCACATTGATAAACGACATGGATCCACTAGAGTCATTGCATGTTTGTTCTTTTCATAAACCACATGGATCCACTAGATCTCATTACATGTGTGTTCTTTTAATAAACCACATGGATCCACTAGATGTCATTACATGTGTGTTATTTTCATAAAGCACATGGATCCACTAGAGTCATTGCATGTGTGTTCTTTTCATAAACCACTTGGATCCACTAGATGTCATTGCATGTGTGTTCTTTTCCTAAACCACATGGATCCACTAGATGTCATCGCATGTGTGTTGTTTTTATAAACCAGATGGATCCACTAGATGTCATTGCATGTGTGTTCTTTTCATAAACCACATGAATCCACTAGATGTCATTGCATGTGTGTTCTTTTCATAAACCACATTGATCCACTAGAATCATTGCATGTGTGTTCTTTTCATGAACCACATGTATCTATTAGATGTCATTGCTTGTGTGTTATTTTCATCAACCACATGGATACACTAGATGTCATTTCATGTGTTTTATTTTCATAAACCACATGGATCCACCAGACGTAATTGCATGTGTGTTCTTTTCCTAAACGACATGCATCCATTAGATGCCATTGCATGTGTGTTCTTTTCATAAACAACATGGATCCAATAGATGGCATTGCATGTGTGTTCTTTTCATAAACCAGATGGATCCACTAGATGTGTATGCAAGTGTGTTCTTTTCCTAAACCACATTGATTCACTAGATGTCATTGCACGTGTTTTCTTTTGATAAACCACATGTATCCAGTAGCGTCATTGCATATCTTATTTTCATAAACCACATGGATCCACTAGATGCATTGCATGTGTATTTTCATAAACCACATGGATCCACTAGATGTAATTGCATGTGTGTTCTTTTAATAAACCACATGGATCCACTAGATGTCATTACATGTGTGTTATTTTCATAAAGCACATGGATCCACTAGAGTCATTGCATGTCTTATTTTCATAAACCACATGGATCCACTAGATGCATTGCATGTGTATTTTCATAAACCACATGGATCCACTAGATGTAATTGCATGTGTGTTCTTTTAATAAACCACATGGATCCACTAGATGTCATTACATGTGTGTTCTTTTCATAAACAACATGGATCCACTAGATGTCATTGCATGTGTGTTCTTTTCCTAAACCACATGGATCGACTAGATGTCATTGCATGTGTGTTCTTTTATAAACCAGATGGATCCACTAGATGTCATTACATGTCTGTTCTTTTCATAAACCACATGAATCCACTAGATGTCATTGCATGTGTGTTCTTTTCATAAACCACATTGATCCACTAGAGTCATTGCATGTGTGTTCTTTTCATAAACCACATGTATCCACTAGATGTCATTGCATGTGTGTTCTTTTCATAAACCACATGAATCCACTAGATGTCATTGCATGTGTGTTCTTTTTATAAACCACATTGATCCACTAGAGTCATTGCATGTGTGTTCTTTTCATGAACCACATGTATCCATTAGATGTCATTGCTTGTGTGTTCTTTTCATAAACCACCTGGATCCACTAGATGTCATTGCATGTTTGTTCTTTTCATAAACCACATGGATCCACTCTATTTCATTGCTTGTGTGTTCTTTTCATCAACCACATGGATCCACTAGATGTCATTGCATGTGTGTTCTTTTCATAAACCACATGGATCCAATAGATGTCATTGCATGTGTGTTCTTTTCATAAACCACATGGATCCACTAGATGTCATTGCATGTGTGTTCTTTTTATAAACCACATGGATCCACTAGATGTCATTGCATGTGTGTTCTTTTCATAAACCACATGGATCCACTAGATGTCATTGCATGTGTGTTCTTTTCATAAACCACATGGATCCACTAGAGTCATTGCATGTGTGTTCTTTTCATAAACCACATGTATCCACTAGATGTCATTGCATGTGTGTTCTTTTCATAAACCACATGTATCCACTAGATGTCATTGCATGTGTGTTCTTTTCATAAACCACATGGATCCACTAGAGTCATTGCATGTGTGTTCTTTTCGTAAACCACATGGATCCACTAGATGTCATTGATGTGTGTTCATTTCATAAATCACATGGATCCACTAGATGTCATTGCATGTGTGTTCTTTTAATAAACCACATGGATCCACTAGATGTCATTGCATGTGTGTTCTTTTCATAAACCACATGGATCCACTAGATGTCATTGCATGTGTGTTCTTTTCATAAACCACATGGATCCACTAGATGTCATTGCATGTGTGTTCTTTTCATAAACCACATGGATCCACTAGATGTCATTGCATGTGTGTTCTTTTTCATAAACCACATGGATCCACTAGATGTCATTGCATGTGTGTTCTTTTCATAAACCACATGAATCCACTAGATGTCATTGCATGTGTGTTCTTTTCATAAACCACATGGATCCACTAGATCTCATTACATGTGTGTTCTTTTAATAAACCACATGGATCCACTAGATGTCATTGCATGTGTGTTCTTTTTATAAACCACATGGATCCACTAGATGTCATTGCATGTGTGTTCTTTTGATAAACCACATGGATCCACTAGATTCATCAGATGTGTGTGTTCTTTTCATAAACCACATGGATCCACTAGATGTCATTGCATGTGTGTTCTTTGCATAAACCACATAGATCGACTGATGTCATGGCATGTGTGTTCTTTTCATAAACCACATGGATCCACTAGATGTCATTGCATGTGTTTTTTTTTTCATAAACTACATGGATCCACTAGATGTCATTGCATGTGTGTTCTTTTCATAGACCACATGGATCCACTAGATGTCATTGCATGTGTGTTCTTTTCATAAACCACATGGATCCACTAGATGTCATTGCATGTGTGTTCTTTTCATAAACCACATGGATCCATTAGATGTCATTGCATGTGTGTTCTTTTCATAAACCACATGGATCCACTAGATGTCATTGCATGTGTGTTCTTTTCATAAACCACATGGATCCACTAGATGTCATTGCATGTGTGTTCTTTTCATAAACCACATGGATCCACTAGATGTCATTGCATGTGTTCTTTTCATAAACCACATGGATCCACTAATGTCATTACATTTGTGTTCTTTTCAGACACCACATGGATGCACGAGATGTCATTGCATGTGTGTTCTTTTCATAAACCACATGGATCCACTAGAGTCATTGCATGTGTGTTCTTTTCCTAAACCACATGGATCCACTAGATGTCATTGCATGTGTGTTCTTTTCATAAACCACATGGATCCACTAGATGTCATTGCATGTGTGTTCTTTTCATAAACCACATGGATCCACTAGAGTCATTGCATGTGTGTTCTTTTCATAAACCACATGGATCCACTAGATGTCATTGCATGTGTGTTATTTTCATAAACCACATGTATCCACTAGTGTCCTTGCATCTGTGTTCTTTTCATAAACCACATGGATCCACTAGATGTCATTGCATGTGTTCTTTTCATAAACCACTGGATGCACTAGATGTCATTGCATGTGTGTTCTTTTCATAAACCACATGGATCCACTAGAGTCATTGCATGTGTGTTCTTTCATAAACCACATGTATCCACTAGATGTCATTATGTGTGTGTTCTTTTCATAAACCACATGGATCCACTAGATGTCATTGCATGTGTGTTCTTTTCATAAACCACATGGATCCACTAGATGTCATCAATGTGTGTTCTTTTCATAAACCACATGGATCCACTAGATGTCATTGCATGTGTTCTTTTCATAAACCACTTGGATCCACTAGTTGTAATTGCATGTGTGTTCTTTTCATAAACCACATGGATCCACTAGATGTCATTGCATGTGTTCTTTTCATAAACCACATGGATCCACTAGATTTCATTGCATGTGTGTTCTATTCATAAACCACTAGATGTCATTGCATGTGTTTTTTTCATAAACCACATGGATCCACTAGTCATTGCATGTGTGTTCTTTCATAAACCACATGGATCCACTAGATGTCATTGCATGTGTTCTTTTCATAAACCATGGATCCACTAGATGTCATTGCATGTGTGTTCTTTCATAAACCACAAGGGTCCACTATATGTCATTGCATGTGTGTTCTTTTCATAAACCACATGGATACACTAGATGTCAGTGCATGTGTGTTCTTTTCATAAACCACACCGATACACTAGATGTCATTGCATGTGTGTTCTTTTCATAAACCACAAGGATACACTAGATGCCATTGCATGTGAGTTATTTTCCTAAACCACATGGATCAACTAGATGTCATTGCATGTGTGTTCTTTTAATAAACCACATGGATCCACTAGAGTCATTGCATATGTGTTCTTTTCATAAACCACTTGATCCACTAGATGTCATTGCATGTGTGTTCTTTTCATAAACCACATGGATCCACTAGATGTCATTGCATGTGTGTTCTTTAGATAAACCATGGATCCACTAGATGTCATTGCATGTGTGTTCTTTTCATAAACCACATGGATCCACTAGAGTAATTGCATGTGTGTTCATTTCATGAACCACATGTATCCATTAGATGTCATTGCATGTGTGTTCTTTTCACAACCACATGGATACACTAGATGTCATTGCATGTGTTTCTTTTCATAAACCACATGGATCCACTAGATGTCATTGCATGTGTTCTTTTCCTAAACGACATGCATCCATTAGATGTCATTGCATGTGTGTTCTTTCATAAACCACATGGATCCACCATAGTCATTGCATGTGTGTTCTTTTCAATAAACCATATGGATCATTTCATGTGTGTTCTTTGTCATTGCATGTGTTCTTTTCATAAACCACATGGATCCACTAGATGCATTGCATGTGTGTTCTTTTCATAAACCACATGGATCCACTAGAGTCATTGCATGTTTGTTCTTTTCATAAACCACATGGATCCACTAGATCTCATTACATGTGTGTTCTTTTAATAAACCACATGGATCCACTATCTGTCATTACATGTGTGTTATTTTCATAAAGCACATGGATCCACTAGAGTCATTGCATGTGTGTTCTTTTCATAAACCACTTGGATCCACTAGATGTCATTGCATGTGTGTTCTTTTCATAAACCACATGGATCCACTAGATGTCATTGCATGTGTGTTCTTTTCATAAACCACATGGATCCACTAGATGTCATTGCATGTGTGTTCTTTTCATAAACCACAGCTAGATGTCATTGCATGTGTGTTCTTTTCATAAACCACATTGATCCACTAGAGTCATTGCATGTGTGTTCTTTTCATGAACCACATGTATCCATTAGATGTCATTGCTTGTGTGTTCTTTTCATCAACCACATGGATCCACCAGATGTCATTGCATGTGTGTTCTTCTCCTAAACAACATGCATCCATTAGATGTCATTGCATGCGTGTTCTTTTCATAAACCACATGGATCCACTGGTCATTGCATGTGTTATTTTCATAAACCACATGGATCCACTAGATGTCATTGCATGTGTGTTCTTTTCATAAACCACAACTAGATGTCATTGCATGTGTGTTCTTTTCATAAACCACATCCACTAGAGTCATTGCATGTGTGTTCTTTTCATAAACCACATGGATCCACTAGATGTCATTACATGTGTGTTCTTTTCATAAACCACCTGGATCCACTAGATGTCATTGCATGTGTGTTCTTTGATAAACCACATGATCCACTAGAGTTTATTGTATGTGTGTTGTTTTCATAAACCACAACTAGATTCATTGCATGTTTGTTCTTTTCATGAACCACAACTAGATGTCATTGCATGTGGTTTCTTTCATAAACCACATGGATCCACCAGATGTCATTGCATGTGTGTTCTTTTCATAAATCCATAGATACACTAGAGTCATTGCATGTGTGTTTTCATAAACCACATGGATCCACTATAGTCATTGCATGTGTCTTTTCATAAACCACATGGATCCACTAGATGTCATTTCATGTGTTCTTTTCATAAACCACATGGATCCACTAGAGTCATTGCATGTGTGTTCTTTTCATAAACCACATGGATCCACTAGAGTTCATTGCATGTGTGTTATTTTCATAAACCACATGGATCCACTAGAGTTCATGCCATGTGTGTTATTTTCATAAACCACGTGGATCCACTGTAGTCATTGCATGTGTGTTCTTTTCATAAACCACATGGATCCACTAAAGTCATTGCATGTGTGTTATTTTCATAAACCACATGGATCCACTAGAGTTATTACATGTGTGTTCTTTTCCTAAACCACATGGATCCACTAGTCATTGCATGTGTGTTAGTTTCATAAACCACATGGATCCACTAGAGTCATTGCATGTGTTTTTCATAAACCACATGGATCCACTAGATGTCATTGCATGTGTGTTCTTTTCATAAACCACAGACTAGATGTCATTGCATGTGTGTTCTTTTCATAAACCACATGGATCCACTAGTCATTGCATGTGTGTTCTTTTCATAAACCACATGGATCCACCAGAGTTATTGCATGTGTGTTCTTTTCATAAAGCACACGGATCCACTAGATGTCATTGCATGTGTGTTCTTTTCCTAAACCACATGGATCCACTAGAGTCATTGCATGTGTGATCTTTTCATAAACCACATGGAACCACTAGAGTCAGTGCATGTGTTCTTTTCATAAACCACATGGATCCACTAGAGTCATTGCATGTGTGTTCTTTTCATAAACCACAATCCACTAGAGTCATTGTATGTGTCTTTTCATAAACCACATGGATCCACCAGATGTCATTGCATTTGTGTTCTTTTCATTAAACAAATGTATCCACTATAGTCATTGCATGTGTGTTCTTTTCATAAACCACATGGATCCACTAGAGTCATTGCATGTGTGTTCTTTTCATAAACCACATGGATCCACTAGAGTCATTGCAAGTGTGTTCTTTTAATAAACCACAATCCACTAGATGTCATTGCATGTGTGTTCTTTTTCATAAATCACATGTATCACTATAGTTAGTGCTTGTTTATGCTTTTCATAAACCAAATGGATCCACTAGAGTTCATTGCATGTGTTTTTTTCATAAACCACATGGATCCACTAGAGTTCATTGCATGTGTGTTCTTTTAATAAACCACAGGGATCCACTAGATTTCATTGAATGTTTGTTCTTTTCATCAACCACATGGATCCACTAGATGTTGATTGCATGTGTTCTTTTCAAAACCACATGGATTCACTAGAGTCATTGCATGTGTGTTCTTTCATAAACCACATGGATCCACAAGAGTCATTGCATGTGTGTTCTTTTCATAAACCACATGGATCCACTAGAGTTCATTGCATGTGTGTTCTTTTCATAAACCACATGGATATACTAGAGTTCATTGCATTTGTGTTCTTTTCATAAACCACATGGATCCAATAGTGTCATTGCATGTGTGTTCTTTTCATAAACCATAGCTAGAGTCATTGCATGTGTGTTCTTTTCATAAACAACATGGATCCACCAGTGTCATTGCATGTGTGTTCTTTTTATAAACCACATGGATCCACTAGATGTCGTTGCATGTGTGTTCTTTCATAAACCACGTAACTAGATTCATTGCATGTGTGTTCTTTTCATAAACCACATTTATCCACTAGAGTCATTGCATGTGTGTTCTTTTCATGAACCACATTTATCCATTAGAGTCATTGCTTGTGTGTTATTTTCATCAACCACATGGATACACTAGATGTCATTGCATGTGTGTTCTTTTCATAAACCACATTGATCCACTAGAGTCATTGCATGTGTGTTCTTTTCATAAACCACATCCACTAGATTCATTGCATGTGTTATTTTCATAAACCACATGGATCCACTAGAGTCATTGCATGTGTTCTTTTCATAAACCACATGGATCCACTAGAGTCATTATGTGTGTTCTTTTCATAAACCACAACTAGATGTCATTGCATGTGTGTTCTTTTCATAAACCACATGGATCCACCAGATGTCATTTCATGTGTGTTCTTTTCATAAACCACATGGATCCACCAGAGTTATTGCATGCGTGTTCTTTTCATAAAGCACGTGGATCCACTAGATTTCATTGCATGTGTGTTCTTTTCATAAACCACATGGATCCACTAGAGTCATTGCATGTGTGTTATTTTCATAAACCACAACTCGATTCATTCCATCTGTGTTCTTTTCATAAATCACAACTATAGTTAGTGCTTGTTTATGCTTTTCATAAACCAAAACTAGAGTTCATTGCATGTGTGTTCTTTCCATAAACCACATGGATCCAATGTGTGTTCTTTCATAAACCACATGGATCCACTAGAGTTCATTGCATGTGTGTTCTTTTCATAGGCCACATGGATCCACTAGATTTCATTGCATGTGTGTTCTTTTCATAAACCACATGGATCCACTAGTGTCATTGCATGTGTGTTCTTTTCATAAACCACAACTAGAGTCATTGCATGTGAGTTCTTTTCATAAACCATCATTGCATGTGTTCTTTTCATAAACCACATGGATCCACTAGAGTCATTGCATGTGTGTTCTTTTCATAAACCACAACTAGAGTCATTGCATGTGTGTTCTTTCATAAACCACATGGATCCATTAGAGTTCATTGCATGTGTGTTCTTTTCATAAACCACATGGATCCACTAGATGTCATTGCATGTGTGTTCTTTTCATAAACCACAGCTAGATGTCATTGTATGTGTTCTTTTCATAAACATCCACTAGAGTCATTGCATGTGTGTTCTTTCATAAACCACATCCACTAGAGTCATTGCATGTGTGTTCTTTTCATAAACCACATGGATCCACTGAGTCATTGCATGTAGTCATTGTATGTGTTCTTTTCATAAACCACATGGATCCACCAGAGTCATTGTATGTGTTCTTTTCATAAACCACAACTAGAGTCATTACATGTGTGTTCTTTTCATAAACCACAACTAGATGTCATTGCATGTGTGTTCTTTCATAAACCACATGGATCCACTAGAGTCATTGCATGTGTTGTCATTGCATGTGTGTTCTTTTCATAAACCACATGGATCCACTAGATGTCATTGAATGTGTGTTCTTTCATAAACCACATGGATCCACCAAAATTCATTGCATGTGTGTTCTTTTCATAAACCACAACTAGAGTTTATTGCATGTATGTTCTTTTCATAAACCACATGGATCCACTAGAGTCATTGCATGTGTGTTATTTTCATAAACCACAACTAGAGTCATTGCATGTGTGTTCTTTTCATAAACCAAATGGATCCACCAGAGTCATTGCATGTGTGTTCTTTTCATAAACCACATAGACACTAGATTCATTGCATGTGTGTTCTTTTCATAAACCACATGGATCCACTAGAGTCATTGCATGTGTGTTATTTTCATAAACCACATTGATTCACTAGATGTCATTGCATGTGTGTTCTTTTCATAAACCACAACTAGATTCATTGCATGTGTGTTCTTTTCATAAACCACATGGATCCACAGTCATTGCATGTGTGTTCTTTTCATAAACCATAGCTAGAGTCATTGCATGTGTGTTCTTTTCATAAACCACATTGATCCACTAAAGTCATTGCATGTGTGTTCTTTTCATAAACCACAACTAGAGTCATTGCATGTGTGTTCTTTTCATAAACCACATGGATCCACTAGTGTCATTGCATGTGTGTTCTTTTCATGAACCACATGCTAGAGTCATTGCATGTGTGTTCTTTTCATAAACCATATTGAGAGTCATTGCATGTGCGTTTCTTTCATAAACCACATGGATCCACCAGTGTCATTGCATGTGTGTTCTTTTCATAAACCATAGCTCGAGTCATTGCATGTGTGTTCTTTTCATAAACCACATTGATCCACTAGAGTCATTGCATGAGTGTTCTTTTCATAATCCACATTTATCCACCAGAGTCATTGCATGTGTTCTTTTCATAAACCACATGGATCCACTAGAGTCATTGCATGCGTGTTCTTTTCATAAACCACGACTAGAGTCATTGCATGTGTGTTCTTTTCATAAACCAAAACTAGAGTCATTGCATGTGTGTTATTTTAATAAACCACATGGATCCACCGTAGTCATTGCATGTGTGTTCTTTTCATAAACCACAACTATAGTCATTGCATGTTGTTCTTTTCATAAACCACAACTAGAGTCATTGCATGTGTGTTCTTTTAATAAACCACATGGATCCACCAGAGTTATTGCATGTGTGTTCTTTCATAAACCACATGGATCCACTAGAGTCATTGCATGTGTGTAGTTTCATAAACCACATGGATCCACTAGAGTCATTGCATGTGTGTTATTTTCATAAACCACAACTAGATTCATTGCATGTGTGTTCTTTTCATAAACCACAGCTAGAGTCATTACATGTGTGTTCTTTTCATAAACCACATTTATCCACCAGAGTCATTGCATGTGTGTTATTTTCATAAACCACATGGATCCACTAGAGTCATTGCATGCGTGTTCTTTTCATAATCCACAACTAGAGTCATTGCATGTGTGTTCTTTTCATAAACCACAACTAGAGTCATTGCATGTGTGTTATTTTCATAAACCACATGGTACACACCCCGTCATTGCATGTGTGTTCTTTTCATAAACCACAACTAGAGTCATTGCATGTGTGTTCTTTTCATAAACAACAACTAGAGTCATTGCATGTGTGTTATTTTCATAAACCAAATGGATCCACCAGTGTCATTGCATGTGTGTTCTTTTCATAAACCACATGGATCCACAGAGTTATTGCATGTGTGTTCTTTTCATAAACCACATGGATCCACCAGAGTCATTGCATGTGTGTTCTTTTCATAAACCACATGGATCAACTAGAGTCATTACATGTGTTATTTTCATAAACCACAACTCGATTCATTCCATGTGTGTTCTTCATAAATCACAACTATAGTTAGTGCTTTTTTATGATTTTTCTTAACCAAAACTAGAGTTCATTGCATGTGTTTTTTTTCATAAACCACATGGATCCACTAGAGTTCATTGCATGTGTGTTCTTTTCATAAACCACATGGATCCACTAGATTTCATTGAATGTGTGTTATTTTAATAAACCACATGGATCCACTAGTGTCATCATGTGTGTTCTTTCATGTGTGTTCTTTCAAAAACCACAACTAGAGTCATTGCATGTGTGTTCTTTTCATAAACCACAACTAGATTCATTGCATGTGTGTTCTTTTCATAAACCACAACTAGAGTCATTGCATGTGTGTTCTTTTCATAAACCACATGGATATATTAGAGTTCATTGCATGTGTGTTCTTTTCATAAACCACATGGATCCACCAGAGTCATTGCATGTGTGTTCTTTTCATAAAACACAGCTAGAGTCATTGCATGTGTGTTCTTTTCATAAACGACATTGATCCACTAGAGTCATTGCATGTGTGTTCTTTTCATAAACCACATGGATCCACCAGTCATTGCATGCGTGTTATTTTCATAAACCACAACTAGTGTCATTTCATGTGTTTTCTTTTCATAAACCACAACTAGATGTCATTGCATGTGTGTTCTTTTCATAAACCACATGGATCCACCAATGTCATTGAATGCGTGTTCTTTTCATAAACCACATTGATCCACCAAAGGTCATTGCATGTGTTTGCATGTGTGTTCTTTTCAGAAACTACATGGATCCACCAGAGTGATTGCATGTGTGTTCTTTTCATAAAACACATGGATCCACTAGAGTCATTGCATGTGTGTGATTTTCATAAACCACAACTAGATTCATTGCATGTGTGTTCTTTTCATAAACCACAACTAGAGTCATTGCATGTGGTTTCTTTTCATCAACCACATGGATCCACCTGTGTCATTGCATGTGTGTTATTTTCATAATCCACAGCTAGAGTCATTGCATGTGTGTTCTTTTCATAAACCACATGGATCAACCAGTGTCATTGCATGTGTTCTTTTCATAAACCACAGCTAGAGTCATTGCATGTGTGTTCTTTTCATAAACCACATTTATCCACCAGAGTCATTGCATGTGTGTTATTTTCATAAACCACATGGATCTACTAGAGTCATTGCATGCGTGTTCTTTTCATAAACCACAACTAGAGTCATTGCATGTGTGTTCTTTTCATAAACCACATTTATCCACCAGAGTCATTGAATGTGTGTTATTTTCATAAACCACATGGATCCACTAGAGTTAGTGCTTGTTTGTGATTTTCATAAACCAAAACTAGAGGTCATTGCATGCGTGTTCTTTTTATAAACCATATGGATCGACTAGAGTTCATTGCATGTGTGTTATTTTCATAAACCACATGGATCCACTAGAGTTCACTTCATGTGTGTTCTTTTCATAAACCACAAATAGAGTCATAGTAGGACTGTTCTTTTCATAAACCACAACTAGAGTTCATTGCATGTGCTTCTTTTCATAAACCACATGGATCAACTAGAGTCATTGCATGTGTTCTTTTCATAAACCACATGGATCCACCAGAGTCATTGCATGTGTGTTCTTTGCATAAACCACAACTAGAGTCATTGCATGCGTGTTCTTTTCATAAACCACAACTAGAGTCATTACATGTGTGTTCTTTTCATAAACCACAACTAGAGTCATTGCATGTGTGTTCTTTTCATAAACCACATGGATCCACCAATGTCATTGAATGCGTGTTCTTTTCATAAACCACATTGATCCACCAAAGTTATTGCATGTGTGTTCTTTTTAGAAACTACATGGATCCACCAGAGTGATTGCATGTGTGTTCTTTTCATAAACCACATGGATCCACTAGAGTCATTGCATGTGTGTTATTTTCATAAACCACAACTAGATTCATTGCATGTGTGTTCTTTTCATAAACCACAACTAGAGTCATTGCATGTGGTTTCTTTACATCAACCACATGGATCCACCTGTGTCATTGCATGTGTGTTATTTTCATAATCCACAGCTAGAGTCATTGCATGTGTGTTCTTTTCATAAACCACAGCTAGAGTCATTGCATGTGTGTTCTTTTCATAAACCACATTTATCCACCAGAGTCATTGCATGTGTGTTATTTTCATAAACCACATGTTTCTACTAGAGTCATTGCATGCGTGTTCTTTTCATAAAGCACAACTAGAGTCATTGCATGTGTGTTCTTTTCAAAAATCACATGGATCTACTAGAGTTTGTTACATGTGTGTTCTTTTCATAAACCACATGGATCCACTAGAGTAATTGCATGTGTTCTTTTCATAAACCACAACTAGAGTCATTGCATGTGATTTCTTTTCATAAACCACATGGATCCACTAGTGTTATTGCATGTGTGTTCTTTTCATAAAGTGTAGCTAGAGTCATTGCATGTGTGTTCTTTTCATAAACCACCTTGATCCACCAGAGTCATTGCATGTGTGTTATTTTCATAAATCACATGGATCCACCAGAGTCATTGCATGTGTGTTCTTTTCATAAACCACAACTAGAGTCATTACATGTGTGTTCTTTTCATAAACCACAACTAGAGTCATTGCATGTGTGTTCTTTTCATAAACCACATGGATCTACTAGAGTTCATTGCATGTGTGTTCTTTTCATAAACCATATGGATCCACTAAACTTAATTGCATATGTGTTCTTTTCATAAACCACATCTAGTGTCATTTCATGTGTGTTCTTTTCATAAACCACAACTAGAGTTCTTTGTATGTTTGTTTTTTTCATAAACCACTTGTATCCACCAGAGTCATTGCATGTGTGTTCTTTTCATCAACCACAACTATAGTCATTGCAAGTGGTTTCTTCTCATAAACCACATGGATCCACCGGTGTCATTGCTTGTGTGTTCTTTTCATAAACCACAGCTAGAGTCATTAGATGTGTGTTCTTTTCATAAACCACATTGATCCACTATAGTCATTGCATGTGTGTTATTTTCATAAACCACATGGATTCACTAGAGTCATTGCATGTGTGTTCTTTTCATAAACCACAACTATAGTCATTGCATGTGTGTTCTTTTCATAAACCACAACTAGAGTCATTGCATGTGTGTTCTTTTCATAAACCATATCGATCCACCAATGTCATTGAATGCGTGTTCTTTTCATAAACCACATGGATCCACCAGAGTTATTGCATGTGTGTTCTTTTCATAAACAACATGGATCCACCAGAGTCATTGCATGTGAGTTAGTTTCATAAACCACATGGATCCACTAGAGTCATTGCATGTGTGTTATTTTCATAAACCACAACTAGATTCATTGCATGTGTGTTCTTTTCATAAACCACATCTAGAGTCATTGCATGTGTGTTCTTCTCATAAACCACATGGATTCACTAGAGTCATTGCATGTGTGTTCTTTTCATAAACCACAATTATAGTCATTGCATGTGTGTTCTTTTCATAAACCACAACTAGAGTCATTGCATGTGTATTCTTTTCATAAACCATATGGATACACCAATGTCATTGAATGCGTGTTATTTTCATAAACCACATGGATCCACCAGAGTTATTGCATGTGTGTTCTTTTCATAAATCACATGGATCCACCAGAGTCATTGCATGTGTGTTAGTTTCATAAACCACATGGATCCACTAGAGTCATTGCATGTGTGTTATTTTCATAAACCACAGCTAGAGTCATTACATGTGTGTTCTTTTCATAAACCAGATTGATCCACCAGATTGATTGCATGTGTGTTCTTTTCATAAACCACAACTAGAGTCATTGCATGTGGTTTCTTTTCATTAACCACATGGATCCACCTGTGTCATTGCATGTGTGTTCTTTTCACAATCCATAGCTAGAGTCATTGCATGTGTGTTCTTTTCATAAACCACATTGATCCACTACAGTAATTGCATGTGTGTTATTTTCATAAACCACAACTAGAGTCATTGCGTGTGTGCTCTTTTCATAAACCACATGGATCCACTAGTGTCATTGCATGTGTGTTATTTTCATAAAGCATAGCTAGAGTCATTGCATGTGTGTTCTTTTCATAAACCACATTGATCCACCAGAGTCATTGCATGTGTGTTCTTTTCATAAACCACATGGATCCACCAGTGTCATTGCATGTGTGTTCTTTTCATAAACCACAGCTAGAGTCATTGCATGTGTGTTCTTTTCATAAACCACATTTATCCACCAGAGTCATTGCATGTGTGTTCTTTTCATAAACCACATTTATCCACCAATGTCATTGAATGCGTGTTCTTTTCATAAACCACATTGATCCACCAAAGTTATTGCATGTGTGTTCTTTTCAGAAACTACATGGATCCACCAGAGTGATTGCATGTGTGTTCTTTTCATAAACCACATGGATCCACTAGAGTCATTGCATGTGTGTTATTTTCATAAACCACAACTAGAGTCATTGCATGTGGTTTCTTTTCATCAACCACATGGATCCACCTGTGTCATTGCATGTGTGTTATTTTCATAATCCACAACTAGAGTCATTGCATGTGTGTTCTTTTCATAAACCACATGGATCCACCAGTGTCATTGCATGTGTGTTCTTTTCATAAACCACAGCTAGAGTCATTGCATGTGTGTTCTTTTCATAAACCACATTTATCCACCAGAGTCATTGCATGTGTGTTATTTTCATAAACCACATGGATCTACTAGAGTCATTGCATGCGTGTTCTTTTCATAAAGCACAACTAGAGTCATTGCATGTGTGTTCTTTTCATAAATCACATGGATCTACTAGAGTTTGTTACATGTGTGTTCTTTTCATAAACCACATGGATCCACTAGAGTAATTGCATGTGTGTTCTTTTCATAAACCACAACTAGAGTCATTGCATGTGATTTCTTTTCATAAACCACATGGATACACTAGTGTTATTGCATGTGTGTTCTTTTCATAAAGTGTAGCTAGAGTCATTGCATGTGTGTTCTTTTCATAAACCACCTTGATCCACCAGAGTCATTGCATGTGTGTTATTTTCATAAATCACATGGATCCACCAGAGTCATTGCATGTGTGTTCTTTTCATAAACCACAACTAGAGTCATTACATGTGTGTTCTTTTCATAAACCACAACTAGAGTCATTGCATGTGTGTTCTTTTCATAAACCACATGGATCTACTAGAGTTCATTGCATGTGTGTTCTTTTCATAAACCATATGGATCCACTAAACTTAATTGCATATGTGTTCTTTTCATAAACCACATCTAGTGTCATTTCATGTGTGTTCTTTTCATAAACCACAACTAGAGTTCATTGTATGTGTTTTGTTTTCATAAACCACATGGATCCACCAGAGTCATTGCATGTGTGTTCTTTTCATCAACCACAACTATAGTCATTGCAAGTGGTTTCTTCTCATAAACCACATGGATCCACCGGTGTCATTGCTTGTGTGTTCTTTTCATAAACCACAGCTAGAGTCATTAGATGTGTGTTCTTTTCATAAACCACATTGATCCACTATAGTCATTGCATGTGTGTTATTTTCATAAACCACATGGATTCACTAGAGTCATTGCATGTGTGTTCTTTTCATAAACCACAACTATAGTCATTGCATGTGTGTTCTTTTCATAAACCACAACTAGAGTCATTGCATGTGTGTTCTTTTGATAAACCATATCGATCCACCAATGTCATTGAATGCGTGTTCTTTTCATAAACCACATGGATCCACCAGAGTTATTGCATGTGTGTTCTTTTCATAAACCACATGGATCCACCAGAGTCATTGCATGTGTGTTAGTTTCATAAACCACATGGATCCACTAGATTCATTGCATGTGTGTTATTTTCATAAACCACAACTAGATTCATTGCATGTGTGTTCTTTTCATAAACCACAGCTAGAGTCATTGCATGTGTGTTCTTCTCATAAACCACATGGATTCACTAGAGTCATTGCATGTGTGTTCTTTTCATAAACCACAACTATAGTCATTGCATGTGTGTTCTTTTCATAAACCACAACTAGAGTCATTGCACGTGTGTTCTTTTCATAAACCATATGGATCCACCAATGTCATTGAATGCGTGTTCTTTTCATAAACCACATGGATCCACCAGAGTTATTGCATGTGTGTTCTTTTCATAAACCACATGGATCCACCAGAGTCATTGCATGTGTGTTAGTTTCATAAACCACATGGATTCACTAGAGTCATTGCATGTGTGTTATTTTCATAAACCACAGCTAGAGTCATTGCATGTGTGTTATTTTCATAAACCAGATTGATCCACCAGATTCATTGCATGTGTGTTCTTTTCATAAACCACAACTAGAGTCATTGCATGTGGTTTCTTTTCATTAACCACATGGATCCACCTGTGTCATTGCATGTGTGTTCTTTTCACAATCCATAGCTAGAGTCATTGCATGTGTGTTCTTTTCATAAACCACATTGATCCACTACAGTAATTGCATGTGTGTTATTTTCATAAACCACAACTAGAGTCATTGCGTGTGTGCTCTTTTCATAAACCACATGGATCCACTAGTGTCATTGCATGTGTGTTCTTTTCATAAAGCATAGCTAGAGTCATTGCATGTGTGTTCTTTTCATAAACCACATTGATCCACCAGAGTCATTGCATGTGTGTTCTTTTCATAAACCACATGGATCCACCAGTGTCATTGCATGTGTGTTCTTTTCATAAACCACAGCTAGAGTCATTACATGTGTGTTCTTTTCATAAACCACATTTATCCACCAGAGTCATTGCATGTGTGTTCTTTTCATAAACCACATTTATCCACCAATGTCATTGAATGCGTGTTCTTTTCATAAACCACATTGATCCACCAAAGTTATTGCATGTGTGTTCTTTTCAGAAACTACATGGATCCACCAGAGTGATTGCATGTGTGTTCTTTTCATAAACCACATGGATCCACTAGAGTCATTGCATGTGTGTTATTTTCATAAACCACAACTAGATTCATTGCATGTGTGTTATTTTCATAAACCACAACTAGAGTCATTGCATGTGGTTTCTTTTCATCAACCACATGGATGCACCTGTGTCATTGCATGTGTGTTATTTTCATAATCCACAACTAGAGTCATTGCATGTGTGTTCTTTTCATAAACCACATGGATCCACCAGTGTCATTGCATGTGTGTTCTTTTCATAAACCACAGCTAGAGTCATTGCATGTGTGTTCTTTTCATAAACCACATTTATCCACCAGAGTCATTGCATGTGTGTTATTTTCATAAACCACATGGATCTACTAGAGTCATTGCATGCGTGTTCTTTTCATAAAGCACAACTAGAGTCATTGCATGTGTGTTCTTCTCATAAATCACATGGATCTACTAGAGTTTGTTACATGTGTGTTCTTTTCATAAACCACATGGATCCACTAGAGTAATTGCATGTGTGTTCTTTTCATAAACCACAACTAGAGTCATTGCACGTGATTTCTTTTCATAAACCACATGGATCCACTAGTGTTATTGCATGTGTGTTCTTTTCATAAAGTGTAGCTAGAGTCATTGCATGTGTGTTCTTTTCATAAACCACCTTGATCCACCAGAGTCATTGCATGTGTGTTATTTTCATAAATCACATGGATCCACTAGAGTCATTGCATGTGTGTTCTTTTCATAAACCACAACTAGAGTCATTACATGTGTGTTCTTTTCATAAACCACAACTAGAGTCATTGCATGTGTGTTCTTTTCATAAACCACATGGATCTACTAGAGTTCATTGCATGTGTGTTCTTTTCATAAACCATATGGATCCACTAAACTTAATTGCATATGTGTTCTTTTCATAAACCACATCTAGTGTCATTTCATGTGTGTTCTTTTCATAAACCACAACTAGAGTTCATTGTATGTGTGTTGTTTTCATAAACCACATGGATCCACCAGAGTCATTGCATGTGTGTTCTTTTCATCAACCACAACTATAGTCATTGCAAGTGGTTTCTTCTCATAAACCACATGGATCCACCGGTGTCATTGCTTGTGTGTTCTTTTCATAAACCACAGCTAGAGTCATTAGATGTGTGTTCTTTTCATAAACCACATTGATCCACTATAGTCATTGCATGTGTGTTATTTTCATAAACCACATGGATCCACCAGAGTCATTGCATGCGTGTTCTTTTCATAAACCACAACTAGAGTCATTACATGTGTGTTCTTTTCATAAACCACAACTAGAGTCATTGCATGTGTGTTCTTTTCATAAACCACATGGATCCAGCAATGTCATTGAATGTGTGTTCTTTTCATAAACCACATTGATCCACCAAAGTTATTGCATGTGTGTTCTTTTCAGAAACTACATGGATCCACCAGAGTGATTGCATGTGTGTTCTTTTCATAAACCACATGGATCCACTAGAGTCATTGCATGTGTGTTATTTTCATAAACCACAACTAGAGTCATTGCATGTGTGTTCTTTTCATAAACCACAACTAGAGTCATTGCATGTGGTTTCTTTTCATCAACCACATGGATCCACCTGTGTCATTGCATGTGTGTTATTTTCATAATCCACAGCTAGAGTCATTGCATGTGTGTTCTTTTCATAAACCACATGGATCCACCAGTGTCATTGCATGTGTGTTCTCTTCATAAACCACAGCTAGAGTCATTGCATGTGTGTTCTTTTCATAAACCACATTTATCCACCAGAGACATTGCATGTGTGTTATTTTCATAAACCACATGGATCTACTAGAGTCATTGCATGCGTGTTCTTTTCATAAACCACAACTAGAGTCATTGCATGTGTGTTCTTTTCATAAAGCACAACTAGAGTCATTGCATGTGTGTTCTTTTCATAAATCACATCGATCTACTAGAGTTTGTTACATGTGTGTTCTTTTCATAAACCACATGGATCCACTAGAGTAATTGCATGTGTGTTCTTTTCATAAACCACAACTAGAGTCATTACATGTGATTTCTTTTCATAAACCACATGGATCCACTAGTGTTATTGCAGGTGTGTTATTTTCATAAAGTGTAGCTAGAGTCATTGCATGTGTATTCTTTTCATAAACCACCTTGATCCACCAGAGTCATTGCATGTGTGTTATTTTCATAAATCACATGGATCCACCAGAGTCATTGCATGTGTGTTCTTTTCATAAACCACAACTAGAGTCATTACATGTGTGTTCTTTTCATAAACCACAACTAGAGTCATTGCATGTGTGTTCTTTTCATAAACCACATGGATCTACTAGAGTTCATTGCATGTGTGTTCTTTTCATAAACCATATGGATCCACTAAACTTAATTGCATATGTGTTCTTTTCATAAACCACATCTAGTGTCATTTCATGTGTGTTCTTTTCATAAACCACAACTAGAGTTCATTGTATGTGTGTTGTTTTCATAAACCACATGGATCCACCAGAGTCATTGCATGTGTGTTCTTTTCATCAACCACAACTATAGTCATTGCAAGTGGTTTCTTCTCATAAACCACATGGATCCACCGGTGTCATTGCTTGTGTGTTCTTTTCATAAACCACAGCTAGAGTCATTAGATGTGTGTTCTTTTCATAAACCACATTGATCCACTATAGTCATTGCATGTGTGTTATTTTCATAAACCACATGGATTCACTAGAGTCATTGCATGTGTGTTCTTTTCAAAAACCACAACTATAGTCATTGCATGTGTTCTTTTCATAAACCACAACTAGATTCATTGCATGTGTGTTCTTTTCATAAACCATATGGATCCACCAATGTCATTGAATGCGTGTTCTTTTCATAAACCACATGGATCCACCAGAGTTATTGCATGTGTGTTCTTTTCATAAACCACATGGATCCACCAGAGTCATTGCATGTGTGTTAGTTTCATAAACCACATGGATCCACTAGAGTCATTGCATGTGTGTTATTTTCATAAACCACAACTAGATTCATTGCATGTGTGTTCTTTTCATAAACCACAGCTAGAGTCATTGCATGTGTGTTCTTTTCATAAACCACATTTATCCACCAGAGTCATTGAATGTGTGTTATTTTCATAAACCACATGGATCCACTAGTGTTAGTGCTTGTTTGTGATTTTCATAAACCAAAACTAGAGGTCATTGCATGTGTGTTCTTTTTATAAACCATATGGATCGACTAGAGTTCATTGCATGTGTGTTATTTTCATAAACCACATGGATCCACTAGAGTTCACTTCATGTGTGTTCTTTTCATAAACCACAAATAGAGTCATAGTAGGACTGTTCTTTTCATAAACCACAACTAGAGTTCATTGCATGTGTTTCTTTTCATAAACCACATGGATCAACTAGAGTCATTGCATGTGTTCTTTTCATAAACCACATGGATCCACCAGAGTCATTGCATGTGTGTTCTTTCCATAAACTACAACAAGAGTCATTGCATGTGTGTTCTTTTCATAAACCACAATTAGAGTCATTGCATGTGTGTTCTTTTCATAAACCACAACTAGAGTCCATTGCAAATGTGTTATTTTCATAAACCACATGGATCTACTAGAGTTCATTGCATGTGTGTTCTTTTCATAAACCACATGGATCCACTAGAGTTAATTGCATATGTGTTCTTTTCATAAACCACATCTGGTGTCATTGTATGTGTGTTCTTTTCATAAACCACAACTAGAGTTCATTGTACGTGTGTTATTTCTATAAACCACATGGATCCACCAGAGTGATCGCATGTGTGTTCTTTTCATAAACCACAACCAAAGTTATTGCATGTGGTTTCTTTTCATAAACCACATGGATCCACCAGTGTCATTGCCTGTGTGTTCTTTTCATAAACCAGAGCTAGAGTCATTTCATGTGTGTTCTTTTCATAAACCACATTGATCCACCAGAGTCATTGTATGTGTGTTATTTTCATAAACCACATGGTTCCACCAGAGTCATTGCATGTGTGTTCTTTTCATAAACCACAACTAGAGTATTACATGTGTGTTCTTTTCATAAACCACAACTAGAGTCATTGCATGTGTGTTCTTTCCATAAACCACATGGATCCACCAATGTCATTGAATGTGTGTTCTTTTCATAAACCACATGGATCCACCACAGTTATTGCATGTGTGTTCTTTTCCTAAACTACATGGATCCACCAGAGTCATTGCATGTGTGTTCTTTTCATAAACCACATGGATCCACTAGAGTCATTGCATGTGTGTTATTTTCATAAACCACAACTAGATTCATTGCATGTGTGTTCTTTCCATAAACCATAACTAGAGTCATTGCATGTGGTTTCTTTTCGTAAACCACATGGATCCACCTGTGTCATTACATGGGTGTTCTTTTCATAATCCACAGCTAGAGTCATTGCATGTTTGTTCTTTTCATAAACCACAACTAGAGTCATTGCATGTTTGTTCTTTTCATAAACCACAACTAGAGTTCATTACATGTGTGTTCTTTTCATAAACCACATGGATATACTAGAGTTCATTGCATTTGTGTTCTTTTCATAAACCACATGGATCCACCAGTGTCATTGCATGTGCGTTCTTTTCATAAACCACAACTAGAGTCATTGCATGTGTGTTCTTTTCATAAACCACATTTATCTACCAGAGTCATTGCATGTGTGTTATTTTCATAAACCACATGGATCCACTAGAGTCATTGCATGCGTGTTCTTTTCATAAACCACAACTAGAGTCATTGCATGTGTGTTCTTTTTATAAACCACAACTAGAGTCATTGCACGTGTGTTCTTTTCATAAATCACATGGATCTACTAGAGTTCATTGCATGTGTGTTCTTTTCATACACCACATGGATCCACTAGAGTCATTGCATGTGTGTTCTTTTCATTAACCACAACAAGAGTCATTGCATGTGATTTATTTTCATGAACCACATGGATCCACTAGTGTCATTGCATGTGTGTTCTTTTCATAAAGCACAGCTAGAGTCATTGCATGTGTGTTCTTTTCATAAACCACATTGATCCACCAGAGTCATTGCATGTGTGTTATATTCATAAACCACATGGATCCACCAGAGTCATTGCATGTGTGTTCTTTTCATAAACCACAACTAGGGTCATTACATGTGTGTTCTTTAAATAAACCACAACTAGAGTCATTGCATGTGTGTTCTTTTCATAAGCCACATGGATCTACTAGAATTCATTGCATGTGTGTTCTTTTCACAAACAATATGGATCCACTAAACTTAATTGCATATGTGTTCTTTTCATAAACCACATCTAGTGTCATTTCATGTGTGTTCTTTTCATAAACCAGAACTAGAGTTCATTGTATGTGTGTTGTTTTCATAAACCACATGGATCCACCAGAGTCATTGCATGTGTGTTATTTTCATCAACCACAACTATAGTCATTGCATGTGGTTTCTTTTCATAAACCACATGGATCCATCGGTGTCATTGCATGTGTGTTCTTTTCATAAATCACAGCTAGAGTCATTACATGTGTATTCTTTTCATAAACCACACTGATCCACTATAGTCATTGCATGTGTGTTATTTCCATAAACCACATGGATTCACCAGAGTTATTGCATGTTTGTTCTTTTCATCAACTACATGGATCCACCAGTCATTGCATGTGTTATTCTTTTCATAAACCACATTGATCCACTACAGTCATTGCATGTGTGTTATTTTCATAAACCTCGTGGATTCACCAGAGTTATTGCATGTGTGTTCTTTTCATAAACTACATGGATCCACCAGAGTCATTGCATGCGTGTTCTTTTCATAAACCACATGGATCCACTCGAGTCATTGCATGTGTGTTCTTTTCATAAACCACAACTAGAGTCATTGCATGTGGTTTCTTTTCATAAATCACATGGATCCACCTATGTCATTGCATGTGTGTTCTTTTCATAATCCACAGCTAGAGTCATTGCATGTGTGTTCTTTTTATAAACCACAACTAGAGTCATTGCATGTGTGTTCTTTTCATAATCCACAACTAGAGTTCATTGCATGTGTGTTCTTTTCATAAACCACATGGATATACTAGAGTTCATTGCATGTGTGTTATTTTCATAAACCACATGGGTCCACCAGTGTCATTGCATGTGTGTTCTTTTCATAAACCACAGCTAGAGTCATTGCATGTGTGTTCTTTTCATAAACCACATTTATCCACCAGAGTCATTGCATGTGTGTTATTTTCATAAACCACAACTAGAGTCATTGCATGTGTGTTCTTTTCATAAACCATAACTAGAGTCATTGCATGTGTGTTATTTTCATAAATCACATGGATCTACTAGAGTTCATTGCATGTGTATTCTTTTTATAAACCACATGGATCCACTAGAGTCATTGCATGTGTGTTCTTTTCATAAAAAACAACTAGAGTCATTGCATGTGATTTATTTTCATAAACCACATGGATCCACTAGTGTCATTGCATGTGTGTTCTTTTCATAAAGCACAGATGGAGTCATTTCATGTGTGTTCTTTTCATAAACCACATTGATCCACCAGAGTCATTGCATGTGTGTTATTTTCATAAACCACATGGATCCACCAGAGTCATTGCATGTGTGTTCTTTTCATAAACCACAACTAGAGTCATTACATGTGTGTTCTTTAAATAAACCATAACTAGAGTCATTGCATGTGTGTTCTTTTCATAAGCCACATGGATCGACTAGAATTCATTGCATGTGTGTTCTTTTCATAAACCACATGGATCCACTAGAGTTCACTTCATGTCTGTTCTTTTCATAAACCACAAATAGAGTCATAGTAGGACTGTTCTTTTCATAAACCACAACTAGAGTTCATTGCATGTGTTTCTTTTCATAAACCACATGGATCAACTAGAGTCATTGCATGTGTTCTTTTCATAAACCACAAGGATCCACCAGAGTCATTGCATGTGTGTTCTTTCCATAAACTACAACTAGAGTCATTGCATGTGTGTTCTTTTCATAAACCACAATTAGAGTCATTGCATGTGTGTTCTTTTCATAAACCACAACTAGAGTCCATTGCAAATGTGTTATTTTCATAAACCACATGGATCTACTAGAGTTCATTGCATGTGTGTTCTTTTCATAAACCACATGGATCCACTAGAGTTAATTGCATATGTGTTCTTTTCATAAACCACATCTGGTGTCATTGTATGTGTGTTCTTTTCATAAACCACAACTAGAGTTCATTGTACGTGTGTTATTTCTATAAACCACATGGATCCACCAGAGTGATCGCATGTGTGTTCTTTTCATAAACCACAACCAAAGTTATTGCATGTGGTTTCTTTTCATAAACCACATGGATCCACCAGTGTCATTGCCTGTGTGTTCTTTTCATAAACCAGAGCTAGAGTCATTTTCATGTGTGTTCTTTTCATAAACCACATTGATCCACCAGAGTCATTGCATGTGTGTTATTTTCATAAACCACATGGTTCCACCAGAGTCATTGCATGTGTGTTATTTTCATAAACCACAACTAGAGTATTACATGTGTGTTCTTTTCATAAACCACAACTAGAGTCATTGCATGTGTGTTCTTTCCATAAACCACATGGATCCACCAATGTCATTGAATGTGTGTTATTTTCATAAACCACATGGATCCACCAGAGTTATTGCATGTGTGTTCTTTTCCTAAACTACATGGATCCACCAGAGTCATTGCATGTGTGTTCTTTTCATAAACCACATGGATCCACTAGAGTCATTGCATGTGTGTTATTTTCATAAACCACAACTAGATTCATTGCATGTGTGTTCTTTCCATAAACCACAACTAGAGTCATTGCATGTGGTTTCTTTTCGTAAACCACATGGATCCACCTGTGTCATTACATGGGTGTTCTTTTCATAATCCACAGCTAGAGTCATTGCATGTGTGTTCTTTTCATAAACCACAACTAGAGTCATTGCATGTTTGTTCTTTTCATAAACCACAACTAGAGTTCATTACATGTGTGTTCTTTTCATAAACCACATGGATATACTAGAGTTCATTGCATTTGTGTTCTTTTCATAAACCACATGGATCCACCAGTGTCATTGCATGTGCGTTCTTTTCATAAACCACAGCTAGAGTCATTGCATGTGTGTTCTTTTCATAAACCACATTTATCTACCAGAGTCATTGCATGTGTGTTATTTTCATAAACCACATGGATCCACTAGAGTCATTGCATGCGTGTTCTTTTCATAAACCACAACTAGAGTCATTGCATGTGTGTTCTTTTTATAAACCACAACTAGAGTCATTGCACGTGTGTTCTTTTCATAAATCACATGGATCTACTAGAGTTCATTGCATGTGTGTTCTTTTCATTAACCACAACAAGAGTCATTGCATGTGATTTATTTTCATAAACCACATGGATCCACTAGTGTCATTGCATGTGTGTTCTTTTCATAAAGCACAGCTAGAGTCATTGCATGTGTGTTCTTTTCATAAACCACATTGATCCACCAGAGTCATTGCATGTGTGTTATATTCATAAACCACATGGATCCACCAGAGTCATTGCATGTGTGTTCTTTTCATAAACCACAACTAGAGTCATTACATGTGTGTTCTGTAAATAAACCACAACTAGAGTCATTGCATGTGTGTTCTTTTCATAAGCCACATGGATCTACTAGAATTCATTGCATGTGTGTTCTTTTCACAAACAATATGGATCCACTAAACTTAATTGCATATGTGTTCTTTTCATAAACCACATCTAGTGTCATTTCATGTGTGTTCTTTTCATAAACCAGAACTAGAGTTCATTGTATGTGTGTTGTTTTCATAAACCACATGGATCCACCAGAGTCATTGCATGTGTGTTCTTTTCATCAACCACAACTATAGTCATTGCATGTGGTTTCTTTTCATAAACCACATGGATCCATCGGTGTCATTGCATGTGTGTTCTTTTCATAAATCACAGCTAGAGTCATTACATGTGTATTCTTTTCATAAACCACACTGATCCACTATAGTCATTGCATGTGTGTTATTTCCATAAACCACATGGATTCACCAGAGTTATTGCATGTTTGTTCTTTTCATCAACTACATGGATCCACCAGTCATTGCATGTGTTATTCTTTTCATAAACCACATTGATCCACTACAGTCATTGCATGTGTGTTATTTTCATAAACCTCATGGATTCACCAGAGTTATTGCATGTGTGTTCTTTTCATAAACTACATGGATCCACCAGAGTCATTGCATGCGTGTTCTTTTCATAAACCACATGGATCCACTCGAGTCATTGCATGTGTGTTCTTTTCATAAACCACAAATAGAGTCATTGCATGTGGTTTCTTTTCATAAATCACATGGATCCACCTATGTCATTGCATGTGTGTTCTTTTCATAATCCACAGCTAGAGTCATTGCATGTGTGTTCTTTTTATAAACCACAACTAGAGTCATTGCATGTGTGTTCTTTTCATAATCCACAACTAGAGTTCATTGCATGTGTGTTCTTTTCATAAACCACATGGATATACTAGAGTTCATTGCATGTGTGTTATTTTCATAGACAACATGGGTCCACCAGTGTCATTGCATGTGTGTTCTTTTCATAAACCACAGCTAGAGTCATTGCATGTGTGTTCTTTTCATAAACCACATTTATCCACCAGAGTCATTGCATGTGTGTTATTTTCATAAACCACAACTAGAGTCATTGCATGTGTGTTCTTTTCATAAACCATAACTAGAGTCATTGCATGTGTGTTCTTTTCATAAATCACATGGATCTACTAGAGTTCATTGCATGTGTATGCTTTTTATAAACCACATGGATCCACTAGAGTCATTGCATGTGTGTTCTTTTCATAAACAACAACTAGAGTCATTGCATGTGATTTATTTTCATAAACCACATGGATCCACTAGTGTCATTGCATGTGTGTTCTTTTCATAAAGCATAGATGGAGTCATTTCATGTGTGTTCTTTTCATAAACCACATTGATCCACCAGAGTCATTGAATGTGTGTTATTTTCATAAACCACATGGATCCACCAGAGTCATTGCATGTCTGTTATTTTCATAAACCACAACTAGAGTCATTACATGTGTGTTCTTTAAATAAACCATAACTAGAGTCATTGCATGTGTGTTCTTTTCATAAGCCACATGGATCTACTAGAATTCATTGCATGTGTGTTCTTTTCATAAACCAAATGGATCCACTAGATTTAATTGCATGTGTGTTCTTTTCAAAAACCACAACTAGAGTCATTGCATGTGTGTTCTTTTCATAAACCACAACTAGAGTCATTGCATGTGTGTTCTTTTCATAAACCACAACTAGAGTTCATTGCATGTGTGTTCTTTTCATAAACCACATGGATATATTAGAGTTCATTGCATGTGTGTTCTTTTTATAAACCACATGGATCCACCAGTGTCATTGCATCTGTGTTCTTTTCATAAACCACAGCTAGAGTCATTGCATGTGTGTTCTTTTCATAAACCAGATTGATCCACCAGAGTCATTGCATGTGTGTTATTTTCATAAACCACATGGATCCACCAGAGTCATTGCATGCGTGTTATTTTCATAAACCACAACTAGAGTCATTACATGTGTGTTCTTTTCATAAACAACAACTAGAGTCATTGCATGTGTGTTCTTTTCATAAACCACATGGATCCACCAATGTCATGGAATGTGTGTTCTTTTCATAAACTACATGGATCCACCAGAGTCATTGGATGTGTATTCTTTTCATAAACCACATGGATCCACTAGAGTCATTGCATGTGTGTTATTTTCATAAACCACAACTGGATTCATTGCATGTGTGTTCTTTTCATAAACCACAACTAGAGTCATTGCATGTGGTTTCTTTTCATAAACCACATGGATCCACCTGTGTCATTGCATGTGTGTTCTTTTCATAATCCACAGCTAGAGTCATTGCATGTGTGTTCTTTTCAAAAACCACATTGATCCACCAGAGTAATTGCATGTAACATCCCAAAAATCATATTTCAAAACTCATTCATATCATCATTGCATCCTTCATCCATTTACGGTTTTTCTCAAAATCATTTAGATGTATAAGCTTGTGCTATGATTTCATGTGAGCAAATTCAACTCAATTGGCCATCACCCTTTGAGATTGGATTGTTTAGGAACTTGTTTGCTTGCCTCCATTATTGGAAGGATTAGGTGTATCATCTTAACCCAAGTTTCCAATTTAGAAATATTTTCTAAACCCTATTTCAAACATTTTCAAACTAGAGACAAAGTCTCTGTTTGTTTCAAAACCCAAGCTTGAACAGACCCTTACAAGGTAACCACATGGTGAATTGACTGTTATTGAAACCACAGTACCCTGCAAAAATCCCCAGAGTGATTTGAATTCAAATAGGATTTGAATTCATATTTAAATCATTCCTGAAAACCAAAATGGAAAAAGAAAAGACTTAAACAAAGGAAAAAGGCCGAGCACCAGGTTTCTGGCCCAGCAGCGAATCTAGCCCAGCAAGCCCACCCGGGAACCTTTCTTTACTTCTCTCACGCGCGAGAGCACACACCAAAGACGGTCACCTTCACTCAAGACACTTCACCGGACGAGCGGCCCGGGTCCACGTCGTCTCGTTTTCCCTAAATGCGCTGCGACCACGTCGCTGCTACGACATAACGCCGTAATGGCGCTGCGTAATTGGGCATTAAACCGCGAAGCGCTTCTGTCGAGCCTCGCTATAAGACCCTCTTCGCCGCGAGCTTTTTTTCCCCAAACACCTCGCTCACTCCGCCACCAGGCTGCTCTCAATCATCCTCGCACCGCCGCAGACAGAGCCCACTCCGGCGATCGATTCCGGTGAGCCTCGTGTTCCCCTCTGCCTCTCGTTCTTGCTATCTTGCTCAGTGAGTCTTTGCGCACCTCCTGACCTCACTAGTTCGTCCTGTACTGCCCTAGGTCGCCGGTTCCACTCGACACCGCAAGCACCGACGGTACATCAACTCCGTCGAGCTCTAGTGGTAAGTCCAGACCGCCCCGAACCTTGTCGTTCACGCTCGCATGTTCTCCATGATCTTCTGCATCTGACCACGCCTTTCGTTCGCATCCTAGTGATCTACAACGCCTCCGACCTCGAAAGGTAACCACCGCTGCGATTCAACTCCGCGAGAAATCTACCGCAACTCAGGCGCCTTTGACAAACCAAAGCCACCTTGAGCTTCAGCAGCCTCTTGCGAACCTGGTATGACCTTTCTCCTCTCGCGGATAACCCGAACGCAGCGCCACCATAGACCGAAAGGCCCGCCGTCACGACACACCGCTGCCGCCAGACATGGTCGTTTGAACAAGCACCGTAGATCCAGATTCGGCGCCAGGATAGATTCACTTAACACAAGCTGACGCGATCTGGAGCGACGATCTGTTTAGATCCTGCGTGCCGCAGAGCGATCCAACCGAAGCGTACGCCAATCACAGGCTGACGCTGTGGCTAGGGTTAGATCTAAAAAGGTTTAAAACCAGAAATTTGATCCAAATTCAAATGCTTATAACTTTTGATTGCCACATTAGAATTTTGCAAACTTTATACCGTTGGATTCAGTGAGACAAGACCTTTCTGCCTATCCAATGTGTTTAGCAAATAGTAACCAATAGAATGACTTTATTTGTAGAAACTTGTTTAAGGCCATTTTGAGAATAGATTTAGTTTAGTATTTTGTTTTAGGGTTAATTTTGTTTAGTGGGCAAACTTGTGACTTGTTAAGTTTCTGTATTCATACACTTGCTTGGTAGAGTTTTCAAAATCACCACTTAGTAAATTCATGCATGCATGCATTCATATTATTTTTGTTTGTATATATTTGTGTGTAATTATGTGCTACAACTTTGTGTGTAGATTTTGCTAGTGATTGTGATTGTGATTTAGTGCTACTCTCCACATTACCAAGGCAAGTGATATCTTCATGAATATTCCTTCACATATTTTATACTTGCATTAGATATTTTGTTAGGACTTGCATGCTACTTTTGTCAATTGTTTTGTTGGGAAATCCTATGTAGATTAGAATGGTAGAATTGCTAGGAAAATTCCCTAAGGATAAGTTGCCATGCCATGCTTAGCCTAGATACTAGAAAACAAGGGTGGTTTATATTTTCACACTATGGAAAAATATTCTAAGTCTGAGGACTTGTGTTTTATTTAACAAAACAACTAAGTTAATGAATCTCCTGGGTGGATTGGGACTTGCATGGTGGTTTTGGTTGAGTGGTTCACAAGGCCCATGTTTATGGTTTACCTTAGTGTATCTCACTTGTGGATGGCCACCCAGGAAACAAAGAGATTTGAGTTGTCAAATGTTGAGAAGCTTCAAGTGCAACCACTTGGCAATATGGGCTCTGCCATGATCTTAGGTTGCTAGAACTTAGTCTCTTGGACAGTTGGTGGTAGAGGGAATGATAGGTTGGAGCGCGTCCATTTGACTAAGGAAAGGCTTCTAAAGGATCTTGTCTTGGGAAACCAAGTCTTGTGGGGAAAGTGCACCACCTCTGCAGAGTGTAAAACCTAAGTACTTAGCCATGTCCCTGGTAAAGGACAATTCGAGCATCAAGACATGGAAGCTTCAAGAATCTCATCACTCCAATTTCTAAATAAAACTTGTGGGTGAACAAGGGTTAAAGGATCTTCAGTCTTTGATTGGTAGATGCCCTGAGTGGATCTACAGTCTTTGATTGGTAGATGCCTTGGGAAAGTTTTGTGCCAAACAAAAACTTAGTATTTTCAAATGATAAGGAAAAATCTATTTTGAGCAATGCAAGCCTAAGCTCCACCTAGCCAAAATGCATATAGTATTATAGTCCACTTAAATTATACTAAGGTATCACTTGCCAATACTATTCCAAAGTATTGACCCTCTGTGGTTGTAACTTGTAATGTGGCAGGTTACTCCGATGATGATTAGGAGTCATGAGTCTACACTCAACATGCTTGCCTATGGCACATGAAGATGAAGACTTATGTTTATTTACTTATTCCATAAACTCTTGTATTAGGCCTTTGGCCCTGAGTTGTAAAAGACTATGTTTTATCTCTGGAATGACTATAATAAACGACCTTTGTATCTGTGTACTTCATCTTAAACTGTGGATGCTAGCATTGATCCAGGGACTAGCATTGCAATCACAGGGATCTTTTCCTTTACAAAGGAGGGATCTTACAGATGGTATCAGAGCACTGTGTTGCCTGTAGGATTATGACCCTAGGATTGGAAACCATTAAGGAAAATTTTTAACTACTTCTACACTTGTCTATTCTTCTCGTAAACTTTTCTAATCTTCTCATTCTCATCTCTATTTGTAGATGAACTCCATCAACGAAGCCGTGAAGAGAGGACCACTCATGACCATGACCTTGGAGTGTGAGACTGAGTTTCCCAAGATTCTCAAAGACCTCATGGAGACAATGGAAGTACATGGTGCAGCTGTGTACAAGGGCTTTCCAGTGATGGAGGAAGGAGTGGAGTATTGGTGGGTACAGCTTCACTTGTACAAAAACAAGGAAGACAACCACAAAGAAAAAGGCTTCTGCATGTACACCAACACTTTTATGCACACCACATTCTTTGAGTCAGCAAAAGAAGCAGCTTGGAAGACTATCAAAGAACTAAGTGCTAGAGTCAAATGCAGGATGCTCAACCTCCAAAAAGACTTGGAGAAGGAGAAAGAACATACCCAAGAGTTGGAAGCCACCAACCAAACCTTACGGGGAGATATTATAGACTTAGTGATAGAAGCATGTGAACAAGATAGGGTGATTGCCTCTAGGAACATTGTGTTAGCCACCAGATCCAGTGAGATAGGTTTGTGAACGCACTTCGTTAGTTGGACCACCACCTATCACCCTATTTTCCAAATGATACCTTAAATAAGTTTGAACCTTGGTTGATGTAATGGATTCATGTATGCATGACTTGTGTGATTTTTGTGTTCCAGGAATGTGTATCAATGTTTGACTTGTTATCTTAAATTGTGTTGTTCTAACTTTTTCAATCTTATAAATAGATGCCTATTGCCATCAGCACCGTTGAGGAGTTCCAGGTTACCCGTTTTGGTCCTCGTATCGTATAGCTTACTACCTTGCTCGATCTCCCTCTTCCCACCATTACGGTGCACCCACTCACCAAGTTTGAGAGGAAGGACCTTTGGGGCTTCAAGGTGAACCAGCCAGGACGCCAGACCGAGCCTACCACGGAGGCCATCGTCTTCAAGCTTATGCACGATGACAGGGAGAGAGGCATGGAGGTCGTCATGCTGGACCTGATAGGACGACTGTTAGGCCGTCACTCTCGATAGGTTAGAGGTACTCACTTCCACGCCTTCGGAAGGCGTGATGATGACGGAGAGTCCATCGACTTTGAGGACGACTCGAGGGACACAGCAGAGCCGATACGCCTGTACCTCCAGGACTTAGAGACTCTTATTAGGCACGTGGATACTGACAGGACCAATGTCATGCTTAGCAATGATGAGCTTTAGGTGCAGCTTCGCGAGAAGGACAAGCTCTTCGCGCAGCAGGACGAGATAGTCAAGGAGATGGAGGCAAAGTTCGAGACCCAAGACCGTAAGTTCAAGAGTCAAGAGAAGCGTGTCCAGGATAGGAACAAGAGGATTCGGGATATGACCGAGGAACTGCAGTCCAAGGACTTCGAGTTAGAGCAACAGCAGACAGTGATTGAGAGACTTTGTTCCCAGAATAGGGCTCTCAAGGCTAAGATCGACTCCTTGACCACTACCATCGAGGAGAACAAGACCGCAATGGAGAACGCAGGTCTTACCTTCATCGAGGAGGAGATTGATGCTGACGAGTAGACTTGACTACTCAGTTATCTTTATTTATCGTACTTGTTATTTGTGAACTTATTATTGGACCATCCGACATGTGGATGGCTTGCCACTTGTGTGTTTTTACTTGAGACTTTTGTTATCTTGTTGTTGAGCTTTTATCCTTGTGTTGCATGCTATGTGTTTGCTTGTACGATGTATTGTGCATGAATCATGTAAGGGTATCTCATTCTTATCTCTATATAAACCACAGATGCCTCCCCGTCGCGCAAACCCCAACCCCAACCCCAACATTACCCCAGAAATGCAACAGATGATGAATGCGCAGACACAGCTTATGCAAATGATGACGACATTCATCCAAAACCAGAACAACAACAACAACAACCCTCCGGGTTTTGATATGCTCACCAGATTTCTACGTCTGAGGCCAGCTAAGTTTTCGGGGACGACTGATCCCATGGTGGCCAATGATTGGCTACGTTCTGTGAACAAAGACTTAGTGACCGTAATGCACGGATGCTGAAAAAGTCGTTCGGCACATCTGTTGGAAGGACCAGCCAAAGATGGTGGGACAACTTCCAGATCACCACACCTATTGATGAGGTGACTTGGGCTATCTTTGAAGATGGCTTTCGCACTACTCATATCTCACCAGGAATGATGAGCCTGAAAAAGAAGGAGTTTCACAACCTAAAGCAGCGCCACCACAGCGTGGCTGAATATATAGAAGGGTTCAACAATCTGGCGCGCTATGCACCGGATGAGGTTGACACGGATGCCAAAAGAAAGGAAAAGTTTCGAAGGCTTGAATGATGAGTTAAATCTACCGTCTGTCGTGGCATATGTTCCAACTTATCACCAAGCGATGTGACAAGGCTGTTATTGTGGAGAATAAAATGAAGCAAGTCGAGAGTAGAAAGAGGAAACACTCTGACAAGCACACTGGGATCATCTCATAAACGATCTCACTATGATGATAGTGTCACCAGATCCCACAAGCATGGGAAATTTAACAAGCACCACAACCACAATCATGACAACAAGCATCATCGCAGCATGACAATGATAAGTACAAGAATCACAAGAGTGGACATAAGAGCCACCACAAGGAAGTGGAAGTGGAAGTCACCTAAAAGGGACATCGGTCAAAGTTGAATGCTTCAAATGCAAGAAGTCAGCATTATGCTAATGAGTGCCCTGAAAAGAAGGTTGAAGGACCTAACAAGCCCAATCCTTTTCAGAAAGGACAGGTTAACCACATCAATGTGGAGGAGGTCTATGAAGAGCCTGATGTCGTTGCTGGTAAGTTCAGACTCAATTCCATCTCAGCATTTGTACTCTTTGACACTGGTGCATCTCATTCATTCATATCAAAAGCATTTGTTGATAGAAATGGGGTTGCATCTGAAAACATTGGGTGTCCAATAAAAGTTAGCTCTCCGGGTGGAGAAATGATAGTGAGTCTTGGATGCCGGGATCTAGTTATAGAGATCAGAAAACATAAATTTCCAGTAAACCTAATCATCCTAAATTCCCAAGGATTGGATGTGATTTTGGGAATGGATTGATGGCTAAGTATGAGGGAGTACTAGATTGTGCCAATCACAGTTTCACTCACAACCCTCAAGGTAAGAGGATAAAATTCAAGTCCAATTTTAAATCCAAAGGAAGTAAGCTGAATTCTCTTAAGGGGTTAGCATGGACAAGGTGCTAATTGTGTGAATATCCGGATGTGTTTCCTAAGAGTTACCGGAATGCCACCAGATAGAGATGTAGAGTTTATAATAGATTTGGTACCAGGTTCGGACCAAGAGCAAAGAGGCCTTATAAAATGTCATTGACGAACTTAAGGAACTCAAGAAACAGCTTGGAGAATGCGATTCTGAAAAGGATTCATCCACCAAGTTCTTCATCTTGGGGAGCTCCAGTTTTGTTCAGAGAAAAGAGAGAGAACTCAAAGATTATGCATAGATTACGTTCCCTCAACGAGGTAACCATCAAGAACAAATATCCTTTGCCAAGAATCAATGACTTGTTTGATCAGCTAGAAGGAGCATGTGTATTCTCAAGATTGATCTTAGGTCGCTATTTTCAACTCAAGATAAGAGAGCAAGACATACCTAAAACAGCATTCACCACAAGGTATGGATTGTATGAGTACAAAGTGATGCCTTTTGGTTTAACCAACGCCCAAAGATACTTCATGAATATGATGAACAAGGTGTTCATGGAATTTCTCGACAAGTTCGTTGTCGTTTTCATCGATGACATCTTGGTCTACTCCAAGAGCAAGGAAGAGCATGAAAGACATCTCCGCTTGATACTTGAGAAACTAAGGGAACATAAGCTTTATGCCAAATTCAGCAAGTGTGAGTTTTGGTTAGAGGAAGTTGGATTTCTTGGTCATGTTATGACAAAGGATGGTGTAGCAGTTGATCCTGCTAAAGTTTCAGCTATGACAGAATGGGAATCTCCTAAGAACGTAAAAGAAGTTCATAGTTTTCTTGGTTTAGCAGGTTACTACAGAAGGTTCATTGAAATTTTTTCAAAGGTGGCTAAACCAATGACAGAATTGTTGAAGAAAGATAAGAAATTTGCTTGGTCTGAAGGTTGTGAACTCAGCTTTCAAGAATTAAAGAAGAGACTTGTGTCAGCACCAGTTCTGTGTCTACCAGATTTGGAAAAGGATTTCCAAGTGTATTGTGATGCTTCGCATCAAGGATTAGGTGCCGTACTTATGCAAGGCGGAAAAGTTGTGGCTTATGCCTCGAGACAACTCAAAACCCATGAAGTAAACTATCCTACTCATGATTTAGAGTTAGCCGCTGTTGTCCATGCACTCAAAACATGGAGACATTACCTTTTGGGAAAACGTTGTGAAGTATTCACCGATCATAAGAGTTTGAAGTATATCTTCACCCAGAAGGAAATCAATATGAGACAAAGGAGATGGCTAGAACTTATCAAGGATTACGACTTGAGTTTGTAATACCATCCTGGTAAAGCAAATGTAGTAGCAGATGCCCTAAGTCGTAAGGCGTTTGTAAATGGCCTTACCAAAGGTGAATTGCCAGATGACTTGTGTAAGCAATTCAAGGAACTCAGGTTGGAGATTGTGCCAGAAGGACATCTTATGTCTTTGGATGTTCAACCCACTCTGTTGGATAAGATTAAAGAAGCCCAAAAGACGGATAAAGAAATCGAAGAGATTAAGGAAAGGATTATCCAAGGGAAGGCTAAAAGTTTCCATATGGACGAACAAGGTACTTTATGGCACGGGAAACGTATTTGTGTTCCACAAGATCCGAAAATGCGGAAACTGATTTTACAAGAAGCCCATAACTCTCCATATTCTATTCACCCTGGAAACACCAAAATGTACATGGATATGAAAGAAAGATTTTGGTGCAACAATCTCAAAAGGGACATCGCCGAACACATTGCTTTGTGTGATGTGTGTAGTAGAGTGAAAGCGGAGCATCAGAAACCAGCAGGTTTGCTTCAACCAATGCCTATTCCTGAATGGAAGTGGGAAAATATTGGTATGGATTTCATTACCGGATTACCAAGGACCAGGTCAGGATATGATTCCATATGGGTAGTAGTGGATCGCCTAACTAAAGTGGCTCATTTTATACCCGTAAAGACAACTTATACCAGTGCCAAGTTAGCCAAAATCTACATGAGCAGAATTGTATGCCTTCATGGTGTACCTAAGAGTATTGTGTCAGATAGAGGAACTCAGTTCACTTCTCATTTTTGGAGACAGCTTCATGAATCTTTAGGAACGAGGTTGGAATTCAGATCGCTTTCATCCTCAAACTGATGGACAAACAGAAAGGACTAATCAAATTCTTGAAGACATGTTGAGGCATGTGCCCTAGACTATGGAGCAAGTTGGGATGAAAGTCCGCTTTACGCAGAGTTCTCCTACAACAAATACCAATCTAGTATTGGGATGGCACCATTTGAGTTTCTCTACGAAGAAAGTGTACCACCCCATTGCTATGGAATGGTGTGGGAGAAAGAAGTTTGTTTGGACCAGATCTTATCAAAGACGCCAAGAAAAGTCAAATTGGTTAGGGACAGGTTGAAGATAGCACGGTCTCGACGGAAAAGCTACGCAGATGCTAAGTTGAGAGAAGTCACTTCTGAAGTTGGGGATAGAGCTTATCTTAGAGTATCACCACTTCGTGGAGTGAAAAGATTTGGAGTCAAAGGAAAGTTAGCACCAAGATATGTTGGACCATTCAACATTCTAAGTCGCAAGGAGAAGCTGATACTAAATCGAATGCCAAAGATCTTTATTAGCGATCCATAATGTTTTTCATGTGAGTCCTTAAGAAATGTCACCCGAGATGGAAGGATCTTCTTTGAAGGATACCATATCCTTGGAAGAAGTTCAACTAGAATGTGATCTCACCTATGAAGAAAAGCACAAGATTCTTGAGACTGCAGAAAGAGTCACAAGGACAAAGACTATCAAGTTTTGCAAAGTACAATGGAATCATCATTCCGAAGAGGAAGCAACATGGGAAAGAGAAGATGATCTTCGGAAAGACCACCCTCACCTATTTGCTAGCCAATCCGAATCTCGAGGGCGAGATTCATATTAAGGGGGTTAGATTTGTAACATCCCAAAAATCATATTTCAAAACTCATTCATATCATCATTGCATCCTTCATCCATTTAGGGTTTTTCTCAAAATCATTTAGATGCATAAGCTTGTGCTATGATTTCATGTGAGCAAATTCAACTCAATTGGCCATCACCCTTTGAGATTGGATTGTTTAGGAACTTGTTTGCTTGCCTCCATTATTGGAAGGATTAGGTGTAGCATCTTAACCCAAGTTTCCAATTTAGAAATATTTTCTAAACCCTATTTAAAACATTTTCAAACTAGAGACAAAGTCTCTGTTTGTTTCAAAACCCAAGCTTGACCAGACCCTTACAAGGTAACCACATGGTGAATTGACTATTTTTGAAACCACAGTACCCTGCAAAAATCCCCAGAGTGATTTGAATTCAAATAGGATTTGAATTCATATTTAAAGCATTCCTGAAAACCAAAATGGAAAAAGAAAAGACTTAAACAAAGGAAAAAGGCAGAGCGCCAGTTTACGCCCAAAGAATAATCGAGCCCAAAGCCCACCCGAACCTTTCTTTACTTCTCACGCGAGAGCACACACACCCGGTCGGACGGCCAGACCCCACCTTCACCAAGACACTTCATCGACGAAGCGGGCCGGTCCACGTCATCCTCGTCTTCCCAAACGCGCTGCGACCATTGCCGCTAATGCCATCGCCGTAATGGCGCGGCGTAATTGGGCATTAAACCACGAGCGTTTCCTGTCGAGCCTCTGGCTATAAGACCCTCTCTGCCTCGCGAGCTTTTTCCCCCAAACACCTCGCACACTCCGCCACCAGGCTGCTCTCAATCATCCTCGCACCGCCGCAGACAGAGCCCACTCCAGCGATCGATTCCGGTGAGCCTCGTGTTCCTCGCCTCGTTTGCTATCTTGCTCGGTGAGTCTTTGCGCACCTCGACCTCACTAGTTCGTCTGTCGCCCAGTCGCCGGTTCCACTCGACACCGCAAGCACCGACGGAAACATCAACTCCGGCGAGCTCTAGTGGTAAGTCCGCATCCCGAACCTTGTCGTTCACGCTCGCATGTTCTCCATGATCTTCTGCATCTGACCACGCCTTTTGTTCGCATCCTAGTGATCTACAACGTCGCCTCCGACCTCGAGCAGAACCACCGTTGCGATTCAACTCCGGCGAAATCTACCGCAACTCAGCGCCTTTGACAAACCAAATCCACCTTGAGCTTCAGCCTCTTGCGAACCTGGTATGACCCTTCTCCTCTCGCGGACGACCAGGAACGCATAGCGCCAGAGACCGAAGGCCCGTCACGACACCGCGCCGCCAGACATGGTCGTTTGAACAAGCACCGTTAGATCCAGATCTGGCGCTAGGATAGATTCACTTAACATCAAGCGATCCGCGATCTGGGCGTACGATCTGTTTAGATCCTGCTTGCAGAGCGCGATCCAACCGAAGCGATGCACGCCAATCACAGCTGACGACGTGGCTAGGGTTAGATCTAAAAAAAGGTTTAAAACCAGAAATTTGATCCAAATTCAAATGCTTATAACTTTTGATTTCCACGTTAGAATTTTGCAAACTTTATACCGTTGGATTCAGTGAGACAAGACCTTTCTGCCTATCCAATGTGTTTAGCAAATAGTAACCAATAGAATGACTTTATTTGTAGAAACTTGTTTAAGGCCATTTTGAGAATAGATTTAGTTTAGTATTTTGTTTTAGGGTTAATTTTGTTTAGTGGGAAAACTTGTGACTTGTTAAGTTTCTGTATTCATACACTTGCTTGGTAGAGTTTTCAAAATCACCACTTAGTAAATTCATGCATGCATGCATTCATATTATTTTTGTTTGTATATATTTGTGTGTAATTGTGTGCTACAACTTTGTGTGTAGATTTTGCTAGTGATTGTGATTGTGACGAGTGCTACTATCCACATTACCAAGGCAAGTGATATCTTCATGAATATTCCCTTCCCATATTTTATACTTGCATTAGATATTTTGTTAGGACTTGCATGCTACTTTTGTCAATTGTTTTGTTGGGAAATCCTATGTAGATTAGAATGGTAGAATTGCTAGGAAAATTCCCTAAGGATAAGTTGCCATGCCATGCTTAGCCTAGCTACTAGAAAACAAGGGTGGTTTATATTTTCACACTATGGAAAAATATTCTAAGTCTAAGGACTTGTGTTTTATTTAACAAAACAACTAAGTTAATGAATCTCATGGGTGGATTGGGACTTGCATGGTGGTTTTTGGTTGAGTGGTTCACAAGGCCCATGTTTATGGTTTACCTTAGTGTATCTCACTTGTGGATGGCCACCCAGGAAACAAAGAGATTTGAGTTGTCAAATGTTGAGAAGCTTCAAGTGCAACCACTTGGCAATATGGGCTCTGCCATGATCTTAGGTTGCTAGAACTTAGTCTCTTGGACAGTTGGTGGTAGAGGGAATGATAGGTTGGAGCGCGTCCATTTGACTAAGGAAAGGCTTCTAAAGGATCTTGTCTTGGGAAACCAAGTCTTGTGGGGAAAGTGCACCACCTCTGCAGAGTGTAAAACCTAAGTACTTAGCCATGTCCCTGGTAAAGGACAATTTGAGCATCAAGACATGGAAGCTTCAAGAATCTCATCACTCCAATTTCTAAATAAAACTTGTGGGTGAACAAGGGTTAAAGGATCTTCAGTCTTTGATTGGTAGATGCCCTGAGTGGATCTACAGTCTTTGATTGGTAGATGCCTTGGGAAAGTTTTGTGCCAAACAAAAACTTAGTATTTTCAAATGATAAGGAAAAATCTATTTTGAGCAATGCAAGCCTAAGCTCCACCTAGCCAAAATGCATATAGTATTATAGTCCACTTAAATTATACTAAGGTATCACTTGCCAATACTATTCCAAAGTATTGACCCTCTGTGGTTGTAACTTGTAATGTTGCAGGTTACTCCGATGATGATTAGGAGTCATGAGTCTACACTCAACATGCTTGCCTGTGGCACATGAAGATGAAGACTTATGTTTATTTACTTATTCCATAAACTCTTGTATTAGGCCTTTGGCCCTGAGTTGTAAAAGACTATGTTTTATCTCTGGAATGACTGTAATAAACGACCTTTGTATCTGTGTACTTCATCTTAAACTGTGGATGCTAGCATTGATCCAGGGACTAGCATTGCAATCACAGGGATCTTTTCCTTTACAAAGGAGGGATCTTACATTGCATGGGTGTTCTTTTCATAATCCACAGCTAGAGTCATTGCATGTGTGTTCTTTTCATAAGACACAACTAGAGTCATTGTGTAACATCCCTAAATTCAAATTTCAAAGCTCATTCATATCATCCATGCATCCATCATCATCTAGGGTTTTTCTCAAAATCATTTTAGAAATAGGAGCATTTTTGGCTCATTATTTTATGTATGAAAACCCTAGCCTTTGTGCTACTTGTTGTTTAGAAAAGTACTTTTATTGTTGAGAATCCAAACACAAGTGATTTCAAAACTTTGAGCAAAGTATCAAAGCAAAATATGAATTAAAACAAATTATATGCCTATTTCATAAAGGAATAGTTTTAATTTATTTTCAAAAGACCCAAGTGTTCTGAAGTGTTCAGATGTGTTTGACCCTAATTTAAGAACAAGATTTATTGTACAAAAGTCCTGTAAAGCTTTGGTTTCAAACATATTTGAATTTGGGTTTAAAAACCATTTCTAGAAATTTAATCAGAAAAAGAAAAAGAATTAAGAGGGAAAAAAATAGCCAAACCAGCCAATCTGGCCGACCCAGCCCAACACGGCCCAGCTAGCCCAGCTCCCTAATCCCGCGAATCGTTTTCTTTCACCCACTCTCGCACCCACCAGCTCACTGACCGAAGGGACCCACTCTCCCTCTCCTCGCTCGCTGACATCCGCGGCCCACTCGAGCGTCGTCATCTCCACCCCCACGACCTGTTCGTCCCCAAATCAGCTGCCGCTTTCTATTTAAATTCAGCTTCAATTCAGATCAATGCTCGAGTAATTCTCGCTCACGACCGCTACTTAAACCCCTCCGCCCCTCTCCTTCTCCCTCAAACCCCGAACCTAGAGCGCCACCGCTGCGTGCATTGCTCCCCTCAGCCTCTCCGACGAGCTGCAGCCACGATTCCGGCCACCTCCGACCATCCCTCTACCTCTGCTTCACATGAACAGATTCCACTTGACCTCACGCATCACCCAGTACTCCTGGTTCGCCCGCGCGTGACTCAGAACATCGGCTACGCAAACGTCTGACCGCCACCGCCTCCAGCTTCAACTTCGGCGAGCTCTAGTGGTAATTCCAGACCGCCCCGAACCTTGTCATTCACGCACGCGTTTACCCCGTTACCATCTGCATCGGACCACACCTCCTGTTTGCATCCTAGTGATCTACAACGTCGCCTTCGACCTCGAACGGAATCACCTGTCGCCAGACTCAACTCCGACGAGGAATCAACATCGTGACAGCACGCCCCTCCGCAAACCGACGCTACCTTGAGCTTCAGCAGCTTCTCGCGAGCCTGGTATGACCCTTCTCCCTCTCGCGGACGACCGGGAACACTAGTGCCGCCGTAGACCGAGCGCTCCGCCGCTCGCTGATGCCGCACGCCGCCAGGACAAGGTTGTTTGAACGAGCACCGTTAGATCCAGATCCGAGCGCTAGGATAGATTCATTTAACTGCGAAGCGGTACGCGATCTGGAACGTGCGATTTGTTTAGATCCTGCGGCTGCCAAACGCTATCCAAGCCAGTGCAGCGCCCGGTGAGGTTGCGACGCGTGGCTGGGATGAATTCAAAAACAGAAATTCGAATCAGATTTATATCCAAACTTCAAACTGCTATAACTTTTGAATGCCACGTTAGAATTTTGCAAACTTTATACCTTTGGATTCAGTGAATCAAGGCCTTTCTGTTTATGCAAAGTGTTTAACAAATAGTAACCACTAGAATGACTTTATTTGTAGAAACATGTCTAAGGCTATTTTGAGTATGGATTTAGTTTAGTAATTTGTTTAAGTACCAAATAAGTTTGTCTTGGTTTTTTTGTGTCTTGTTAAGTTTCTGTAAACATGCACATGCTTGGTAGAGTTTTCAAAATCACCACTTAGTAAATTCTTGCATGCATGCATTCATATTATTTTTGATTGTATTTAAATTGTGTGTAATTGTGTGCTACAATTTTGTGTGTAGATTTTGCTAGTGATTGTGACTGTGAAGATGTCACATCCCAAGATTTTCCAAATCTTGTAATGTGAAAAATAAAATAAACAAAATAAATTTTGTTGAAAATCAGGGTGAAAAGAAACTTTTGTTTCTAAAAGGAAACTGAAATCCCATCTTGAACAAACTTTGGTAGAAGTTTGAATTCAACAAAAATCCAAATCAAGGGAAATGCATTACTCAATGAATGTATCTGGAAATTTGAACACTAGGAAAGTAAATCAAAATCCCTAAGCCCTAATGGAAGGAAATTATTTTCCAAAGTATCTCCAAATCTATGGATTTGATCCATACCAAATCTGATCAACAAATAATCACAAAGGATCAAGAAAAGACCATAGAGATTGGTTTCACTTAGTTTGGAACCATAGACAAAATCTTATGAATATAATAAGATAAGGAAATTGAATTTCCAAAGCCAATAAAGCCCTTACCAGAACCCATACCAATTGGTGAGCATTTAATCCTAAAGGGATTTATAAAGATAAACATTTATTAAAAGAAAATAAAATATTTTGTTTTGATAAAATGAGTAAAGATTTATTTAAATAAAATAGTAAGGATTTAAATATCCAATTTTATTTAAGTAAAGGCTTTTCCCATTTTAAATAAACACTAAAACTTATTTTAAATAAGTTTTCCAAGTATTTTGATTTCTCAAAATAAAACCTACTAAAGTGTTTTGGTTTTATTTTGGATTTCAAAATAAAGTTTTAAATAAACAAATCCTATATGGATTATTAACTAAGGTCCATTTATTTAATTATTAATGGAACCTAAAATAAAAGGTTATTTTGTTAATACAAGATTTCCAAATATCCTTATTTTCAAATAAAACCTACTGGTTTGGTTTTGAAAGTATTTGGATTTCAAATGGAAATTTTGTTAAATAAATCAAACCCTATTTTATTAAATAACTAAAGATCCATTTTATTTAATTAATAAATGGATCCTAAAATAAATAAAAATATTATTTTATTGTGGAATTTGGATTATGTTGATAAACAGAACCAAATTCAAAGTACAAAGTTGAGTGATTGTTTGAATTGTTTGAATGGTTTGATTGTTTGAATAAATTGTTTGGAAATTCAAAACAGAAAAGAATTAGAAAATGAAAAAGAAAACAGACAGAAAAAAAATAGAGCAGCCCACCTTTTGGCCCAACTAGCCCAACAATGATCCATTCCAGCCCACCTTCTTTTCCCAAGCATTCTTTTCTCACCCAGTTGACCATAAAGACAATGGTGGTGGACCCAAACCCCTCTCCTTTTCTATCACTGACAAGACGACCCCACCTCTCCCTTTCCCCCGAGCGAACCGTTTTATTTACCGCGGAAAGAACCCACTGAGTGAATGACAGTCTGGACCCACTCCTCCTTCCGCTCTTTCGCTGACAGGTAGACCCCACCACCACTGTTCTTCTTCCACACCCGCAGCGACCAGTTCTTCTCCCCCGTTCTGCCATTGATTTCTCCGGCTTAATTTGTCATAATGCCGAGCCTTTACCTCGCCTTGATCATGCAGACTTAAATGCCTCCCTCTCCTCTATAATTCCCTCTCGACACCCGTTGCGCCTTGAGCCGCCTAATTTCTCCCCGAGCTCCTCTGTCTCCGCGAGCTCATGAGATTCCGCCACACCACCGCCTCTCACCTACCTCTGCACGCGAGCATGCTCTCCAGCACCTTGCGCATCTGCCCATAGCCTCAGCTAGCTACCGCGCACTCTGGAAGCTCGGCTTCGTCGACCTCGACTCGCCGACGCCGTCTGGTTCTTCTCCGACGAGCTCCGCAGGTAGTTTCCGGTCGCCCCTCTACCTCTCGATCACGCACATAACCTTGCCTTGGTCCTGCGCATCTAACAGCGTCCTTGTTATGCCTTGGGGTGATCCACAGCGACGCCAACGACGACAACCCGAGAGCACCGCTGCCCGCAGCAACTCCGACAAGCAATCCACCTTGTTCCAGTGCGCCCCTCGACGAACTGATCACGTCTTGAGCTTCACTGCACTTCGGCAAGCACGGTGAGCATCCCCTTTTCCTCTCTTGCTTCCTGCATCGCCCGACAGCGCCACATGATCGCTCCGCCGCGATCGCCGCCAACGCTTAGTGGTCAAACGCGTAGCGACCGTAGGATCTTAATCGTAGCGTTGTGATAGAACGTGAACGAAAGGGTATCTGTTGATCTGCACCGTGCGTAGCCACTTAGATCTGACGGTCCAGGAGGGCTGATCCGTGCGAACCGGTACGGGCGAATAAGATTATGACGCGTGGCACTAGATCTGTTTAAAAGAAATTTGAAAAACAGATTTATTTGCCATTTTCAAACCCTTGTATCTTTGAATCCACACGTCCAAAAATTACAAATTTTATGTCGTTGGATTCAGGAGAACAAGCCCTAACCAACCCTGCCTTTATTTTAGCAAATAGTAACTGTTAGTTTGCTTGATTTTGCAGAAACATTTGATTGCTTGTTTAGATTAGAAAAATTGTTTAAAAATGATTTTAGGGTTAAAACCTTTGCAAATTGGTTTGTTGTGACCTTACTGACCCTAGAGACCAACCCATGTTTTGGAAAATGATTTGGAAAAGTTTAGAATGGATTAATTGGTTTAGTCCATTTCTAGCTAAATAAAACTATTGTTTTGTTTATGAAAATGTTTTTGAGTAAAAACTTTGAGGAAATGTTTTGATCCAAACCTACTGACCAAAGACACCAAGTTTTGCAATAGCAACTCATTTGGTGAAACAAAATAATGATTCTTTGATTTAAAACCATTTCTAGTCAAATAGAAATGTGGTTTTTATTAAAAATGGTTTTGGAGGAAAACCTTTGGAAAATGTTTTGTTTTAAACTCACTAACCCCAAACCCCAAGTTTTGTGAAAACATACTTGGTGAACCCTATGGGTTAATGCCCTAGTGAAACCTTTTTCAAATGACTTTGCCATTTTGGTAAATGACCAATTTGGAACTTACAAAGTTTAGAAGCCTAGTAGAGACCATCCTTACAATAGAACCAACCTTTGCATGCTTATGCATGACTTAGATCCCATTACTTTGTGTGTGAAAAATTGTTTGTTTGACTTTGGTTTGGAATGTGAATTGAATTTGTGTTTGCTTGATTGGTAGATTAAGTTTGTGCCTTGCTTGATTGATTTGTAGTGACTTGAAGAGTGTGGTTGTTGCAAGGACAAGAAGTGAACTTATACCCTCTACCAAAAAGGCAAGTGATGCTTCATATCTTTTGTCCCATTATTTTCACTATGCATTAGTGTTTTTGCTAAGTAAAACTTGCATGGATTTTGTTTTGCTAAGTATAGACTTTGCTATAGGAAAACCTAGTAGATGAATCCTTAGTAGGATTTTCCTAAGTTAGGAATCCTATTACTACCAAGCTTAGCCTAGATAATAGAAAACCTGGGTGGAATATATATTCATACTATGGAAAAATCTCTAAGTCTGAGGACTTGTGTTTTATTTAACAAAACAACTAAGTTAATGAATCTCCTGGTGGAATGGGACTTGCTTGGTGGATTTTGGTTGAGTGGTTCACAAGGCCCATGTTTATGGTTTACCTTAGTGTATCTCACTTGTGGATGGCCACCCAGGAAACAAAGAGATTTAAGATGTCAAATGTTGAGAAGCTTCAAGTGCAACCACTTGGCAATATGGGCTCTGCCATGATCATATAGGTTGCAAGAACTTAGCCATATGGATAGTGGGTGGTAGTGTTTGATAGGTTGGAGCGCGTCCATGATGGTCTAAGGTAAGGCTTCTGAAAGATCTTGTCTTGGGAAACCAAGTCTTGTGGGGAAAGTGCACCACCTCTGCAGAGTGTAAAACCTAAGTACTTAGCCATGTCCCTGGTAAAGGACAATTTGAGCATCAAGACATGGAAGCAATCAAGAATCTCATCATTCAAATTTCTAAATTAAAACTTGTGGGTGAACAAGGGTTGTGTGAATTCTTCAATCTTTGATGGAGAGATGGCTTGGAACAAGGATCTTGAAATCTTTGATTGAGGAAAAATGACTTTGCCAAGCAAATCTTCAGTCTTTGATTGGTAGATGCCCTGAGTGGATCTTCAGTCTTTGATTGGTAGATGTCTTGGGAAAGATTTTATCAAAGCAAAACTTAGTATTTTCAAAGTGTTAGGAAAAATCTATTTTGAGCAATGCAAGCCTCAACTCCACTTAGCCAAATGCATATAGATGTTAGACTCACTATACTACCAAAGTATCACTTGCCAATACAATTCAAATGTATTGACCCTTGTGGCTGTAATTTGTAATGTTGCAGGTTTGATTGATTTTAGTGAAGATTGATTGATTAGGATTACAAAGTCTACAACCAACATCTGCCTGTGGCACTTTGAAGATGAAGGACCCCATGCTTATAGTTATTCCGCTGCAATGTAATGTAAATAGCCAATGAGCTATGTTTGATGTAATAAAATTATTTTATTCCTGGTTATAAAGTTGTATTATGACCTTTGTTTCTTGATATTACATCTAAACTGTGGATGCTAGCTATTGATCCAGGGACTAGCATTGTAAACACAGGGGGCTCAATCTTATTAAAGGTTGGGGACCTTACAGATGGTATCAGAGCATTGTGTTGCCTGTAGGATTTGTAACCCTAGGATTGGACAAAAAACCCTTAGAAAAATAGGAGTTGTATTTGTTCCAAAACTTATTTACAAAAATCTTGTAAATTCTTTCCTCAACCATTTTTGTTTCAACTCTACATCTCATCTATATTCAAACTTGATGGAAAAGCCTACCCCATGACCAAAGACTTCACCATGAGCAAAGGACATCTTCAACTTCTTCAACTCTAATGACTTCAACATCTTCAGCATATTCACCAAGGACTTCCAACTTGGATGACACTAAGGACTACAAGTGATACAAGAAATCTTGCTCAAGATTTGAAGACTAAGGAAACCCAACTTAGAAGAATCCATCATCACCTTTGAAGTTTTGTGACCAAGACACAAGAATTCTCCAAGGATACAAAGATCTCATTCAAGAAGAACCAAGAAGAATGGGAAGATCACAAGTGAACCATATAGATGGACCACCATATTTAGATAAGTCAAACACACCAACTTATGTGGTGTAACAAAAATTATCTTTGGTTGCCTACAAATGTGCTTGAAACTTGTTGTTTGAGTGGAGTGTTTGTTTGTGATTGCTTGCACATTGCTTGTGTGAATTGTGATGTGTGTGACTAGGATTGATTCCCATAGAAATCTTTTGTCTATTCTAATCCCAAATCCAACCCAAACAGATGACTTCTCCAAGAAACTCCAACATCAAGGATGGTGACAACAACAACAATCAAGAGGACAACATGAGAGAACTCATAGCAACCCAAAACCAGTTGAACCAACTAACAGCTTAGTTCATAGCCAGCAATAGTGATAAAGATCCAGCACTGCAAAAGTTTTTGGAGGAACAATCCCAACTGATGCTTAAGGTGACTAATCAAATGATCAGCATGGAAGAAAACTATCCCAAAAGAATGTATGACAACAAGGATGACAAGAATGTTATTCTAGATGGAGACCCAGCCTGCATTATTTGTGGAGACAAGGACCATACTTCCAAAGAGCATGAAGATCAATGCCCCAACTGTGAAGAGAAACATCCTATTGGGCAATGTCCTACCTCTCAAGCTACTTGTTACCTTTGTGAAGGAAACGACCATGTCCCTACCCAATGCCCCATCTATGCCATTGTTGAACAAAGGAAACAAGAAGGATCCAAGTATGCCAAAAATGTTGATGGCAAAGGAAAAGGACCACTCATACCTCCAAACAAGACAACCCAATTCAAAGGATCAAAGAAACCCAAGAAACCAAGACAGGACATGAGCCTTGTGCAATGTCGTAAATGTAAGGAAATGGGACACTACCCAGTGGATGCCCAGAGAACCCGAAGAATAAAGAGATCGGCCAAGTAGTGTGCAACAACTGCAAAGAGCTAGGCCACTATGTAGCCACTTGTCCACAGGAACTACGCAAGGAACTTGAAGACATCCACTGTTTCAATTGCAAGAACCCAGGACACTATGCAAGCAATTGTCCAGAAAAGATGAAGAACAAGTTGAACAAGCCTATGGAGAAACTCAACCTTGGCCCATGAGTCAAGTATGGAAATAAAGGCCACCATGCAGAAGTTTTCCCAAGGAAGTTTCATCAAGATTCCAAGCAAGCCAAGATGTAGTTAGTTGGAAAATTTTTAAGGGTGGTAGTACCCTAGTTGTTTTGAACCTGCTTGTAACCCTAGCCTCCCCAAATCTCGGGACGAGATTTCTTTTAAGGGTGGTAGCCTGTCACATCCCAAGATTTTCCAAATCTTGTAATGTGAAAAATAAAATAAACAAAATAAATTTTGTTGAAAATCAGGGTGAAAAGAAACTTTTGTTTCTAAAAGGAAACTGAAATCCCATCTTGAACAAACTTTGGTAGAAGTTTGAATTCAACAAAAATCCAAATCAAGGGAAATGCATTCCTCAATGAATGTATCTGGAAATTTGAACACTAGGAAAGTAAATCAAAATCCCTAAGCCCTAATGGAAGGAAATCATTTTCCAAAGTATCTCCAAATCTATGGATTTGATCCATACCAAATCTGATCAACAAATAATCACAAAGGATCAAGAAAAGACCATAGAGATTGGTTTCACTTAGTTTGGAACCATAGACAAAATCTTATGAATATAATAAGATAAGGAAATTGAATTTCCAAAGCCAATAAAGCCCTTACCAGAACCCATACCAATTGGTGAGCATTTAATCCTAAAGGGATTTATAAAGATAAACATTTATTAAAAGAAAATAAAATATTTTGTTTTGATAAAATGAGTAAAGATTTATTTAAATAAAATAGTAAGGATTTAAATATCCAATTTTATTTAAGTAAAGGCTTTTCCCATTTTAAATAAACACTAAAACTTATTTTAAATAAGTTTTCCAAGTATTTGATTTCTCAAAATAAAACCTACTAAAGTGTTTTGGTTTTATTTTGGATTTCAAAATAAAGTTTTAAATAAACAAATCCTATATGGATTATTAACTAAGGTCCATTTATTTAATTATTAATGGAACCTAAAATAAAAGGTTATTTTGTTAATACAAGATTTCCAAATATCCTTATTTTCAAATAAAACCTACTGGTTTGGTTTTGAAAGTATTTGGATTTCAAATGGAAATTTTGTTAAATAAATCAAACCCTATTTTATTAAATAACTAAAGATCCATTTTATTTAATTAATAAATGGATCCTAAAATAAATAAAAATATTATTTTATTTTGGAATTTGGATTATGTTGATAAACAGAACCAAATTCAAAGTACAAAGTTGAGTGATTGTTTGAATTGTTTGAATGGTTTGATTGTTTGAATAAATTGTTTGGAAATTCAAAACAGAAAAGAATTAGAAAAGGACAAAGAAAATGCATGAAAAAAATAGAGCAGCCCACCTTTTGGCCCAACTAGCCCAACAAAGAAATTTCACCCAGCCCTCCTTCTTTTCCCCGAAGCATTCTTTTCTCACCCAGATTCTGACCCGCAAAGACAATGACTGGTGGACCCAAACCCCTCTCCTTTTTTATCACTGACAAGACGAGCCCACCTCTCCCTTTCCCCCGAGCGAACCGTTTTATTTACCGCGGAAAGAACCCACTGAGTGAATGACAGTCTGGACCCACTCCTCCTTCCCCTCTTTCGCTGACAGGTAGACCCCACCACCACTGTTCTTCTTCCACACCCGCAGCGACCAGTTCTTCTCCCCCGTTCTGCCGTTGATTTCTCCGGCTTAATTTGTCATAATGCCGAGCCTTTACCTCGCCTTGATCACGCAGACTTAAACGCCTCCCTCTCCTCTATAATTCCTCTCGACACCACTGCACGCCTTAGACCGCCCCTAATTTCTCCCCCGAGCTCATCTGTCTCCGGCGAGCTCCGCGAGCGATTCCGTCCACACCCCGCCGCCTCTCACCTACCTCTGCACGCGAGCATGCTCTCCAGCACCTTGCGCATATGCCCATAGCCTCAGCTAGCTCCCGCGCACTCTGGAAGCTCGGCTTCGTCGACCTCGACTCGCCGCTGCCGTCTGGTTCTTCTCCGACAAGCTCCGCAGGTAGTTTCCGGTCGCCCCTCTACCTCTCGATCACGCACACAACCTTGCCTTGGTCCTGCGCATCTAACAGCGTCCTTGTTATGCCTTGGGGTGATCCACAGCGACGCCAACGACGACAACCCGAGAGCACCGCCGCCCGCAGCAACTCAGACGATAATCCACCTGCTCCAAAGGCGCCTCGAATCTGATCACGTCTTGAGCTTCACGCACCCGGCAAGCACGGTGAGCATCCCTTTCCTCTCATAAGCCTGCAGACAACGCCACCGCCAACGCCGCTCGCCGCCCGCCGCCGCCAGCGCCGATGCTTAGTGGTCAAACGCGTAGCGACCGTAGGATCTTAATCGTAGCGTTGTGATAGAACGTGAACGAAAGGGTATCTGTTGATCTGCACTGTGCGTAGCCACATAGATCTGACGGTCCAGGAAGGCTGATCCATGCGAACCGGTACGGGCGAATAAGATTATGACGCGTGGCACTAGATCTGTTTAAAAGAAATTTGAAAACAAATTTATTTGCCATTTTCAAACCCTTGTATCTTTGAATCCACACGTCCAAAAATTACAAATTTTATGTCGTTGGATTCAGGAGAACAAGCCCTAACCAACCCTGCCTTTAGTTTAGCAAATAGTAACTGTTAGTTTGCTTGATTTTGCAGAAACATTTGATTGCTTGTTTAGATTAGAAAAATTGTTTAAAAATGATTTTAGGGTTAAAACCTTTGCAAATTGGTTTGTTGTGACCTTACTGACCCTAGAGACCAACCCATTTCTTTGGAAAATGATTTGGAAAAGTTTAGAATGGATTAATTGGTTTAGTCCATTTCTAGCTAAATAAAACTATTGTTTTGTTTATGAAAATGTTTTTGAGTAAAAACTTTGAGAAAATGTTTTGATCCAAACCTACTGACCAAAGACACCAAGTTTTGCAATAGCAACTCATTTGGTGAAACAAAATAATGATTCTTTGATTTAAAACCATTTCTAGTCAAATAGAAATGTGGTTTTTATTAAAAATGGTTTTGGAGGAAAACCTTTGGAAAATGTTTTGTTTTAAACTCACTAACCCCAAACCCCAAGTTTTGTGAAAACATACTTGGTGAACCCTATGGGTTAATGCCCTAGTGAAACCTTTTTCAAATGACTTTGCCATTTTGGTAAATGACCAATTTGGAACTTACAAAGTTTAGAAGCCTAGTAGAGACCATCCTTACAATAGAACCAACCTTTGCATGCTTATGCATGACTTAGATCCCATTACTTTGTGTGTGAAAAATTGTTTGTTTGACTTTGGTTTGGAATGTGAATTGAATTTGTGTTTGCTTGATTGGTAGATTAAGTTTGTGCCTTGCTTGATTGATTTGTAGTGACTTGAAGAGTGTGGTTGTTGCAAGGACAAGAAGTGAACTTATACCCTCTACCAAAAAGGCAAGTGATGCTTCATATCTTTTGTCCCATTATTTTCACTATGCATTAGTGTTTTTGCTAAGTAAAACTTGCATGGATTTTGTTTTGCTAAGTATAGACTTTGCTATAGGAAAACCTAGTAGATGAATCCTTAGTAGGATTTTCCTAAGTTAGGAATCCTATTACTACCAAGCTTAGCCTAGCTAATAGAAAACCTGGGTGGAATATATATTCATACTATGGAAAAATCTCTAAGTCTGAGGACTTGTGTTTTATTTAACAAAACAACTAAGTTAATGAATCTCCTGGGTGGAATGGGACTTGCTTGGTGGATTTTGGTTGAGTGGTTCACAAGGCCCATGTTTATGGTTTACCTTAGTGTATCTCACTTGTGGATGGCCACCCAGGAAACAAAGAGATTTAAGATGTCAAATGTTGAGAAGCTTCAAGTGCAACCACTTGGCAATATGGGCTCTGCCATGATCATATAGGTTGCAAGAACTTAGCCATATGGACAGTGGGTGGTAGTGTTTGATAGGTTGGAGAGCGTCCATGATGGTCTAAGGGAAGGCTTCTGAAAGATCTTGTCTTGGGAAACCAAGTCTTGTGGGGAAAGTGCACCACCTCTGCAGAGTGTAAAACCTAAGTACTTAGCCATGTCCCTGGTAAAGGACAATTTGAGCATCAAGACATGGAAGCAATCAAGAATCTCATCATTCAAATTTCTAAATTAAAACTTGTGGGTGAACAAGGGTTGTGTGAATTCTTCAATCTTTGATGGAGAGATGGCTTGGAACAAGGATCTTGAAATCTTTGATTGAGGAAAAATGACTTTGCCAAGCAAATCTTCAGTCTTTGATTGGTAGATGCCCTGAGTGGATCTTCAGTCTTTGATTGGTAGATGTCTTGGGAAAGATTTTATCAAAGCAAAAACTTAGTATTTTCAAAGTGTTAGGGAAAAATCTATTTTGAGCAATGCAAGCCTCAACTCCACTTAGCCAAATGCATATAGATGTTAGACTCCACTATACTACCAAAGTATCACTTGCCAATACAATTCAAATGTATTGACCCTTGTGGCTGTAATTTGTAATGTTGCAGGTTTGATTGATTTTAGTGAAGATTGATTGATTAGGATTACAAAGTCTACAACCAACATCTGCCTGTGGCACTTTGAAGATGAAGGACCCCATGCTTATAGTTATTCCACTGCAATGTAATGTAAACAGCCAATGAGCTATGTTTGATGTAATAAAATTATTTTATTCCTGGTTATAAAGTTGTATTATGACCTTTGTTTCTTGATATTACATCTAAACTGTGGATGCTAGCTATTGATCCAGGGACTAGCATTGTAAACACAGGAGGCTCAATCTTATTAAAGGTTGGGGACCTTACAGAAGAGTGCTACTCTCCCCATTACTGTAGCATCCCAATTGTCTAACAATTGTAATGCTACTTGGTCTAGTAATATAATGGCTACTTCAAATATATAATTGTTGCATCATCATTATATCATGCTCATGTCATCATGCCACCTTGCATTTGAGCATCATACAGAACCCTTTTTGATTTGGTTCTTCTCTCATATGCATTGTAAATTGTATTTGCCTCTTGATATTGTATTTGGTTCTTGATATATTGTTTAATGCCCAAGTTGAGTTGGGGGCATATCTTTTATTCCACTCCACCACCCTTTCTTTTCACCACCTTATAAATTCCACCATCCAACTAAATATGAGCTTTGCATTTTATTTGAGTTACCTCTAGTTCATGTGGGTTGGGATGGATCCAATTCTTGTCCACATGCTCTCATCTTAGCATCATGTTGTTTTCACATCATTGATATATGAGATCCACATGGCCACCTTTGCATGCCTTGTGAGTGAAACCTTTATCCTAGCTTCCATATGGTTTATCATGGAATTATGCTCATGTTGGAATATTTTGGGACTATTGATCATCTAGTGGAACATACACACTAGCATGTCCCATTCTATTTCAAACATGGCTATCTCCATCTATTCCACTTGGAATTCTTTCTAGATTCCTTTGCTTGGGCCTTACTCCAATTTTGGGAATGCATAATAATAATGCCATGTAATAACATTGTTTTCACAAGAATCAACATGGCATTAAATATTTGGATGGGCCATGCAAGTACCACCTTTTGCTTGTCATTTGGTTTTTACTTGTTTTTGGTGGGATCATGCCATCTCTCATCTACCTCTCTCTCTTTTAGCTTGATCTTATTTGATCATGCTTAAACCACCTCACCCTCTCTTTTCCTTGTCTAGTTCTTGCTTGATCTTGCTTGATCTAGTTTGGAGCATGCATACTCCTAAAACCCTAGCTCTCACCCCCTCTCTCTCTAACCCTCTATCTAAGTTCCCTCTAATCACCACCCCATCATCACCTTACCCCTCTACCCCACTCTCCAAACCACCCCATCTAACCTAACCTCACACCCCCCCTTTAAGCTAAACCCAAGCTCCTCCCTAATCCCCCTCTCTCCTCTCTCACCACATGGTCACCTGGCCCCACCCACTGGCCCCCACCGACCACCCCAACCCTAGCTCCCAACCTAGCTCAAACCCGAGCCTAGCTCTAACCTACCCGAGGCTACCTCCTCTCTCTAGCTCCCTCTCTCTGCCAAGGACCACCCGAGCCTGCCCCTCGCCTCCCTAGCCTCGCCCTCCGCCCCACTGACGCCACCGTGATGCCCCCGCCTCGCCTGGCGACCAAGCACGTGAAGAAGGAGAGGAGGAAAAGGCACCGAGGCTACCTTTTTCCCATCTACCGCCTCCCACGGCATCCTCCCTCCTCTCGCCTTATCTCTCCCCACGGCTCTCCTCTCGCCGCCCAGATCCGCCCATAGCCCCTCTCGCCTCCTTTTCCACCGCCACCGCCTACACCTTGCCGCCAAAACCTCGGCCTCCACCGCTGCCGGCCGATCCAGCCAGCGGGCTGCCGTGGAAGTGGTCGAGACGCCTTATGCTTCCCCAGATCGTCCCGCACCATTGCCGAGGAGGAGAAGGACCAGAGCTGCTGTAACCAGCGCGAGGCCGACGCGAAACCCTAGCCGCCGTCGTGTTCGCTCGCCGATCGCCACGCTTCAAGCCGAACCGACCATGTCGACACACTCCGGTGAGCTCCCCAACCCCTAGACATCCTCGCTGCCGCTGCTCGCTTAGATTCGCCGGACGTTTCGTCAGGCACGCCTCAGGCGCCGGCGAGCGCAGAAGGCCGACCGCTTCCTCAGCCGCGCTTAAACCCTAGCTAGGCCCCGCCGCCTTCCTAGCACTAACCCGCCGCTAGCCGCACTGGTTCACACCCCAGCTACCAAGAGGTCCCTCGGTTCGAGCCTCACCAAGGCCACAGGCCGGGCCAGGTAAACCGATTTGTCGACGTGCGATTCAGGAAGAAGCATGGTCGCGGCGACGCTTATTAAAAACCCCCGCTTTTCTTTATGCATCAACTCATGGTACCTTTTTGGGCCCACCGTCACCAAAGTGCTCGCTGGTAAAGAACCCCTGACTCTAGAAAACTCAACCCGCCTCCCTTGGCCCCATCCGCACTGCCTTTCGCCCATCTGCCGTGGGACCAAGGTGGTCGGCCCACCTGGCCATTCGCTTGAGCTAGAACAATCATGGTGCAAAACGTCAGGCGCACTGTGGAATCCCAGCCTGGTCCCACCTGTAAGGCCTGTGGTTAAGTTTGAGGTGAGAAAGTTTTGTTTAAGTCTGTTTTAATTCAAACTTATTTCAAATTAATTCAAATTCAAAATTAAATCTGCTTTTAATTATCTTTTGAAATATAAATCCATTTAATACAATAATATATGTTTTCAAATCAGAAAAATGTGAGGATTTCAATATGCAATCCAAAATATATTTGGAACAATTTAAAATTCCAAGTTGGTTTAATTACAATAAAATGCCCTTTTCACTAATTAATTAATAACTTTAGTTTTATAACTCCAAATTTAATAAATAATATGTCTAAAATGATTAGCTCGACGAGACCTTTCTGTTTATGCATTCCATGGTTTGATTTGAAGCATGCATCATATAAATGTACAACTTCAAATGGGGGCAAGCACTACCATGCCATGCTACATATAGTACATCCATCAAGTTTGAGGTTTTATTTACTATCCATTTATGCCATGCTTTACCTGCTTTATCAAAGTGCGAGGAGCAAGCGATAGGAGTGTTTTCGACAAGCCCAACATTTTTTCGTTCTCATGCTCACGCCATTGACGCAAACCTTGAGGCCGTCGAGTCGGCTAACTTGCTATGGTAGCTCAATGGGTGGCCCTGAAATATTTCTGAATCTGAATTGCTTTGTCGGATCGCCTCATTGGGTTTTGATTTGGTTTTTCCGAGGCATATCGAGTGTGTGTTGCTATTTGTGCACCCCTGCAGGGTAAAACTTTCTGAAAGCCGTGTCCGTGGTTATGGACGACATGGATCCACCAGATGCAATGACTCTAGTTGTGGTTGATGAAAAGGACACACATGCAATTAGCTGACTCCGAGACGGCTTTCAGAAAGTTTTACCCTGCAGGGGTGCACAAATAGCAACACACACTCGATCAACCTCGGAAAAACCAAATCAAAACCCAACGAGGCAGTCACGACAAAGCAATTACAGGATTCAGAAATATTTGTGGGCCACCCCATTAAGCTACCCGCAACGGTTGGCCGGCTAGATTTAGACTCAAGGTTTGTGGGACGGCCGAAACGATCGGGAACCCGAAGTGTGATCGGCTTGTCGACACAGAAAAACGTGTCACGACCCTAAATAAAGACAGCATTACCTCGCACAATTTTAAATAAAGCAAGAAGCATGGCATAAGTACAGATAGTAAATAAAACCTCAAACTAGTTTAGGCCCCAAGAAATAAGAATGAATCAAGCTCGCCTAGGGGTTCATAAGCCTCCGGATGTGGATAGCGCTAATATTCAAGGAACAGGAATCAAGTACTGGGTCCCACAGACACAAGTGAGCATGAAAAACCAACAGCGTATATTGCTCACCGTGCCACTTTCATTAGTTATCCCATTACTACTCAGTTAAGTTGTTTAGGTACCTCGTTATCCATCGACACTCACATACCCTACACATGTCGTTCTACGACTCGCATGGCTCAAACAACTCCTGAGTAATGGCTCATGGGATGGAGGAACAAGCTTGGGGTTTAAAAGTAAAGGCTATGCAATACTTGGGATTCAATTTAATGCAATCGACTCAATGATGCAAGAATAAGATAGAGGCAATAGGTAATATATGTATGCAAGCATGTGGTAGTGCTTGCCCTGGCAGCTCGCTTGAAGCGAGAAGGATCCGGGTAGTGCTCCTGGTCTCTTGGTATATCCTCGCCAAGCCTATTCAAGAAGAACCAAACACACAAGGGCCAACATAAATAAAGTGCACAAGCATATGAATAAAATGCTATAAGCAAACAATCATGCCATGATGAATGATGCACAATTTGCATGGCAATAATGTAGCATGGCATGGGTGAGGTGGAATACAAGAAATAAACATTTTATTGAGTGTTAGTCATTTTAACCTCATAAAAGTTGCTGTACACTTTATATTTGTATGATGCATGCTGCCAAACAGAACATGGAATGCATAAACAAAAAGGTCTCGTCGAGCTAATCATTTTAGACATATCATTTGTTAAATTTGGAGTTATAAAACAAAAGTTATTAATTAATTAAGAAAAAGGGCATTTTATTGTAATTTTAATCAACTTGGAAATTAAAGTGTTCAAAATATATTTTGGAGGGCATATTTGAATTCCTCACATTTTTCTGATTTGAAAACATATATTATTTGTATTATTTGGAAAGATATTTGAAAAGTTATTTAAAACAGATTTAAAATTTGAATTTAATTTAATTTGGAAAAGTTTGGAATTAAAACAGAAAAGCAACAATACTTTTCTCACTCAGGCAGATACAGACCCGCTGACGTGGGCCAGCTCGACTGGGTGACACGGTATGAACAGGTTTTTCACTGCGAGCTGAGCTAGCCTCAGTGAATGACAGGTGGGGCCGGAGAACACGCGGACCCACACACGGGCGCGCCAGCGGGGACGCGACACGTGGGGCATCCGTGGGAGTGCGGGTTACGTGCTAACATCTGCGGGGGTGTTTTTGCAAAGCGGGCAGGGCGGCTGACGGTGGGGCTCTGCGGGCTGCGGGTTGAGCGAAAACAAAAAGGGAGGGCTAAACTGCAAAACAGCGCATGCTTGTGGATCTTCGCTCACGGTCCGACGGAAAGATCGCGTGGTGCAGAGCGGGGGGGATTCGAACACGGACTGGCGTGCTGAGGCAGCCACTGCGGTGGGCTAGGGATAGTGTCCGGGGGGGCGGACGGGGCCTAGATGGGGTTTCTGCGCGACGCGGGAGCGAGCAGACGCTGTGGCCGACGGCGCGCGCAGCCTGCTCGATGAAACGAAAGGCGGCCCTAGACGACGACAGCGCGGCGGAGCATGTCCAGGAGGGAGAAGAGCTCACCGCGGGGTGGCCGGCGGAGGTGGATCGGGCTGGGAGACGACGGTTCGGCGAGGAAGCAGAGGCCGGGCGGAGCTAGGGTTTCGGTGGGCGTCTCGGCGTGCAGCGGCGGTGCAGGCCTCCTCCTCCTCGCTGGCGGGTTCGGGGCGATGCAGGGACAGGTCCTTGGTCTCCACGATCACCACCACGTCGAGCTTGACGGCCGGATCGACGAGGGCGACGATATGCTGGCGGTGGCCGGCGAGAGAGGGCGTGTCGGTTTGCAGGAAGGAGGAGGAAGGCGCCTCGGGCAGATTTGGAGAGGCCAGAGGAGAGCCGTGTGGTTAAAGAGAAAGGAGGGAGGGGAGGAGCGTGTGGGCGCGGGGTAGATGGAAAAGGTGGCCTCGGGTGCCACCTTTCCCTCCTCCTACTCACGTGCTCGAGGGAGGCAAGGTGGTAGCACCGGGTGGGGACAGGGTGAGGCCAAGGAGAGGAGAGGTAGGTCCGGGGTGGGGCTAGCTGGCAGGTAGAGAAGAGAGAGGGTAGGGAGAGAGGAGGCTCGGGTGTAGCTCGGTTAGGAGCTAGGGTTTGCTAGGGGGGTATGGCTCGGGTTAGGGCTTGGTGTGGTGGTAGCTAGGTGGGTCCAGGGTGGTCAGGTGGGGCCAGCTAGGTAGAGAGAAGAGAGAGGCCGAGAGAGAGGGTGAGAGCTAGGGAGGCTCGGTTTAGGGTTTAGGAGAGAGGGGTATGGTGATGATGGGGTAGGTGAATAGGGAGGATCTTAGATAGAGGATAAGAGAGAGAGAGGGTGATGGTTTAGGGTTTTAGAAGCTTGCATGCTCCAACCTAGATCAAGCAAGAATGGTGGAAAAAGTGTGGGGTTTGGGTTTTAGAAAAGATCCACTTGATCAAGCATATATGGAGGTGAAAGGGAGGGGAAGATGAGGAATAGAGAGAGAGATGAGGTAGGTTGTGGATCTTAGCAAGACCAAACTAGATTAAGCCCAAGAGAGGGATAGAGAGAGAGGAGAGATGAAGATGAGGTAGGGTGGAAGATGATCCATTCAAAAGACCAAATAAAAACCAAGGAGGGCAAAAATATGGAGAGGGTTGCATGGCCCATGCATAATATTAATGCTAGGTTTCATCTTGTGAAAACAACATAAATATCCATGGCATTTATACCTATGCATTCCAAAAATATGGAATAAGCCAAACTAGAAGAAGTGGAAGGATGCCCCATGTGGAGTAGTTGGAGATGACCACATTTGAATAGAAATGGGACTTGCTAGTGTGTATGTGCCACTAGGTATTTAATAAGCCCAAGAATATTCCAACATGACAATAACCCCAAAACAACCCATATGGAAGCTAGGAAAAGGTTCCACTCACAAGGCATGCAAAGGTGGCCATGTGGCTCTCATAAACCAATAATGTGGAAACAATATGGTGCAAATATGAGAGCATGTGGAGATAGAATTGGATCCATCCCAACCCACATGATCTAGAGGTAAACCCAATAAAGTGCAAAGCTCATATTTAGTTGGATGGTGGAATATATGGGGTGGTGACAAGAAAGGTGGTGGAGTTAATAAAAGATATGCCCCCAACTCAACTTGGGCATTAAACATTATATCAATAACCAAATACAATATCAAGAGGCAAATACAATTAATAATGCATATGTGAGAAGAACCAAATTAAAAGGGGTTTTATATGATGCTCAAATGCAATGTGGCATGATGACATGAGCATGATATAATGATGATGCAACAATTATATATAGGAAGCAGCCATATATATAGACTAGGCTAGTAGCATTGCAATTGTTAGACAATTGGGATGCTACAGACTGATCCCATGGTGGCCAATGATTGGCTACGTTCTGTGAACAAAGACTTAGTGACCGTGGGCTGCACGGATGATGAAAAAGTCAGGTTCGCAGCACATCTGTTGGAAGGACCAGCCGCCGCATGGTGGGACAACTTCCAGATCACCACCCCTATCGATGAGGTGACTTGGGCTATCTTTGAAGATGGCTTTCGCACTACTCATATCTCACCAGGAATGATGAGCCTGAAAAAGAAGGAATTTCACAACCTGAAGCAGCGCCACCACAGCGTGGCTGAATATATAGAAGAGTTCAACAATGCGCTTATGCCGGATGAGGTTGACACAGATGCCAAAAGAAAGGAAAAGTTTCTGGAAGGCTTGAATGATGAGCTGAATCTGCAGCTGTCTGTGGCATATGTTCCAACTTATCAGTCGCTGTGTGACAAGGCTGTTATTGTGGAGAATAAAATGAAGCAAGTCGAGAGTAGAAAGAGGAAACACTACGACAAGCACAGCTCGGGATCGTCTCATAAACGATCTCACTATGATGATAGTGTCACCAGATCCCACAAGCATGGGAAATTTAACAAGCACCACAACCACAAATCATGACAACAAGCATCATCGGTCATGAAAATGATAAGTACAAGAATCACAAGAGTGGACATAAGAGCCACCACAGTGGAAGTGGAAGTGGAAACCAGCCTAAAAGGGACATCAGTCAGGTTGAATGCTTCAAATGCAAGAAGCTGGGGCATTATGCTAATGAGTGCCCTGAAAAGAAAGTTGAAGGACCTAACAAGCCCAATCCTTTTCAGAAAGGACAGGTTAACCACATCAATGTGGAAGATGTCTATGAAGAGCCTGATGCTGTTGCTGGTAAGTTCAGACTCAATTCCATTACAGCATTTGTACTCTTTGACACTGGTGCATCTCATTCATTCATATCAAAAGCATTTGTTGATAGAAACGGGTTTGCATCTGAAAACATTGGGTGTCCGATAAAAGTTAGCTCTCCGGGTGGAGATATGATAGTGAGTCTTGGATGCCGGGATCTAGTCATAGAGATCGGAAAACATAAGTTTCCAGTGAACCTAATAATCCTAAATTCCCAAGGATTGGATGTGATTTTGGGAATGGATTGGATGGCTAAGTATGAGGGAGTACTAGATTGTGCTAATCGCACAGTTGCACTCACAACCCCTGAAGGTAAGAGGATAAAAGTCAAATCCAATTTTGAATCTAAAGGAAGTAAGCTGAATTCTCTTAAGGGGGTTAGCATGGACACTGTGCCAATTGTGTGTGAATATCCGGATGTGTTTCCGGAAGAGTTACCGGGAATGCCACCAGATAGAGATGTAGAGTTTATAATAGATTTGGTACCAGGTTCTGGACCAAGAGCAAAGAGGCCTTATAAAATGTCAGTTGACGAACTAAAGGAACTCAAGAAAAAACTTGGAGAACAATTGCAGAAAGGATTCATCCAGCCAAGTCTTCATCTTGGGGAGCTCCAGTTTTATTCATGGAAAAGAGAGATAGAACTCAAAGATTATGCATAGATTACCGTTCTCTCAACGAGGTAACCATCAAGAACAAATATCCTTTGCCAAGAATCAATGACTTGTTTGATCAGCTAGAAGGAGCACGTGTGTTCTCGAAGATTGATCTTCGGTCAGGCTATTTTCAACTCAAGATAAGAGAGCAAGACATACCTAAAACAGCATTCACCACAAGGTATGGATTGTATGAGTACACTGTGATGCCTTTTGGTTTAACCAACGCCCAAAGATACTTCATGAATATGATGAACAAAGTGTTCATGGAATTTCTCGACAAGTTCGTTGTCGTTTTCATCGATGACATCTTAGTCTACTCCAAGAGCAAGGAAGAGCATGAAAGACATCTACGCTTGATACTTGAGAAACTGAGGGAACATAAGCTTTATGCCAAAATCAGCAAGTGTGAGTTTTGGTTAGAGGAAGTTGGATTTCTTGGTCACGTTATGACAAAGGACGGTGTAGCAGTTGATCCTGCTAAAGTTTCAGCTGTGACAGAATGGGAATCTCCTAAGAACGTAAAAGAGGTTCGTAGTTTCCTTGGTTTAGCAGGATACTACAGAAGATTCATAGAAAAATTTTCAAAGGTTGCCAAACCAATGACAGAATTGTTAAAGAAAGATAAGAAATTTGCTTGGTCTGAAGGTTGTGAACTCAGCTTTCAAGAATTAAAGAAGAGACTTGTGTCAGCACCATTTCTGTGCCTACCAGACTTGGAAAAGGATTTCCAGGTGTATTGTGATGCTTCTCATCAAGGATTAGGTGCCGTACTTATGCAAGGCGGAAAAGTTGTGGCTTATGCCTCGAGACAACTCAAAACTCATGAAGTAAATTATCCTACTCATGATTTAGAGTTAGCCGTTGTTGTCCATGCACTCAAAACATGGAGACATTACCTTTTGGGAAAACGTTGTGAAGTATTCACCAATCATAAGAGTTTGAAGTATATCTTCACCTAGAAGGAAATTAATATGAGACAAAGGAGATGGCTAGAACTTATCAAGGATTACGACTTGAGTTTGCAATATCATCCTGGTAAAGCAAATGTAGTAGCAGATGCTCTAAGTCGTAAGGCGTTTGTAAATGGCCTTACCAATGGTGAATTGCCAGATGACTTGTGTAAGCAATTCAAGGAACCCAGGTTGGAGATTGTGCCAGAAGGACATCTCATGTCTTTGGATATTCAACCCACTCTGTTGGATAAGATTAAAGAAGCCTAAAAGACGGATAAAGAAATCGAAGAGATTAAGGAAAGGATTAGCCAAGGGAAAGCTAAAAGTTTCCATATAGATGAACAAGGTACTTTATGGCACGGGAAACGTATTTGTGTTCCACAAGATCCGGAATTGTGGAAACTGATTCTACAAGAAGCCCATAACTCTCCATATTCTATTCACCCGGGAAACACCAAAATGTACATGGATATGAAAGAAAGATTTTGGTGGAACAATCTCAAAAGGGACATCGCCGAACACATTGCTTTGTGTGATGTGTGTAGTAGAGTGAAAGCGGAGTATCAGAAACCAGCAGGTTTGCTTCAACCAATGCCTATTCCTGAATGGAAGTGGGAAAATATTGGTATGGATTTCATTACCGGATTACCAAGGACCAGGTCAGGGTATGATTCCATATGGGTAGTAGTGGATCGCCTAACTAAAGTGGCCCATTTTATACCCGTAAAGACAACTTATACCAGTGCCAAGTTAGCCAAAATCTACATGAGCAGAATTGTATGCCTTCACGGTGTGCCTAAGAGTATTGTGTCTGATAGAGGAACTCAGTTCACTTCTCACTTTTGGAGACAGCTTCATGAATCTTTAGGAACGAGGTTGGAATTCAGCACGGATTTTCATCCTCAAACGGATGGACAAACGGAAAGGACTAACCAAATTCTTGAAGACATGTTGAGGGCATGTGCCCTAGACTATGGAGCAAGTTGGGATGAAAGTCTGCCTTACGCAGAGTTCTCTTACAATAACAGTTACCAATCTAGCATTGGGATGGCACCATTTGAGTTTCTCTACGGAAGGAAGTGTACCACCCCATTGCTATGGAATGGTGTGGGAGAAAGAAGTTTGTTTGGACCAGATCTTATCAAAGACGCCGAAGAAAAGGTCAAATTGGTTAGGGACAGGTTGAAGATAGCACAGTCCCGACAGAAAAGCTACGCGGATTCTAAGCGTAGAGAAGTCACCTACGAAGTTGGGGATAGAGCTTATCTTAGAGTATCACCACTTCGTGGAGTGAAAAGATTTGAGTCAAGGAAAGTTGGCACCAAGATATGTTGGGCCATTCAACATTCTAAGTTGCAAGGGAGAAGTTGCATATGAAATCGAACTGCCAGCATCTTTATTAGCAGTCCATAATGTTTTTCATGTAAGTCGGCTTAAGAAATGTCACCCGGAAATGGAAGAATCTTCTTTGAAGGATACCATATCTTTGGAAGAAGTTCAACTAGAAAGTGATCTCACCTATGAAGAAAAGCCTGTCAAGATTCTTGAGACCGCAGAAAGAGTCACGAGGACAAAAACTATCAAGTTTTGCAAAGTGCAATGGAATCATCATTCCGAAGAAGAAGCAACATGGGAAAGAGAAGATGATCTTCGAAAAGACCACCCTCACCTATTTGCTAGCCAATCCGAATCTCGAGGCTTAGATTCACCTTAAGGGGTTAGATTTGTAACATCCCTAAATTCAAATTTCAAAGCTCATTCATATCATCCATGCATCCATCATCATCTAGGGTTTTTCTCAAAATCATTTTAGAAATAGGAGCATTTTTGGCTCATTATTTTATGTATGAAAACCCTAGCCTTTGTGCTACTTGTTGTTGAGAAAAGTACTTTTATTGTTGAGAATCCAAACACAAGTGATTTCAAAACTTTGAGCAAAGTATCAAAGCAAAATATGAATTAAAACAAATTATATGCCTATTTCATAAAGGCATAGTTTTAATTTATTTTCAAAAGACCCAAGTGTTCTGAAGTGTTCAGATGTGTTTGACCCTTATTTAAGAACAAGATTTATTGTACAAAAGTCCTGTAAAGCTTTGGTTTCAAACAGATTTGAATTTGGGTTTAAAAACCATTTCTAGAAATTTAATCAGAAAAACAAAAAGAATTAAGAGGAAAAAAAATAGCCAAACCAGCCAATCTGGCCGACCCAGCCCAACACGGCCCAGCTAGCCCAGCTCCCTAATCCCGCGAATCATTTTCTTTCACCCACTCTCGCACCCACCAGCTCACTGACCGAAGGGACCCACTCTCCCTCTCCTCGCTCGCTGACATCCGCGGCCCACTCGAGCGTCGTCATCTCCACCCCCACGACCTGTTCGTCCCCAAATCAGCGCGGCCGTTTTCTGTTTTAAATTCGCAGCTTCAATTCGTATCAATGCTCGAGTAATTCTCGCTCACGACCTGGCTACTTAAAACCCCTCGCCCCTCTCCTTCTCCTCAAACCTCAACCCAGAGCGCCACCAGTGCGTGCATTGCTCCCTGTAGCCCCGCCATCTCCGACAAGCTGCAGCCACGATTCCGGCCACCTCCGACCACCCCTCTGCCTCTGCTTCACACGAACAGATTCCACTTGACCTCACGCATCACCCAGTACTCCTGGTTCGCGTTCGGCATCGCTCATAAGCAACGTCGACCGCCTCCGGCTTCAACTCCGGCGTGCTCTAGTGGGATGTCCAGACAGCCCCGAACCTTGTCATTCACGCACGCGTTTACCCCGTGACCATCTGCATCTGACCACACCTCCTGTTTGCATCCTAGTGATCTACAACGTCGCCTTCGACCTCGAACGGAATCACCTGTCGCCAGACTCAACTCCGACGAGGAATCAACATCGTGACAGCACGCCCCTCCGCAAACCGACGCTACCTTGAGCTTCAGCAGCTTCTCGCGAGCCTGGTATGACCCTTCTCCCTCTCGCAGACCGGGAACACTAGCGCCGGCGTAGACCGAGCGCTCCGCCGCTCGCTGACGCCGCGCGCCGCCAGGACATGGTTGTTTGAACGAGCACCGTTAGATCCAGATCCGAGCGCTAGGATAGATTCATTTAACTGCGAAGCGGTACGCGATCTGGAACGTGCGATCTGTTTAGATCCTGCGGCTGCCAAACGCGATCCAACCGAAGCGGATGCACGCCGGTGAGGTTGACGCGTGGCTGGGATGAATTCAAAAACAGAAATTCGAATCAGATTTATATCCAAACTTCAAACTGCTATAACTTTTGAATGCCACGTTAGAATTTTGCAAACTTTATACCGTTGGATTCAGTGAATCAAGGCCTTTCTATTTATGCAAAGTGTTTAACAAATAGTAACCATTAGAATGACTTTATTTGTAGAAACATGTCTAAGGCTATTTTGAGTATGGATTTAGTTTAGTAATTTGTTTAAGTACCAAATAAGTTTGTCTTGGTTTTTTTTGTGTCTTGTTAAGTTTCTGTAAACATGCACATGCTTGGTAGAGTTTTCAAAATCACCACTTAGTAAAATCTTGCATGCATGCATTCATATTATTTTTGATTGTATTTAAATTGTGTGTAATTGTGTGCTACAATTTTGTGTGTAGATTTTGCTAGTGATTGTGACTGTGAAGAGTGCTACTCTCCCCATTACCAAGGCAAGTGATATTTTCATGAACATTCCGTTCCTATATTTTATACTAGCATTAGATATTTTTGCTAAGACATGCATGCTACTTTTGTCAAATGATATGATGGGAAATCCTATGTAGTTTAGAATGGTAGAGTTGCTAGGAAAATTTTCCCTAAAGATAAGTTGCCATGCCATGCTTATCCTAGCTAATAGAAAACAAGGGTGGATTATATATTCATGCTATGGAAAATTTCTAAGTCTGATGACTTGTGTTTTGATTAATAAAACAACTAAGTTAATGAATCACCTGGGTGGAATGGGACTTGCTTGGTGGTTTTTGGTTGAGTGGTTCACAAGGCCCATTTTTATGGTTTACCTTAGTGTATCTCACTTGTGGATGGCCACCCAGGAACAAAGAGATTTGAGATGTCAAATGTTGAGAAGCTTCAAGTGCAACCACTTGGCAATATGGGCTCTGCCATGATCATATAGGTTGCTAGAACTTAGTCTCTTGGACAGTTGGTGGTAGAGGGATTGATAGGTTGGAGCGCGTCCATTTGACTAAGGAAAGGCTTCTGAAAGATCTTGTCTTGGGAAACCAAGTCTTGTGGGGAAAGTGCACCACCTCTGCAGAGTGTAAAACCTAAGTACTTAGCCATGTCCCTGGTAAAGGACAATTTGAGCATCAAGACATGGAAGCTTCAAGAATCTCATCACTCCAACTTCTAAATAAAACTTGTGGGTGAACAAGGGTGAAGGACCCCAATGTCTATTGGAGGTTCCTTGGGAAGTTTTGACAAAGAAAAACTTAATGTTTTCTACTAATAGGAAAAACCTATTTTGAGCAAAGCAAGCCAAGCTACACTTAGCCAAAATGCATATAGTATTATAGTCCACTTTAAATAAACTAAGGTATCACTTGCCAATACTATTCCAAAGTATTGACCCTCTGTGGCTGTAACTTGTAATGTTGCAGGTTACTCCGATGATGAATAGGAGTCATGAGTCTACACTCAACATGCTTGCCTGTGGCACATGAAGATGAAGACTTATGTTTATTTACTCATTCCATAAACTCTTGTATTAGGCCTTTGGCCCTAAGTTGTAAAAGGCTATGTTTTATCTTTGGAATGAATGTAATAAACGACCTTTGTATCTGTGTACTTCATCTTAAACTGTGGATGCTAGCATTGATCCAGGGACTAGCATTGCAATCACAGGGATCCTTTCCTTTATAAAGGAGGGGTCTAACACATTGCATGTGTGTTATTTTCATAAACCACAACTAGAGTTCATTGCATGTGTGTTCTTTTCATAAACCACATGGATATACTAGAGTTCATTGCATTTGTGTTCTTTTCATAAACCACATGGATCCACCAGTGTCATTGCATGTGCGTTCTTTTCATAAACCACATCTAGAGTCATTGCATGTGTGTTCTTTTCATAAACCACATTTATCTACCAGAGTCATTGCATGTGTGTTATTTTCATAAACCACATGGATCCACTAGAGTCATTGCATGCGTGTTCTTTTCATAAACCACAACTAGAGTCATTGCATGTGTGTTCTTTTTATAAACCACAACTAGAGTAATTGCACGTGTGTTCTTTTCATAAATCACATGGATCTACTAGAGTTCATTGCATGTGTGTTCTTTTCATACACCACATGGATCCACTAGAGTCATTGCATGTGTGTTCTTTTCATTAACCACAACTAGAGTCATTGCATGTGATTTATTTTCATAAAACACATGGATCCACTAGTGTCATTGCATGTGTGTTCTTTTCATAAAGCACAGCTAGAGTCATTGCATGTGTGTTCTTTTCATAAACCACATTGATCCACCAGAGTCATTGCATGTGTGTTATATTCATAAACCACATGGATCCACCAGAGTCATTGCATGTGTGTTCTTTTCATAAACCACAACTAGAGTCATTACATGTGTGTTCTTTAAATAAACCACAACTAGAGTCATTGCATGTGTGTTCTTTTCATAAGCCACATGGATCTACTAGAATTCATTGCATGTGTGTTCTTTTCACAAACAATATGGATCCACTAAACTTAATTGCATATGTGTTCTTTTCATAAACCACATCTAGTGTCATTTCATGTGTGTTCTTTTCATAAACCACAACTAGAGTTCATTGTATGTGTGTTGTTTTCATAAACCACATGGATCCACCAGAGTCATTGCATGTGTGTTCTTTTCATCAACCATAACTATAGTCATTGCATGTGGTTTCTTTTCGTAAACCACATGGATCCATCGGTGTCATTGCATGTGTGTTCTTTTCATAAACCACAGCTAGAGTCATTACATGTGTATTCTTTTCATAAACCACATTGATCCACTATAGTCATTGCATGTGTGTTATTTCCATAAACCACATGGATTCACCAGAGTTATTGCATGTGTGTTCTTTTCATAAACTACATGGATCCACCAGTCATTGAATGTGTTATTCTTTTCATAAACCACATTGATCCACTATAGTCAATGCATGTGTGTTATTTTCATAAACCACATGGATTCACCAGAGTTATTGCATGTGTGTTCTTTTCATAAACTACATGGATCCACCAGAGTCATTGCATGTGTGTTCTTTTCATAAACCACATGGATCCACTAGAGTCATTGCATGTGTGTTCTTTTCATAAACCACAACTAGAGTCATTGCATGTGGTTTCTTTTCATAAATCACATGGATCCACCTATGTCATTGCATGTGTGTTCTTTTCATAATCCACAGCTAGAGTCATTGCATGTGTGTTCTTTTTATAAACCAAACTAGAGTCATTTCGTGTGTGTTCTTTTCATAAACCACAACTAGAGTTCATTGCATGTGTGTTCTTTTCATAAACCACATGGATATACTAGAGTTCATTGCATGTGTGTTCTTGTCATAAACCACATGGGTCCACCAGTGTCATTGCATGTGTGTTCTTTTCATAAACAACAGCTAGAGTCATTGCATGTGTGTTCTTTTCATAAACCACATTTATCCACCAGAGTCATTGCATGTGTGTTATTTTCATAAACCACATGGATCCACTAGAGTCATTGCATGCGTGTTCTTTTCATAAACCACAACTAGAGTCATTGCATGTGTGTTCTTTTCATAAACCATAACTAGAGTCATTGCATGTGTGTTCTTTTCATAAATCACATGGATCTACTAGAGTTCATTGCATGTGTATTCTTTTCATAAACCACATGGATCCACTAGAGTCATTGCATGTGTGTTCTTTTCATAAACAACAACTAGAGTCATTGCATGTGATTTATTTTCATAAACCACATGGATCCACTAGTGTCATTGCATGTGTGTTCTTTTCATAAAGCACAGCTGGAGTCATTTCATGTGTGTTCTTTTCATAAACCACATTCATCCACCAGAGTCATTGCATGTGTGTTATTTTCATAAACCACATGGATCCACTAGAGTCATTGCATGTGTGTTCTTTTCATAAACCACAACTAGAGTCATTACATGTGTGTTCTTTAAATAAACCATAACTAGAGTCATTGCATGTGTGTTCTTTTCATAAGCCACATGGATCTACTAGAATTCATTGCATGTGTGTTCTTTTCATAAACCACAAGGATCCACTAGATTTAATTGCATGTGTGTTCTTTTCACAAACCACATGGGTCCTCTAGAGTTGATTGCATGTGTGTTCTTTTCAAAAACCACAACTAGAGTCATTGCATGTGTAGTCTTTTCATAAACCACAACTAGAGTCATTGCATGTGTGTTCTTTTCATAAACCACAACTAGAGTTCATTGCATGTGTGTTCTTTTCATAAACCACATGGATATATTAGAGTTCATTGCATGTGTGTTCTTTTCATAAACCACATGGATCCACCAGTGTCATTGCATCTGTGTTCTTTTCATAAACCACAGCTAGAGTCATTGCATGTGTGTTCTTTTCATAAACCAGATTGATCCACCAGAGTCATTGCATGTGTGTTATTTTCATAAACCACATGGATCCACCAGAGTCATTGCATGCGTGTTATTTTCATAAACCACAACTAGAGTCATTACATGTGTGTTCTTTTCATAAACCACAACTAGAGTCATTGCATGTGTGTTCTTTTCATAAACCACATGGATCCACCAATGTCATGGAATGTGTGTTCTTTTCATAAACCACATGGATCCACCAGAGTTATTGCATGTGTGTTCTTTTCATAAACAACATGGATCCACCAGAGTCATTGCATGTGTATTCTTTTCATAAACCACATGGATCCACTAGAGTCATTGCATGTGTGTTATTTTCATAAACCATAACTAGATTCATTGCATGTGTGTTCTTTTCATAAACCACAACTAGAGTCATTGCATGTGGTTTCTTTTCATAAACCACATGGATCCACCTGTGTCATTGCATGTGTGTTCTTTTCATAATCCACAGCTAGAGTCATTGCATGTGTGTTCTTTTCAAAAACCACATTGATCTACCAGAGTAATTGCATGGGTGTTCTTTTCATAATCCACATCTAGAGTCATTGCATGTGTGTTCTTTTCATAAACCACAACTAGAGTCATTGCATGTGTGTTCTTTTCATAAACCACAACTAGAGTCATTGCATGTGTGTTCTTTTCATAAACCACAACTAGAGTTCATTGTATGTGTGTTCTTTTCATAAACCACATGGATCCACTAGAGTCATTGCATGTGTGTTCTTTTCATAAACCACAACTAGAGTCATTGCATGTGGTTTCTTTTCATAAATCACATGGATCCACCTATGTCATTGCATGTGTGTTCTTTTCATAATCCACAGCTAGAGTCATTGCAAGTGTGTTATTTTTATAAACCACAACTAGAGTCATTGCATGTGTGTTATTTTCATAAACCACAACTAGAGTTCATTGCATGTGTGTTCTTTTCATAAACCACATGGATATACTAGAGTTCATTGCATGTGTGTTCTTTTCATAAACCACATGGATCCACGAGTGTCATTGCATGTGTGTTCTTTTCATAAACCACAGCTAGCGTCATTGCATGTGTGTTCTTTTCATAAACCACATTTATCCACCAGAGTCATTGCATGTGTGTTATTTTCATAAACCACATGGATCCACTAGAGTCATTGCATGCGTGTTCTTTTCATAAACCACAACTAGAGTCATTGCATGTGTGTTCTTTTCATAAACCATAAGTAGAGTCATTGCATGTGTGTTCTTTTCATAAATCACATGGATCTACTAGAGTTCATTGCATGTGTATTCTTTTCATAAACCACATGGATCCACTAGAGTCATTGCATGTGTGTTCTTTTCATAAACAACAACTAGAGTCATCGCATGTGATTTATTTTCATAAACCACATGGATCCACCATTGTCATTGCATGTGTGTTCTTTTCATAAAGCACAGCTGGAGTCATTTCATGTGTGTTCTTTTCATAAACCACATTGATCCACCAGAGTCATTGCATGTGTGTTATTTTCATAATACACATGGATCCACCAGAGTCATTGCATGTGTGTTCTTTTCATAAACCACAACTAGAGTCATTACATGTGTGTTCTTTAAATAAACCACAACTAGAGTCATTGCATGTGTGTTCTTTTCATAAGCCACATGGATCTACTAGAATTCATTGCATGTGTGTTCTTTTCACAAACAATATGGATCCACTAAACTTAATTGCATATGTGTTCTTTTCATAAACCACATGGGTCCTCTAGAGTTGATTACATGTGTGTTCTTTTCAAAAACCACAACTAGAGTCATTGCATGTGTGTTCTTTTCATAAACCACAACTAGAGTCATTGCATGTTTGTCATTTTCATAAACCACATGGATCCACTAGAGTCATTGCATGCGTGTTCTGTTGATAAACGACAACTAGAGTCATTGCATGTGTGTTCTTTTCATAAACCACATGGATATATTAGAGTTCATTGCATGTGTGTTCTTTTCATAAACCACATGGATCCACCAGTGTCATTGCATCTGTGTTATTTTCATAAACCACAGCTAGAGTCATTGCATGTGTGTTCTTTTCATAAACCAGATTGATCCACCAGAGTCATTGCATGTGTGTTATTTTCATAAACCACATGGATCCACCAGAGTCATTGCATGCGTGTTATTTTCATAAACCACAACTAGAGTCATTACATGTGTGTTCTTTTCATAAACCACAACTAGAGTCATTGCATGTGTGTTCTTTTCATAAACCACATGGATCCACCAATGTCATGGAATGTGTGTTCTTTTCATAAACCACATGGATCCACCAGAGTTATTGCATGTGTGTTCTTTTCATAAACAACATGGATCCACCAGAGTCATTGCATGTGTATTCTTTTCATAAACCACATGGATCCACTAGAGTCATTGCATGTGTGTTATTTTCATAAACCACAACTAGATTCATTGCATGTGTGTTCTTTTCATAAACCACAACTAGAGTCATTGCATGTGGTTTCTTTTCATAAACCACATGGATCCACCTGTGTCATTGCATGTGTGTTCTTTTCATAATCCACAGCTAGAGTCATTGCATGTGTGTTCTTTTCAAAAACCACATTGATCTACCAGAGTAATTGCATGGGTGTTCTTTTCATAATCCACATCTAGAGTCATTGCATGTGTGTTCTTTTCATAAACCACAACTAGAGTCATTGCATGTGTGTTCTTTTCATAAACCACAACTAGAGTCATTGCATGTGTGTTCTTTTCATAAACCACAACTAGAGTTCATTGTATGTGTGTTCTTTTCATAAACCACATGGATCCACTAGAGTCATTGCATGTGTGTTCTTTTCATAAACCACAACTAGAGTCATTGCATGTGGTTTCTTTTCATAAATCACATGGATCCACCTATGTCATTGCATGTGTGTTCTTTTCATAATCCACAGCTAGAGTCATTGCAAGTGTGTTATTTTTATAAACCACAACTAGAGTCATTGCATGTGTGTTATTTTCATAAACCACAACTAGAGTTCATTGCATGTGTGTTCTTTTCATAAACCACATGGATATACTAGAGTTCATTGCATGTGTGTTCTTTTCATAAACCACATGGATCCACGAGTGTCATTGCATGTGTGTTCTTTTCATAAACCACAGCTAGCGTCATTGCATGTGTGTTCTTTTCATAAACCACATTTATCCACCAGAGTCATTGCATGTGTGTTATTTTCATAAACCACATGGATCCACTAGAGTCATTGCATGCGTGTTCTTTTCATAAACCACAACTAGAGTCATTGCATGTGTGTTCTTTTCATAAACCATAACTAGAGTCATTGCATGTGTGTTCTTTTCATAAATCACATGGATCTACTAGAGTTCATTGCATGTGTATTCTTTTCATAAACCACATGGATCCACTAGAGTCATTGCATGTGTGTTCTTTTCATAAACAACAACTAGAGTCATCGCATGTGATTTATTTTCATAAACCACATGGATCCACCATTGTCATTGCATGTGTGTTCTTTTCATAAAGCACAGCTGGAGTCATTTCATGTGTGTTCTTTTCATAAACCACATTGATCCACCAGAGTCATTGCATGTGTGTTATTTTCATAAACCACATGGATCCACCAGAGTCATTGCATGTGTGTTCTTTTCATAAACCACAACTAGAGTCATTACATGTGTGTTCTTTAAATAAACCACAACTAGAGTCATTGCATGTGTGTTCTTTTCATAAGCCACATGGATCTACTAGAATTCATTGCATGTGTGTTCTTTTCACAAACAATATGGATCCACTAAACTTAATTGCATATGTGTTCTTTTCATAAACCACATGGGTCCTCTAGAGTTGATTACATGTGTGTTCTTTTCAAAAACCACAACTAGAGTCATTGCATGTGTGTTCTTTTCATAAACCACAACTAGAGTCATTGCATGTTTGTCATTTTCATAAACCACATGGATCCACTAGAGTCATTGCATGCGTGTTCTGTTGATAAACGACAACTAGAGTCATTGCATGTGTGTTCTTTTCATAAACCACATGGATATATTAGAGTTCATTGCATGTGTGTTCTTTTCATAAACCACATGGATCCACCAGTGTCATTGCATCTGTGTTATTTTCATAAACCACAGCTAGAGTCATTGCATGTGTGTTCTTTTCATAAACCAGATTGATCCACCAGAGTCATTGCATGTGTGTTATTTTCATAAACCACATGGATCCACCAGAGTCATTGCATGCGTGTTATTTTCATAAACCACAACTAGAGTCATTACATGTGTGTTCTTTTCATAAACCACAACTAGAGTCATTGCATGTGTGTTCTTTTCATAAACCACATGGATCCACCAATGTCATGGAATGTGTGTTCTTTTCATAAACCACATGGATCCACCAGAGTTATTGCATGTGTGTTCTTTTCATAAACTACATGGATCCACCAGAGTCATTGCATGTGTATTATTTTCATAAACCACATGGATCCACTAGAGTCATTGCATGTGTGTTATTTTCATAAACCACAACTGGATTCATTGCATGTGTGTTCTTTTCATAAACCACAACTAGAGTCATGGCATGTGGTTTCTTTTCATAAACCACATGGATCCACCTGTGTCATTGCATGTGTGTTCTTTTCATAATCCACAGCTAGAGTCATTGCATGTGTGTTCTTTTCAAAAACCACATTGATCCACCAGAGTAATTGCATGTGTGTTATTTTCATAAACCACAACTAGAGTCATTGCATGTCAGTTCTTTTCATAAACCACATCTAGAGTCATTGCATGTGTGTTCTTTTCATAAACCACAAATAGAGTTCATTGCAGGTGTGTTCTTTTCATAAACCAAATGGATATACTAGAATTCATTGCATGTGTGTTCTTTTCATAAACCACATGGATCCACTAGAGTTGATTGCATATGTGTTCTTTTCAAAAACCACAACTAGAGTCATTGCATGTGTGTTCTTTTCATAAACCACAACTAGAGTCATTGCATGTGTGTTCTTTTCATAAACCACAACTAGAGTCATTGCATGTGTGTTCTTTTCATAAACCACAACTAGAGTTCATTGTATGTGTGTTCTTTTCATAAACCACATGGATCCACTAGAGTCATTGCATGTGTGTTCTTTTCATAAACCACAACTAGAGTCATTGCATGTGGTTTCTTTTCATAAATCACATGGATCCACCTATGTCATTACATGTGTGTTCTTTTCATAATCCACAGCTAGAGTCATTGCAAGTGTGTTCTTTTTATAAACCACAACTAGAGTCATTGCATGTGTGTTATTTTCATAAACCACAACTAGAGTTCATTGCATGTGTGTTCTTTTCATAAACCACATGGATATACTAGAGTTCATTGCATGTGTGTTCTTTTCATAAACCACCTGGATCCACGAGTGTCATTGCATGTGTGTTCTTTTCATAAACCACAGCTAGCGTCATTGCATGTGTGTTCTTTTCATAAACCACATTTATCCACCAAAGTCATTGCATGTGTGTTATTTTCATAAACCACATGGATCCACTAGAGTCATTGCATGCGTGTTCTTTTCATAAACCACAACTAGAGTCATTGCATGTGTGTTCTTTTCATAAACCATAACTAGAGTCATTGCATGTGTGTTCTTTTCATAAATCACATGGATCTACTAGAGTTCATTGCATGTGTATTCTTTTCATAAACCACATGGATCCACTAGAGTCATTGCATGTGTGTTCTTTTCATAAACAACAACTAGAGTCATCGCATGTGATTTATTTTCATAAACCACATGGATCCACCAGTGTCATTGCATGTGTGTTCTTTTCATAAAGCACAGCTGGAGTCATTTCATGTGTGTTCTTTTCATAAACCACATTGATCCACCAGAGTCATTGCATGTGTGTTATTTTCATAAACCACATGGATCCACCAGAGTCATTGCATGTGTGTTCTTTTCATTAACCACAACTAGAGTCATTACATGTGTGTTCTTTAAATAAACCATAACTAGAGTCATTGCATGTGTGTTCTTTTCATAAGCCACATGGATCTACTAGAATTCATTGCATGTGTGTTCTTTTCATAAACCACATGGATCCACTAGATTTAATTGCATGTGTGTTCTTTTCATAAACCACATGGGTCCTCTAGAGTTGATTGCATGTGTGTTCTTTTCAAAAACCACAACTAGAGTCATTGCATGTGTGTTCTTTTCATAAACCACAACTAGAGTCATTGCATGTTTGTTATTTTCATAAACCACATGGATCCACTAGAGTCATTGCATCGTGTTACGTTGATAGCGACAACTAGAGTCATTGCATGTGTGTTCTTTTCATAAACCACATGGATATATTAGAGTTCATTGCATGTGTGTTCTTTTCATAAACCACATGGATATATTAGAGTTCATTGCATGTGTGTTCTTTTCATAAACCACATGGATCCACCAGTGTCATTGCATCTGTGTTATTTTCATAAACCACAGCTAGAGTCATTGCATGTGTGTTCTTTTCATAAACCAGATTGATCCACCAGAGTCATTGCATGTGTGTTATTTTCATAAACCACATGGATCCACCAGAGTCATTCCATGCGTGTTATTTTCATAAACCACAACTAGAGTCATTACATGTGTGTTCTTTTCATAAACCACAACTAGAGTCATTGCATGTGTGTTCTTTTCATAAACCACATGGATCCACCAATGTCATGGAATGTGTGTTCTTTTCATAAACCACATGGATCCACCAGAGTTGTGCATGTGTGTTCTTTTCATAAACTACATGGATCCACCAGAGTCATTGCATGTGTATTATTTTCATAAACCACATGGATCCACTAGAGTCATTGCATGTGTGTTATTTTCATAAACCACAACTGGATTCATTGCATGTGTGTTCTTTTCATAAACCACAACTAGAGTCATTGCATGTGGTTTCTTTTCATAAACCACATGGATCCACCTGTGTCATTGCATGTGTGTTCTTTTCATAATCCACAGCTAGAGTCATTGCATGTGTGTTCTTTTCAAAAACCACATTGATCCACCAGAGTAATTGCATGTGTGTTATTTTCATAAACCACAACTAGAGTCATTGCATGTCTGTTCTTTTCATAAACCACATCTAGAGTCATTGCATGTGTGTTCTTTTCATAAACCACAAATAGAGTTCATTGCAGGTGTGTTCTTTTCATAAACCAAATGGATATACTAGAATTCATTGCATGTGTGTTCTTTTCATAAACCACATGGATCCACTAGAGTTGATTGCATATGTGTTCTTTTCAAAAACCACAACTAGAGTCATTGCATGTGTGTTCTTTTCATAAACCACAACTAGAGTCATTGCATGTGTGTTCTTTTCATAAACCACAACTAGAGTTCATTGCATGTGTGTTCTTTTCATAAACCACATGGATATATTAGAGTTCATTGCATGTGTGTTCTTTTCATAAACCACATGGATCCACCAGTGTCATTGCATGTGTGTTCTTTTCATAAACCACAGCTAGAGTCATTGCATGTGTGTTCTTTTCATAAACCAGATTGATCCACCAGAGTCATTGCATGTGTGTTATTTTCATAAACCACATGGATCCACCAGAGTCATTGCATGCGTGTTCTTTTCATAAACCACAACTAGAGTCATTACATATGTGTTATTTTCATAAACCACAAATACAGTCATTGCATGTGTGTTCTTTTCATAAACCACATGGATCCACCAATGTCATTGAATGTGTGTTCTTTTCATAAACCACATGGATCCACCAGAGTTATTGCATGTGTGTTCTTTTCATAAACAACATGGATCCACCAGAGTCATTGCATGTGTGTTCTTTTCATAAACCACATGGATCCACTAGAGTCATTGCATGTGTATTATTTTCATAAACTACAACTAGATTCATTGCATGTGTGTTCTTTTCATAAACCACAACTAGGGTAATTGCATGTGGTTTCTTTTCATAAACCACACGGATCCACCTGTGTCATTGCATGTGTGTTCTTTTCATAATCCACAGCTAGAGTCATTGCATGTGTGTTCTTTTATAAACCACATTGATCCACCGGAGTACTTGCATGTGTGTTATTTTCATAAACCACAACTAGAGTCATTGCATGTGTGTTGTTTGCATAAACCACAACTAGGGTCATTGCATGTGTGTTCTTTTCATAAACCACAACTAGAGTTCATTGCATGTGTGTTCTTTTCATAAACCACATGGATATACTAGAGTTCATTGCATGTGTGTTCTTTTCATAAACCACATTTATCCACCAGAGTAATTGCATGTGTATTATTTTCATAAACCACATGGATCCACTAGAGTCATTGCATGCGTGTTCTTTTCATAAACCACAACTAGAGTCATTGCATGTGTGTTCTTTTCATAAACCACAACTAGAGTCATTGCATGTGTGTTATTTTCATAAATCACATGGATCTTCTAGAGTTCATTGCATTTGTGTTCTTTTCATAAACCACATGGATCCACTAGAGTCATTGCATGTGTGTTCTTTTCATAAACCACAACTAGAGTCATTGCATGTGATTTCTTTTCATAAACCACATGGATCCACTAGAGTCATTGCATGTGTGTTCTTTTCATAAAGCACAACTAGAGTCATTGCATGTGTGTTCTTTTCATAAACCACATTGATCCACCAGAGTCATTGCATGTGTGTTCTTTTCATAAAGCACATGGATCCACCAGAGTCATTGCATGTGTGTTCTTTTCATAAATCACAACTAGAGTCATTACATGTGTGTTCTTTTCATAAACCACAACTAGAGTCATTGCATGTGTGTTCTTTTCATAAAACACATGGATCTACTAGAGTTCATTGCATGCGTGTTCTTTTCATAAACCATATGGATCCACTAAACTTAATTGCATATGTGTTCTTTTCATAAACCACATCTAGTGTCATTTCATGTGTGTTCTTTTCATAAACCACAACTAGAGTTCATTGTATGTGTGTTGTTTTCATAAACCACAACTAGATTCATTGCATGTGTGTTCTTTTCATTAACCACAACTAGAGTCATTGCATGTGGTTTCTTTTCATAAACCACATGGATCCACCAGTGTCATTGCATGTGTGTTCTTTTCATAATCCACAACTAGAGTCATTGCATGTGTGTTCTTTTCATAAACCACATTGATCCACCAGAGTCATTGCATGTGTGTTATTTTCATAAACCACACCTAGAGTCATTGCATGTGTGTTCTTTTCATAAACAACAACTAGAGTCATTGCATGTGTGTTCTTTTCATAAACCACAACTAGAATTCATTGCATGTGTGTTCTTTTCATAAACCACATGGATCCACCAGTGTCATTGAATGTGTGTTCTTTTCATAAACCACAACTAGAGTCATTGCATGTGTGTTCTTTTCATAAACCACATTTATCCACCAGAGTCATTGCATGTTTGTCATTTTCATAAACCACATGGATCCACTAGAGTCATTGCATGCGTGTTCTTTTCATAAACCACAACTAGAGTCATTGCATGTGTGTTATTTTCATAAATCACATGGATCTACTAGAGTTCATTGCATGTGTGTTCTTTTCATAAACCACATGGATCCAGTAGAGTCATTACATGTGTGTTCTTTTCATAAACCACAACTAGAGTCATTGCATGTGATTTCTTTTCATAAACCACATGGATCCACTAGTGTCATTGCATGTGTGTTCTTTTCATAAAGCATAGCTAGAGTCATTGCATGTGTGTTCTTTTCATAAACCACATTGATCCTCCAGAGTAATTGCATGTGTTATTTTAATAAACCACATGGATCCACCAGAGTCATTGCATGTGTGTTCTTTTCATAAACCACAACTAGAGTCATTACATGTGTGTTCTTTTCATAAACCACAACTAGAGTCATTGCATGTGTGTTATTTTCATAAACCACAACTAGAATCATTGCATGTGTGTTCTTTTCATAAACCACAACTAGAGTCATTGCATGTGTGTTCTTTTCATAAACCACAACTAGAGTTCATTGCATGTGTGTTCTTTTCATAAACCACATGGATATACTAGAGTTCATTGCATGTGTGTTCTTTTCATAAACCACATGGATCCACCAGTGTCATTGAATGTGTGTTCTTTCATAAACCACAGCTAGAGTCATTGCATGTGTGTTCTTTTCATAAACCACATTTATCCACCAGAGTCATTGCATGTTTGTCATTTTCATAAACCACATGGATCCACTAGAGTCATTACATGCGTGTTCTTTTCATAAACCACAACTAGAGTCATTGCATGTGTGTTCTTTTCATAAATCACATGGATCTACTAGAGTTTATTGCGTGTGTGTTCTTTTCATAAACCACATGGATCCACTAGAGTCATTGCATGTGTGTTCTTTTCATAAACCACAACTAGAGTCATTGCATGTGATTTCTTTTCATAAACCACATGGATCCACTAGTGTCATTGCATGTGTGTTATTTTCATAAAGCATAGCTAGAGTCATTGCATGTGTGTTCTTTTCATAAACCACAACTAGAGTCATTACATGTGTGTTCTTTTCATAAACCACAACTAGAGTCATTGCATGTGTGTTATTTTCATAAACCACAACTAGAGTCATTGCATGTGTGTTCTTTTCATAAACCACAACTACAGTCATTGCATGTGTGTTCTTTTCATACACCACAACTAGAGTCATTGCATGTGTGTTCTTTTCATAAATCACATGGATCTTCTAGAGTTCATTGCATGTGTGTTCTTTTCATAAACCACATGTATCCACTAGAGTCATTGCATGTGTGTTCTTTTCATAAACCACATGTATCCACGTGAGTCATTGCATGTGTGTTATTTTCATAAACCACATGGATCCACTAGAGTCATTGCATGTGTGTTATTTTCATAAACCACAACTAGATTCATTGCATGTGTGTTCTTTTTATAAATCACAACTAGAGTTAGTGCTTGTTTGTGCTTTTCATAAACCAAAACTAGATTTCATTGCATGTGTGTTCTTTTATAAACCACATGGATCGACTAGAGTTCATTGCATGTGTGTTATTTTCATAAACCACATGGATCCACTAGAGTTCACTTCATGTGTGTTATTTTCATAAACTACAAATAGAGTCATAGTAGGAGTGTTCTTTTCATAAACCACAACTAGAGTTCATTGCTTGTGTTTCTTTTCATAAACCTCATGGATCAACTAGAGTCATTGCATGTGTTCTTTTCATAAACCACATGGATCCACTAGAGTCATTGCATGTGTGTTCTTTCCATAAACCACAACTAGAGTCATTGCATCTGTGTTCTTTTCATAAACCACAATTAGAGTCATTGCATGTGTGTTCTTTTCATTAACCACAACTAGAGTCCATTGCAAATGTGTTCTTTTCATAAACCACATGGATCTACTAGAGTTCATTGCATGTGTGTTCTTTTCATAAACCACATGGATCCACTAGAGTTAATTTCATATGTGTTCTTTTCATAAACCACATCTAGTGTCATTGCATGTGTGTTCTTTTCATAAACCACAACTAGAGTTCATTGTAGGTGTGTTATTTTTATAAACCACATTAATCCACCAGAGTCATCGCATGTCATTCTTTTCATAAACCACAACTAGAGTCATTGGATGTGGTTTCTTTTCATAAACCACATGGATCCACCAGTGCCATTGCATGTGTGTTCTTTTCATAACCCACAGCTAGAGTCATTTCATGTGTGTTCTTTTCATAAACCACATTGATCCACCAGAGTCATTGCATGTGTGTTATTTTCATAAACCACATGGATCCACCGGAGTCATTGCATGTGTGTTGTTTTCATAAACTACAACTAGAGTCATTACATGTGTGTTCTTTTCATGAACCACAACTAGAGTCATTGCATGTGTGTTCTTTTCATAAACCACATGGATCCACCAATGTCATTGAATGTGTGTTCTTTTCATTAAAAACATGGATCCACCAGAGTTATTCCATGTATGTTCTTTTCATAAACTACATGGATCCACCAGAGTCATTGCATGTGTGTTCTTTTCATAAACCACATGTATCCACTAGAGTCATTGCATGTGTGTTATTTTCATAAAACACAACTAGATTCATTCCATGTGTGTTCTTTTCATAAACCACAACTAGAGTCATTGCATGTGGTTTCTTTTCATAAACCACATGGATCCACCAGTGTCATTGCGTGTGTGTTCTTTTCATAAACCACAGCTAGAGTCATTGCATGTATGGTCTTTTCATAAACCACATTGATCCACCAGAGTCATTGCATGTGTGTTATTTTCATCAACCACATGGATCCACCAGAGTCATTGCATGTGTGTTCTTTTCATAAACCACAACTAGAGTCATTACATGTGTGTTCTTTTCATAAACCACAACTAGAGTCATTGCATGTGTGTTATTTTCATAAACCACAACTAGAATCATTGCATGTGTGTTCTTTTCATAAACCACAACTAGAGTCATTGCATGTGTGTTCTTTTCATAAACCACAACTAGAGTTCATTGCATGTGTGTTCTTTTCATAAACCACATGGATATACTAGAGTTCATTGCATGTGTGTTCTTTTCATAAACCACATGGATCCACCAGTGTCATTGAATGTGTGTTCTTTTCATAAACCACAGCTAGAGTCATTGCATGTGTGTTCTTTTCATAAACCACATTTATCCACCAGAGTCATTGCATGTTTGTCATTTTCATAAACCACATGGATCCACTAGAGTCATTACATGCGTGTTCTTTTCATAAACCACAACTAGAGTCATTGCATGTGTGTTCTTTTCATAAATCACATGGATCTACTAGAGTTTATTGCGTGTGTGTTCTTTTCATAAACCACATGGATCCACTAGAGTCATTGCATGTGTGTTCTTTTCATAAACCACAACTAGAGTCATTGCATGTGATTTCTTTTCATAAACCACATGGATCCACTAGTGTCATTGCATGTGTGTTATTTTCATAAAGCATAGCTAGAGTCATTGCATGTGTGTTCTTTTCATAAACCACAACTAGAGTCATTACATGTGTGTTCTTTTCATAAACCACAACTAGAGTCATTGCATGTGTGTTATTTTCATAAACCACAACTAGAGTCATTGCATGTGTGTTCTTTTCATAAACCACAACTACAGTCATTGCATGTGTGTTCTTTTCATACACCACAACTAGAGTCATTGCATGTGTGTTCTTTTCATAAATCACATGGATCTTCTAGAGTTCATTGCATGTGTGTTCTTTTCATAAACCACATGTATCCACTAGAGTCATTGCATGTGTGTTCTTTTCATAAACCACATGGATCCACCAGAGTCATTGCATGTGTGTTATTTTCATAAACCACATGGATCCACTAGAGTCATTGCATGTGTGATATTTACATAAACCACAACTAGATTCATTGCATGTGTGTTCTTTTGATAAAACACAAGTAGAGTAAGTGATTGTGTGGGCTTTTCATAAACCAAAACTAGATTTCATTGCATGTGTGTTCTTTTATAAACCACATGGATCGACTAGAGTTCATTGCATGTGTGTTATTTTCATAAACCACATGGATCCACTAGAGTTCACTTCATGTGTGTTATTTTCATAAACTACAAATAGAGTCATAGTAGGAGTGTTCTTTTCATAAACCACAACTAGAGTTCATTGCTTGTGTTTCTTTTCATAAACCTCATGGATCAACTAGAGTCATTGCATGTGTTCTTTTCATAAACCACATGGATCCACTAGAGTCATTGCATGTGTGTTCTTTCCATAAACCACAACTAGAGCCATTGCATCTGTGTTCTTTTCATAAACCACAATTAGAGTCATTGCATGTGTGTTCTTTTCATTAACCACAACTAGAGTCCATTGCAAATGTGTTCTTTTCATAAACCACATGGATCTACTAGAGTTCATTGCATGTGTGTTCTTTTCATAAACCACATGGATCCACTAGAGTTAATTGCATATGTGTTCTTTTCATAAACCACATCTAGTGTCATTGCATGTGTGTTCTTTTCATAAACCACAACTAGAGTTCATTGTAGGTGTGTTATTTTTATAAACCACACGAATCCACCGTAGTCATCGCATGTTTCTTTTCATAAACCACAACTAGAGTCATTGGATGTGGTTTCTTTTCATAAACCACATGGATCCACCAGTGCCATTGCATGTGTGTTCTTTTCATAACCCACAGCTAGAGTCATTTCATGTGTGTTCTTTTCATAAACCACATTGATCCACCAGAGTCATTGCATGTGTGTTATTTTCATAAACCACATGGATCCACCGGAGTCATTGCATGTGTGTTGTTTTCATAAACTACAACTAGAGTCATTACATGTGTGTTCTTTTCATGAACCACAACTAGAGTCATTGCATGTGTGTTCTTTTCATAAACCACATGGATCCACCAATGTCATTGAATGTGTGTTCTTTTCATTAAAAACATGGATCCACAGAGTGATTCCATGTGTGTTCTTTTCATAAACTACATGGATCCACCAGAGTCATTGCATGTGTGTTCTTTTCATAAACCACATGTATCCACTAGAGTCATTGCATGTGTGTTATTTTCATAAAACACAACTAGATTCATTCCATGTGTGTTCTTTTCATAAACCACAACTAGAGTCATTGAATGTGGTTTCTTTTCATAAACCACATGGATCCACAGTGTCATTAGTGTGTGTTCTTTTCATGAACCACAACTAGAGTCATTGCATGTATGGTCTTTTCATAAACCACATTGATCCACCAGAGTCATTGCATGTGTGTTAATTTCATCAACCACATGGATACACATGACTCTTTTCATGTGTGTTCTTTTCATAAACCACAACAAGAGTCATTGCATGTGTGTTCTTTTCATAAACCACAACTAGAGTCATTTCATGTGTGTTCTTTTCATAAACCACATGGATCTACTAGAGTTCATTGCATGTGTTTTCTTTTCATAAACCACATGGATCCACTAAACTTAATTGCATATGTGTTCTTTTCATAAACCACATCTAGTGTCATTTCATGTGTGTTCTTTTCATTGTATGTGTGTTGTTTTCTTAAACCACATGGATCCACTAGAGTCATTGCATGTGTGTCCTTTTCATCAACCACAACTAGAGTCATTGCATGTGGTTTATTTTCATAAACCACATGGATCCACCAGAGTCATTCATGTGTGTTCTTTTCAAAAAACACAACTAGAGTCGTTGCATGTGTTCTTTTCATAAAGCACAACTAGAGTCATTGCATGTGTGTTCTTTTCATAAACCACATGGATCCACAAGAGTTATTGCATGTGTGTTCTTTTCATAAACCACATGGATCCACCAGAGTCATTGCATGTGTGTTATTTTCATAAACCACATGGATCCACCAGAGTCATTGCATGTGTGTTATTTTCATAAACCACAACTAGGTTCATTGCATGTGTGTTCTTTTCATAAATCACAACAACAGTTAGTGCTTGTTTGTGCTTTTCATAAACCAAAACTAGAGTTCATTGCATGTGTGTTCTTTTGATAAACCACATGGATCCACTAGAGTTCACTGCATTTGTGTTATTTTCATAAACCACATGGATCCACTAGAGTTCACTGCATGTGTGTTCTTTTCATAAACCACAAATAGAGTCTTAGTAGGAGTGTTCTTTTCATAAACCACAACTAGAGTCATTGCATGCGTGTTGTTTTCATAAACCACATGGATCCACTAGAGTCATTGCATGTGTTCTTTTCATAAACCACAACTAGAGTCATTGCATGTGTGTTCTTTTCATAAACCAAATGGATATACTAGAATTCATTGCATGTGTGTTCTTTTCATAAACCACATGGATCCACTAGAGTTGATTGCATATGTGTTCTTTTCAAAAACCACAACTAGAGTCATTGCATGTGTGTTCTTTTCATAAACCACAACTAGAGTCATTGCATGTGTGTTCTTTTCATAAACCACAACTAGAGTTCATTGCATGTGTGTTCTTTTCATAAACCACATGGATATATTAGAGTTCATTGCATGTGTGTTCTTTTCATAAACCACATGGATCCACCAGTGTCATTGCATGTGTGTTCTTTTCATAAACCACAGCTAGAGTCATTGCATGTGTGTTCTTTTCATAAACCAGATTGATCCACCAGAGTGATTGCATGTGTGTTATTTTCATAAACCACATGGATCCACCAGAGTCATTGCATGCGTGTTCTTTTCATAAACCACAACTAGAGTCATTACATATGTGTTATTTTCATAAACCACAAATACAGTCATTGCATGTGTGTTCTTTTCATAAACCACATGGATCCACCAATGTCATTGAATGTGTGTTCTTTTCATAAACCACATGGATCCACCAGAGTTATTGCATGTGTGTTCTTTTCATAAACAACATGGATCCACCAGTCATTGCATGTGTGTTCTTTTCATAAACCACATGGATCCACTAGAGTCATTGCATGTGTATTATTTTCATAAACTACAACTAGATTCATTGCATGTGTGTTCTTTTCATAAACCACAACTAGGGTAATTGCATGTGGTTTCTTTTCATAAACCACACGGATCCACCTGTGTCATTGCATGTGTGTTCTTTTCATAATCCACAGCTAGAGTCATTGCATGTGTGTTATTTTATAAACCACATTGATCCACCGGAGTACTTGCATGTGTGTTATTTTCATAAACCACAACTAGAGTCATTGCATGTGTGTTGTTTGCATAAACCACAACTAGGGTCATTGCATGTGTGTTCTTTTCATAAACCACAACTAGAGTTCATTGCATGTGTGTTCTTTTCATAAACCACATGGATATACTAGAGTTCATTGCATGTGTGTTCTTTTCATAAACCACATTTATCCACCAGAGTAATTGCATGTGTATTATTTTCATAAACCACATGGATCCACTAGAGTCATTGCATGCGTGTTCTTTTCATAAACCACAACTAGAGTCATTGCATGTGTGTTCTTTTCATAAACCACAACTAGAGTCATTGCATGTGTGTTATTTTCATAAATCACATGGATCTTCTAGAGTTCATTGCATTTGTGTTCTTTTCATAAACCACATGGATCCACTAGAGTCATTGCATGTGTGTTCTTTTCATAAACCACAACTAGAGTCATTGCATGTGATTTCTTTTCATAAACCACATGGATCCACTAGAGTCATTGCATGTGTGTTCTTTTCATAAAGCACAACTAGAGTCATTGCATGTGTGTTCTTTTCATAAACCACATTGATCCACCAGAGTCATTGCATGTGTGTTCTTTTCATAAAGCACATGGATCCACCAGAGTCATTGCATGTGTGTTCTTTTCATAAATCACAACTAGAGTCATTACATGTGTGTTCTTTTCATAAACCACAACTAGAGTCATTGCATGTGTGTTCTTTTCATAAAACACATGGATCTACTAGAGTTCTTTGCATGCTTGTTCTTTTCATAAACCATATGGATCCACTAAACTTAATTGCATATGTGTTCTTTTCATAAACCACATCTAGTGTCATTTCATGTGTGTTCTTTTCATAAACCACAACTAGAGTTCATTGTATGTGTGTTGTTTTCATAAACCACAACTAGATTCATTGCATGTGTGTTCTTTTCATTAACCACAACTAGAGTCATTGCATGTGGTTTCTTTTCATAAACCACATGGATCCACCTGTGTCATTGCATGTGTGTTCTTTTCATAATCCACAGCTAGAGTCATTGCATGTGTGTTCTTTTCATAAACCACATTGATCCACCAGAGTCATTGCATGTGTGTTATTTTCATAAACCACACCTAGAGTCATTGCATGTGTGTTCTTTTCATAAACAACAACTAGAGTCATTGCATGTGTGTTCTTTTCATAAACCACAACTAGAATTCATTGCATGTGTGTTCTTTTCATAAACCACATGGATCCACCAGTGTCATTGAATGTGTGTTCTTTTCATAAACCACAACTAGAGTCATTGCATGTGTGTTCTTTTCATAAACCACATTTATCCACCAGAGTCATTGCATGTTTGTCATTTTCATAAACCACATGGATACACTAGAGTCCTTGCATGTGTTCTTTTCATAAACCACAACTAGAGTCATTGCATGTGTGTTATTTTCATAAATCACATGGATCTACTAGAGTTCATTGCATGTGTGTTCTTTTCATAAACCACATGGATCCAGTAGAGTCATTACATGTGTGTTCTTTTCATAAACCACAACTAGAGTCATTGCATGTGATTTCTTTTCATAAACCACATGGATCCACTAGTGTCATTGCATGTGTGTTCTTTTCATAAAGCATAGCTAGAGTCATTGCATGTGTGTTCTTTTCATAAACCACATTGATCCTCCAGAGTAATTGCATGTGTGTTATTTTCATAAACCACATGGATCCACCAGAGTCATTGCATGTGTGTTCTTTTCATAAACCACAACTAGAGTCATTACATGTGTGTTCTTTTCATAAACCACAACTAGAGTCATTGCATGTGTGTTATTTTCATAAACCACAACTAGAATCATTGCATGTGTGTTCTTTTCATAAACCACAACTAGAGTCATTGCATGTGTGTTCTTTTCATAAACCACAACTAGAGTTCATTGCATGTGTGTTCTTTTCATAAACCACATGGATATACTAGAGTTCATTGCATGTGTGTTCTTTTCATAAACCACATGGATCCACCAGTGTCATTGAATGTGTGTTCTTTTCATAAACCACAGCTAGAGTCATTGCATGTGTGTTCTTTTCATAAACCACATTTATCCACCAGAGTCATTGCATGTTTGTCATTTTCATAAACCACATGGATCCACTAGAGTCATTACATGTGTTCTTTTCATAAACCACAACTAGAGTCATTGCATGTGTGTTCTTTTCATAAATCACATGGATCTACTAGAGTTTATTGCGTGTGTGTTCTTTTCATAAACCACATGGATCCACTAGAGTCATTGCATGTGTGTTCTTTTCATAAACCACAACTAGAGTCATTGCATGTGATTTCTTTTCATAAACCACATGGATCCACTAGTGTCATTGCATGTGTGTTATTTTCATAAAGCATAGCTAGAGTCATTGCATGTGTGTTCTTTTCATAAACCACAACTAGAGTCATTACATGTGTGTTCTTTTCATAAACCACAACTAGAGTCATTGCATGTGTGTTATTTTCATAAACCACAACTAGAGTCATTGCATGTGTGTTCTTTTCATAAACCACAACTACAGTCATTGCATGTGTGTTCTTTTCATACACCACAACTAGAGTCATTGCATGTGTGTTCTTTTCATATATCACATGGATCTTCTAGAGTTCATTGCATGTGTGTTCTTTTCATAAACCACATGTATCCACTAGAGTCATTGCATGTGTGTTCTTTTCATAAACCACATGGATCCACCAGAGTCATTGCATGTGTGTTATTTTCATAAACCACATGGATCCACTAGAGTCATTGCATGTGTGTTATTTTCATAAACCACAACTAGATTCATTGCATGTGTGTTCTTTTTATAAATCACAACTAGAGTTAGTGCTTGTTTGTGCTTTTCATAAACCAAAACTAGATTTCATTGCATGTGTGTTCTTTTTATAAACCACATGGATCGACTAGAGTTCATTGCATGTGTGTTATTTTCATAAACCACATGGATCCACTAGAGTTCACTTCATGTGTGTTATTTTCATAAACTACAAATAGAGTCATAGTAGGAGTGTTCTTTTCATAAACCACAACTAGAGTTCATTGCTTGTGTTTCTTTTCATAAACCTCATGGATCAACTAGAGTCATTGCATGTGTTCTTTTCATAAACCACATGGATCCACTAGAGTCATTGCATGTGTGTTCTTTCCATAAACCACAACTAGAGTCATTGCATCTGTGTTCTTTTCATAAACCACAATTAGAGTCATTGCATGTGTGTTCTTTTCATTAACCACAACTAGAGTCCATTGCAAATGTGTTCTTTTCATAAACCACATGGATCTACTAGAGTTCATTGCATGTGTGTTCTTTTCATAAACCACATGGATCCACTAGAGTTAATTGCATATGTGTTCTTTTCATAAACCACATCTAGTGTCATTGCATGTGTGTTCTTTTCATAAACCACAACTAGAGTTCATTGTAGGTGTGTTATTTTTATAAACCACACGAATCCACCAGAGTCATCGCATGTCTGTTCTTTTCATAAACCACAACTAGAGTCATTGGATGTGGTTTCTTTTCATAAACCACATGGATCCACCAGTGCCATTGCATGTGTGTTCTTTTCATAACCCACAGCTAGAGTCATTTCATGTGTGTTCTTTTCATAAACCACATTGATCCACCAGAGTCATTGCATGTGTGTTATTTTCATAAACCACATGGATCCACCGGAGTCATTGCATGTGTGTTGTTTTCATAAACTACAACTAGAGTCATTACATGTGTGTTCTTTTCATGAACCACAACTAGAGTCATTGCATGTGTGTTCTTTTCATAAACCACATGGATCCACCAATGTCATTGAATGTGTGTTCTTTTCATTAAAAACATGGATCCACCAGAGTTATTCCATGTGTGTTCTTTTCATAAACTACATGGATCCACCAGAGTCATTGCATGTGTGTTCTTTTCATAAACCACATGTATCCACTAGAGTCATTGCATGTGTGTTATTTTCATAAAACACAACTAGATTCATTCCATGTGTGTTCTTTTCATAAACAACAACTAGAGTCATTGCATGTGGTTTCTTTTCATAAACCACATGGATCCTGATGTCATTGCGTGTGTGTTCTTTTCATAAACCACATCTAGAGTCATTGCATGTATGGTCTTTTCATAAACCACATTGATCCACCAGAGTCTTTGCATGTGTGTTATTTTCATCAACCACATGGATCCACCAGAGTCATTGCATGTGTGTTCTTTTCATAAACCACAACAAGAGTCATTGCATGTGTGTTCTTTTCATAAACCACAACTAGAGTCATTTCATGTGTGTTCTTTTCATAAACCACATGGATCTACTAGAGTTCATTGCATGTGTTTTCTTTTCATAAACCACATGGATCCACTAAACTTAATTGCATATGTGTTCTTTTCATAAACCACATCTAGTGTCATTTCATGTGTGTTCTTTTCATTGTATGTGTGTTGTTTTCTTAAACCACATGGATCCACTAGAGTCATTGCATGTGTGTCCTTTTCATCAACCACAACTAGAGTCATTGCATGTGGTTTATTTTCATAAACCACATGGATCCACCAGAGTCATTCATGTGTGTTCTTTTCAAAAACCACAACTAGAGTCGTTGCATGTGTGTTCTTTTCATAAAGCACAACTAGAGTCATTGCATGTGTGTTCTTTTCATAAACCACATGGATCCACAAGAGTTATTGCATGTGTGTTCTTTTCATAAACCACATGGATCCACCAGAGTCATTGCATGTGTGTTATTTTCATAAACCACATGGATCCACCAGAGTCATTGCATGTGTGTTATTTTCATAAACCACAACTAGGTTCATTGCATGTGTGTTCTTTTCATAAATCACAACAACAGTTAGTGCTTGTTTGTGCTTTTCATAAACCAAAACTAGAGTTCATTGCATGTGTGTTCTTTTGATAAACCACATGGATCCACTAGAGTTCATTGCATTTGTGTTATTTTCATAAACCACATGGATCCACTAGAGTTCACTGCATGTGTGTTCTTTTCATAAACCACAAATAGAGTCTTAGTAGGAGTGTTCTTTTCATAAACCACAACTAGAGTCATTGCATGCGTGTTGTTTTCATAAACCACATGGATCCACTAGAGTCATTGCATGTGTTCTTTTCATAAACCACAACTAGAGTCATTGCATGTGTGTTCTTTTCATAAACCACAACTAGAGTCATTGCATGTGTGTTCTTTTCATAAATCACATGGATCTTCTAGAGTTCATTGCATGTGTGTTCTTTTCATAAACCACATGTATCAACTAGAGTCATTGCATGTGTGTTCTTTTCATAAACCACATGGATCCACCAGAGTCATTGCATGTGTGTTATTTTCATAAACCACATGGATCCACTAGAGTCATTGCATGTGTGTTCTTTCCATAAACCACAACTAGAGTCATTGCATCTGTGTTCTTTTCATAAACCACAATTAGAGTCATTGCATGTGTGTTCTTTTCATAAACCACAACTAGAGTCCATTGCAAATGTGTTCTTTTCATAAACCACATGGATCTACTAGAGTTCATTGCATGTGTGTTCTTTTCATAAACCACATGGATCCACTAGAGTTAATTGCATATGTGTTCTTTTCATAAACCACATCTAGTGTCATTGCATGTGTGTTCTTTTCATAAACCACAACTAGAGTTCATTTGTGTATGTAGTTGATCCCTTCGCCTGCCGATTACGCCGCCCGTTTTTATGAGCAATCGTACAATAGTACATCAGAGCCATTCCATCTAAAAAGAAAGGAAATATAGCAACGCCATACGGCAAGATCCAAATATCCTAGATAGATATAATAGTTTAGGATATCTCCTCATACATCAAACATCAGAGTATCAGGCGGAAGCGGAAGACAAAATCCGAGTACGGATAAGAAGCAAATCGGCATCAGATGCCCCATAAATAAGCAAATCCCGCCCATAGATCTCACGGATCCCCGTTCCCGGAATCTCTACATCGAATGATTGTTGCCCATATCGTCCGTCTCTTCCAACCAGTATCCATCTTGTGAGTGTACCTGTTCATCTGAATCAAACAATTTATCGTGTGAGACCCTAGGGGTACTCAGCAAGTCTTTATGCCTCTAAAGGGGACACAACCTGGGGTGACGCAATTGCAGCAAAAGATAAACCCTAGCAATTCTATAGATACTCGCTAACCATCCGCCTAACCAGAGATAGACGGATGTCCATGAATTAATAACAACAGTTATAACGGTAATATCCACAGATCCATCCTCCTCCTCGCTTACCGACAAGGAAGCGGACGAACAACCCCCCATCCGTTGACAGTTTTATTATCCATTCCATGAGTGTTGCACTATTTACTAGTCAGGTACTTAGTCAAATTAAGAGCGGTACTTTAGTTATACTTGTCTATGATCGAGAAACTGTGCTCCAAGTCGTCCATAACCGCGGACACGGCTTTCAGAAAGTTTTACCCTGCAGGGGTGCACAAATAGCAACACACACTCGATCAACCTCGGAAAAACCAAATCAAAACCCAACGAGGCGATCCACGACAAAGCAATTACAGGATTGAAATATTTCAGGCCACCCCATTAAGCTACCCTAGCGAAGTTGGCCGGCTCTGAGACGGACTCAAGGTTTGTGTGGGCCAGTACGACTGGGAACCCGAAGTGTGGGATTGTCGTCTGACAGCGTGTCACGGCCTAAAAAGTCTAAAGAGGTGCATTACCTCGCACAATTTTAAATAAAGCGGTAAAGCATGGCATAAGTAATGGATAGTAAATAAAACCTCAAACTAGTTTGTGGCCCCAAGAAATAAGAATGAATCAAGCTCGGCTCAGGGGGGTTCATAAGCCTCTCGGATGTGGATAGCGCGAATATTCAAGGAACAGGAATCAAGTACTCGGGGTCCTACGGGACACAAGTGAGCATAAAAAACCAAATAGCAGATATTGCTCACCGGTGCCACTTTCATTAGTTATCCCATTACTACTCAGGTTAAGTTGTTTAGGTACCTCGTTATCCATCAGACACTCACATACCCTACACATGCTGTTCTACGACTCGCATGGCTCAAACAACTCCTGTAGTAATGGCTCATGGGATGGAGGAACAAGCTTCGGTGGGGTTTAAAAGTAAAGGCTATGCAATACTTGGGATTCAATTTAATGCAATCGCGACTCAATGATGCAAGAATAAGATAGAGGCAATAGGTAATATATGTATGCAAGCATGTGGTAGTGCTTGCCTGGCAGCTCAGTTGAAGCGAGAGAAGGATCTGGGTAGTGCTCCTGGGTCTCTTGGTATATCCCCTGCTCAGCGTCTATTCGAAGAAGAACCAAACACACAAGGGCCAACATAAATAAAGTGCACAAGCATATGAATAAAATGCGACAAGCAAACAATCATGCCATGATGAATGATGCACAATTTGCATGGCAATAATGTAGCATGGCATGGGTGAGGTGTGGAATACAAGAAATAAACATTTTATTGAGTGTTAGTCACATTTTAACCTCATAAAAGTTGCTGTACACTTTATATTTGTATGATGCATGCTGCCAAACAGAACATGGAATGCATAAACAGAAAGGTCTCGTCGAGCTAATCATTTTAGACATATCATTTGTTAAATTTGGAGTTATAAAACAAAAGTTATTAATTAATTAAGAAAAAGGGCATTTTATTGTAATTTTAATCAACTTGGAAATTAAAGTGTTCAAAATATATTTTGGAGGGCATATTTGAATTCCTCTCATTTTTCTGATTTCAAAACATATATTATTTGTATTATTTGGAAAGATATTTGAAAAGTTATTTAAAACAGATTTAAAATTTGAATTTAATTTAATTTGGAAAAGTTTGGAATTAAAACAGAAAAGCAACAATACTTTTCTCACTCAGAATCTGAGACCCAGCCGACGGGTGGGCCAGCTGTTGGGTGACACGGTATGAACAGGGTTTTCTCACTGCGAGCTGAGCTAGCCTCAGTGAATGACAGGTGGGGCCGGAGAACACGCGGACCCACACACGGGCGCGCCAGCGGGGACGCGACACGTGGGGCATCCGTGGGAGTGCGGGTTACGTGCTAACATCTGCGGGGGTGTTTTTGCAAAGCGGGCAGGGCGGCTGACGGTGGGGCTCTGCGGGCTGCGGGTTGAGCGAAAACAAAAAGGGAGGGCTAAACTGCAAAACAGCGTCGCGGTACTGTGGATCTTCGTCTCCACGGTCTGACGGAAAAGATCGCGCGTGGTGCAGAGCGGGGGGGATTCGAACACGGGACCTGGCGTGCGCGCGCGGAGGCGGCAGCCACTGCGGTGGGCTAGGGTTAGTGTCCGGGGGTGGACGGGGCCTAGATGGGGTTTCTGCGCGACGGCGAGCTTAGCAGCAGACGGCGCCGCTTTGCTCGATGAAAGCGGCATGACGAAGCGCCAAGCAATGAGCATGTCCAGGAGGGAGAAGAGCTCACCGCGGGGTGGCCGGCGGAGGTGGATCGGGCTGGGAGACGACGGTTCGGCGAGGAAGCAGAGGCCGGGCGGAGCTAGGGTTTCGGTGGGCGTCTCGGCGTGCAGCGGCGGTGCAGGCCTCCTCCTCCTCGCTGGCGGGTTCGGGGCGATGCAGGGACAGGTCCTTGGTCTCCACGATCACCACCACGTCGAGCTTGACGGCCGGATCGACGAGGGCGACGATATGCTGGCGGTGGCCGGCGAGAGAGGGCGGTGTCGGTGCAGACGAAGGGAGGAAGGCCAGGGCGCCTCGGGCAGATTTGGAGAGGCCAGAGGAGAGCCGTGTGGTTAAAGAGAAAGGAGGGAGGGGAGGAGCGTGTGGGCGCGGGGTAGATGGAAAAGGTGGCCTCGGGTGCCACCTTTCCCTCCTCCTACTCACGTGCTCGAGCTGGGAGGCCAGGGCAGGTAGGCAGCTGGCAGGTGGGACAGGGTGAGGCCAAGGAGAGGAGAGGTAGGTCCGGGGTGGGGCTAGCTGGCAGGTAGAGAAGAGAGAGGGTAGGGAGAGAGGAGGCTCGGGTGTAGCTCGGTTAGGAGCTAGGGTTTGCTAGGGGGGTATGGCTCGGGTTAGGGCTTGGTGTGGTGGTAGCTAGGTGGGTCCAGGGTGGTCAGGTGGGGCCAGCTAGGTAGAGAGAAGAGAGAGGACGAGAGAGAGGGTGAGAGCTAGGGAGGCTCGGTTTAGGGTTTAGGAGAGAGGGGTATGGTGATGATGGGGTAGGTGAATAGGGAGGATCTTAGATAGAGGATAAGAGAGAGAGGGTGATGGTTTAGGGTTTTAGAAGCTTGCATGCTCCAACCTAGATCAAGCAAGAATGGTGGAAAAAGTGTGGGGTTTGGGTTTTAGAAAAGATCCACTTGATCAAGCATATATGGAGGTGAAAGGGAGGGGAAGATGAGGAATAGAGAGAGAGATGAGGTAGGTTGTGGATCTTAGCAAGACCAAACTAGATTAAGCCCAAGAGAGGGATAGAGAGAGAGGAGAGATGAAGATGAGGTAGGGTGGAAGATGATCCATTCAAAAGACCAAATAAAAACCAAGGAGGGCAAAAATATGGAGAGGGTTGCATGGCCCATGCATAATATTAATACTAGGTTTCATCTTGTGAAAACAACATAAATATCCATGGCATTTATACCTATGCATTCCAAAAATATGGAATAAGCCAAACTAGAAGAAGTGGAAGGATGCCCCATGTGGAGTAGTTGGAGATGACCACATTTGAATAGAAATGGGACTTGCTAGTGTGTATGTGCCACTAGGTATTTAATAAGCCCAAGAATATTCCAACATGACAATAACCCCAAAACAACCCATATGGAAGCTAGGAAAAGGTTCCACTCACAAGGCATGCAAAGGTGGCCATGTGGCTCTCATAAACCAATAATGTGGAAACAATATGGTGCAAATATGAGAGCATGTGGAGATAGAATTGGATCCATCCCAACCCACATGAGCTAGAGGTAAACCCAATAAAGTGCAAAGCTCATATTTAGTTGGATGGTGGAATATATGGGGTGGTGACAAGAAAGGTGGTGGAGTTAATAAAAGATATGCCCCCAACTCAACTTGGGCATTAAACATTATATCAATAACCAAATACAATATCAAGAGGCGAATACAATTAATAATGCATATGTGAGAAGAACCAAATTAAAAGGGGTTTTATATGATGCTCAAATGCAATGTGGCATGATGACATGAGCATGATATAATGATGATGCAACAATTATATATAGGAAGCAACCATATATATAGACTAGGCTAGTAGCATTGCAATTGTTAGACAATTGGGATGCTACAGACTGATCCCATGGTGGCCAATGATTGGCTACGTTCTGTGAACAAAGACTTAGTGACCGTAATGCCACGGATGATGAAAAGTCAGGTTCGCAGACATACATTGGAAGGACCAGCCGCATGGTGGGACAACTTCGGATCACCACCCCTATCGATGAGGTGACTTGGGCTATCTTTGAAGATGGCTTCGACTACTCATATCTCACCAGGAATGATGAGCCTGAAAAGAAGGAATTTCACAACACAAGCGGCGCCACCACAGCGTGGCTAAATATATAGAAGAGTTCAACAATCGCGCTATGCACCGGATGAGGTTGACACAGATGCCAAAAGAAAGGAAAAGTTTCTGGAGGCTTGAATGATGAGCTGAATCTGCAGCTGTCTGTGGCATATGTTCCAACTTATCAGTCGCTGTGTGACAAGGCTGTTATTGTGGAGAATAAAATGAAGCAAGTCGAGAGTAGAAAGAGGAAACACTCCGACAAGCACAGCTCGGGATCGTCTCATAAACGATCTCACTATGATGATAGTGTCAGCTCAGGATCCCACAAGCATGGGAAATTTAACAAGCACCACAACCACAACCGTCATGACAACAAGCATCATCGCAGTCATGAAAATGATAAGTACAAGAATCACAAGAGTGGACATAAGAGCCACCACAGTGGAAGTGGAAGTGGAAACCAGCCTAAAAGGGACATCAGTCAGGTTGAATGCTTCAAATGCAAGAAGCTGGGGCATTATGCTAATGAGTGCCCTGAAAAGAAAGTTGAAGGACCTAACAAGCCCAATCCTTTTCAGAAAGGACAGGTTAACCACATCAATGTGGAAGATGTCTATGAAGAGCCTGATGCTGTTGCTGGTAAGTTCAGACTCAATTCCATTACAGCATTTGTACTCTTTGACACTGGTGCATCTCATTCATTCATATCAAAAGCATTTGTTGATAGAAACGGGTTTGCATCTGAAAACATTGGGTGTCCGATAAAAGTTAGCTCTCCGGGTGGAGATATGATAGTGAGTCTTGGATGCCGGGATCTAGTCATAGAGATCGGAAAACATAAGTTTCCAGTGAACCTAATAATCCTAAATTCCCAAGGATTGGATGTGATTTTGGGAATGGATTGGATGGCTAAGTATGAGGGAGTACTAGATTGTGCTAATCGCACAGTTGCACTCACAACCCCTGAAGGTAAGAGGATAAAAGTCAAATCCGATTTTGAATCTAAAGGAAGTAAGCTGAATTCTCTTAAGGGGGTTAGCATGGACACTGTGCCAATTGTGTGTGAATATCCGGATGTGTTTCCGGAAGAGTTACCGGGAATGCCACCAGATAGATATGTAGAGTTTATAATAGATTTGGTACCGTGTTCGGACCAAGAGCAAAGAGGCCTTATAAAATGTCAGTTGACGAACTAAAGGAACTCAAGAAAAAACTTGGAGAACAATTGCAGAAAGGATTCATCCAGCCAAGTTCTTCATCTTGGGGAGCTCCAGTTTTATTCATGGAAAAGAGAGATAGAACTCAAAGATTATGCATAGATTACCGTTCTCTCAACGAGGTAACCATCAAGAACAAATATCCTTTGCCAAGAATCAACGACTTGTTTGATCAGCTAGAAGGAGCACGTGTGTTCTCGAAGATTGATCTTCGGTCAGGCTATTTTCAACTCAAGATAAGAGAGCAAGACATACCTAAAACAGCATTCACCACAAGGTATGGATTGTATGAGTACACTGTGATGCCTTTTGGTTTAACCAACGCCCAAAGATACTTCATGAATATGATGAACAAAGTGTTCATGGAATTTCTCGACAAGTTCGTTGTCGTTTTCATCGATGACATCTTAGTCTACTCCAAGAGCAAGGAAGAGCATGAAAGACATCTACGCTTGATACTTGAGAAACTGAGGGAACATAAGCTTTATGCCAAATTCAGCAAGTGTGAGTTTTGGTTAGAGGAAGTTGGATTTCTTGGTCATGTTATGACAAAGGACGGTGTAGCAGTTGATCCTGCTAAAGTTTCAGCTGTGATAGAATGGGAATCTCCTAAGAACGTAAAAGAGGTTCGTAGTTTCCTTGGTTTAGCAGGATACTACAGAAGATTCATAGAAAAATTTTCAAAGGTTGCCAAACCAATGACAGAATTGTTAAAGAAAGATAAGAAATTTGCTTGGTCTGAAGGTTGTGAACTCAGCTTTCAAGAATTAAAGAAGAGACTTGTGTTAGCACCATTTCTGTGCCTACCAGACTTGGAAAAGGATTTCCAAGTGTATTGTGATGCTTCTCATCAAGGATTAGGTGCCGTACTTATGCAAGGCGGAAAAGTTGTGGCTTATGCCTCGAGACAACTCAAAACTCATGAAGTAAATTATCCTACTCATGATTTAGAGTTAGCCGTTGTTGTCCATGCACTCAAAACATGGAGACATTACCTTTTGGGAAAACGTTGTGAAGTATTCACCAATCATAAGAGTTTGAAGTATATCTTCACCTAGAAGGAAATTAATATGAGACAAAGGAGATGGCTAGAACTTATCAAGGATTACGACTTGAGTTTGCAATATCATCCTGGTAAAGCAAATGTAGTAGCAGATGCTCTAAGTCGTAAGGCGTTTGTAAATGGCCTTACCAATGGTGAATTGCCAGATGACTTGTGTAAGCAATTCAAGGAACTCAGGTTAGAGATTGTGCCAGAAGGACATCTCATGTCTTTGGATATTCAACCCACTCTGTTGGATAAGATTAAAGAAGCCTAAAAGACGGATAAAGAAATCGAAGAGATTAAGGAAAGGATTAGCCAAGGGAAAGCTAAAAGTTTCCATATAGATGAACAAGGTACTTTATGGCACGGGAAACGTATTTGTGTTCCACAAGATCCGGAATTGTGGAAACTGATTCTACAAGAAGCCCATAACTCTCCATATTCTATTCACCCGGGAAACACCAAAATGTACATGGATATGAAAGAAAGATTTTGGTGGAACAATCTCAAAAGGGACATCGCCGAACACATTGCTTTGTGTGATGTGTGTAGTAGAGTGAAAGCGAGTATCGAAAACCAGCAGGTTTGCTTCAACCAATGCCTATTCCTGAATGGAAGTGGGAAAATATTGGTATGGATTTCATTACCGGATTACCAAGGACCAGGTCAGGGTATGATTCCATATGGGTAGTAGTGGATCGCCTAACTAAAGTGGCCCATTTTATACCCATAAAGACAACTTATACCAGTGCCAAGTTAGCCAAAATCTACATGAGCAGAATTGTATGCCTTCACGGTGTGCCTAAGAGTATTGTGTCTGATAGAGGAACTCAGTTCACTTCTCACTTTTGGAGACAGCTTCATGAATCTTTAGGAACGAGGTTGGAATTCAGCACGGATTTTCATCCTCAAACGGATGGACAAACGGAAAGGACTAACCAAATTCTTGAAGACATGTTGAGGGCATGTGCCCTAGACTATGGAGCAAGTTGGGATGAAAGTCTGCCTTACGCAGAGTTCTCTTACAATAACAGTTACCAATCTAGCATTGGGATGGCACCATTTGAGTTTCTCTACGGAAGGAAGTGTACCACCCCATTGCTATGGAATGGTGTGGGAGAAAGAAGTTTGTTTGGACCAGATCTTATCAAAGACGCCGAAGAAAAGGTCAAATTGGTTAGGGACAGGTTGAAGATAGCACAGTCCCGACAGAAAAGCTACGCGGATTCTAAGCGTAGAGAAGTCACCTACGAAGTTGGGGATAGAGCTTATCTTAGAGTATCACCACTTCGTGGAGTGAAAAGATTTGGAGTCAAAGGAAAGTTGGCACCAAGATATGTTGGGCCATTCAACATTCTAAGTCGCAAGGGAGAAGTTGCATATGAAATCGAACTGCCAGCATCTTTATTAGCAGTCCATAATGTTTTTCATGTGAGTCAGCTTAAGAAATGTCACCCGGAAATGGAAGAATCTTCTTTGAAGGATACCATATCTTTGGAAGAAGTTCAACTAGAAAGTGATCTCACCTATGAAGAAAAGCCTGTCAAGATTCTTGAGACCGCAGAAAGAGTCACGAGGACAAAAACTATCAAGTTTTGCAAAGTGCAATGGAATCATCATTCCGAAGAAGAAGCAACATGGGAAAGAGAAGATGATCTTTGAAAAGACCACCCTCACCTATTTGCTAGCCAATCCGAATCTCGAGGGCGAGATTCACCTTAAGGGGGTTAGATTTGTAACATCCCTAAATTCAAATTTCAAAGCTCATTCATATCATCCATGCATCCATCATCATCTAGGGTTTTTCTCAAAATCATTTTAGAAATAGGAGCATTTTTGGCTCATTATTTTATGTATGAAAACCCTAGCCTTTGTGCTACTTGTTGTTGAGAAAAGTACTTTTATTGTTGAGAATCCAAACACAAGTGATTTCAAAACTTTGAGCAAAGTATCAAAGCAAAATATGAATTAAAACAAATTATATGCCTATTTCATAAAGGCATAGTTTTAATTTATTTTCAAAAGACCCAAGTGTTCTGAAGTGTTCAGATGTGTTTGACCCTTATTTAAGAACAAGATTTATTGTACAAAAGTCCTGTAAAGCTTTGGTTTCAAACAGATTTGAATTTGGGTTTAAAAACCATTTCTAGAAATTTAATCAGAAAAAGAAAAAGAATTAAGAGGAAAAAAAATAGCCAAACCAGCCAATCTGGCCGACCCAGCCCAACACGGCCCAGCTAGCCCAGCTCCCTAATCCCGCGAATCATTTTCTTTCACCCACTCTCGCACCCACCAGCTCACTGACCGAAGGGACCCACTCTCCCTCTCCTCGCTCGCTGACATCCGCGACCCACTCGAGCGTCGTCATCTCCACCCCCACGACCTGTTCGTCCCCAAATCAGCGCGGCCGTTTTCTGTTTTAAATTCGCAGCTTCAATTCGTATCAATGCTCGAGTAATTCTCGCTCACGACCTGGCTACTTAAACCCCCTCTGCCCCCTCTCCCTTCTCCCTCAAACCCCGAACCTAGAGCGCCACCAGGCTGCGTGCATTGCTCCCTGTAGCCCCGCCATCTCCGACAAGCTGCAGCCACGATTCCGGCCACCTCCGACCACCCCTCTGCCTCTGCTTCACACGAACAGATTCCACTTGACCTCACGCATCACCCAGTACTCCTGGTTCGCCCGCGCGTGACCCAGAACGTCGGCTACGCAAACGTCTGACCGCCACCGCCTCCAGCTTCAACTCCGGCGAGCTCTAGTGGTAAGTCCAGACCGCCCCGAACCTTGTCATTCATGCACGCGTTTACCCCGTGACCATCTGCATCTGACCACACCTCCTGTTTGCATCCTAGTGATCTACAACGTCGCCTTCGACCTCGAACGGAATCACCTGTCGCCAGACTCAACTCCGACGAGGAATCAACATCGTGACAGCACGCCCCTCCGCAAACCGACGCTACCTTGAGCTTCAGCAGCTTCTCGCGAGCCTGGTATGACCCTTCTCCCTCTCGCAGACGACCGGGAACACTAGCGCCGCCTAGACCGAGCGCTCCGCCGCTCGCTGACGCCGCGCGCCGCCAGGACATGGTTGTTTGAACGAGTACCGTTAGATCCAGATCCGAGCGCTAGGATAGATTCATTTAACTGCGAAGCGGTACGCGATCTGGAACGTGCGATCTGTTTAGATCCTGCGGCTGCCAAACGCGATCCAACCGAAGCGGTACGCGCCAGTGAGGTTGCGACGCGTGGCTGGGATGAATTCAAAAACAGAAATTCGAATCAGATTTATATCCAAACTTCAAACTGCTATAACTTTTGAATGCCACGTTAGAATTTTGCAAACTTTATACCGTTGGATTCAGTGAATCAAGGCCTTTCTATTTATGCAAAGTGTTTAACAAATAGTAACCATTAGAATGACTTTATTTGTAGAAACATGTCTAAGGCTATTTTGAGTATGGATTTAGTTTAGTAATTTGTTTAAGTACCAAATAAGTTTGTCTTGGTTTTTTTTGTGTCTTGTTAAGTTTCTGTAAACATGCACATGCTTGGTAGAGTTTTCAAAATCACCACTTAGTAAAATCTTGCATGCATGCATTCATATTATTTTTGATTGTATTTAAATTGTGTGTAATTGTGTGCTACAATTTTGTGTGTAGATTTTGCTAGTGATTGTGACTGTGAAGAGTGCTACTCTCCCCATTACCAAGGCAAGTGATATTTTCATGAACATTCCGTTCCTATATTTTATACTAGCATTAGATATTTTTGCTAAGACATGCATGCTACTTTTGTCAAATGATATGATGGGAAATCCTATGTAGTTTAGAATGGTAGAGTTGCTAGGAAAATTTTCCCTAAAGATAAGTTGCCATGCCATGCTTAGCCTAGCTAATAGAAAACAAGGGTGGATTATATATTCATGCTATGGAAAATTTCTAAGTCTGATGACTTGTGTTTTGATTAATAAAACAACTAAGTTAATGAATCACCTGGGTGGAATGGGACTTGCTTGGTGGTTTTTGGTTGAGTGGTTCACAAGGCCCATTTTTATGGTTTACCTTAGTGTATCTCACTTGTGAATGGCCACCCAGGAACAAAGAGATTTGAGATGTCAAATGTTGAGAAGCTTCAAGTGCAACCACTTGGCAATATGGGCTCTGCCATGATCATATAGGTTGCTAGAACTTAGTCTCTTGGACAGTTGGTGGTAGAGGGATTGATAGGTTGGAGCGCGTCCATTTGACTAAGGAAAGGCTTCTGAAAGATCTTGTCTTGGGAAACCAAGTCTTGTGGGGAAAGTGCACCACCTCTGCAGAGTGTAAAACCTAAGTACTTAGCCATGTCCCTGGTAAAGGACAATTTGAGCATCAAGACATGGAAGCTTCAAGAATCTCATCACTCCAACTTCTAAATAAAACTTGTGGGTGAACAAGGGTGAAGGACCCCAATGTCTATTGGAGGTTCCTTGGGAAGTTTTGACAAAGAAAAACTTAATGTTTTCTACTAATAGGAAAACCTATTTTGAGCAAAGCAAGCTACACTTAGCCAAAATGCATATAGTATTATAGTCCACTTTAAATAAACTAAGTATCACTTGCCAATACTATTCCAAAGTATTGACCTCTGGTGTAACTTGTAATGTTGCAGGTTACTCCGATGATGAATAGGAGTCATGAGTCTACACTCAACATGCTTGCCTGTGGCACATGAAGATGAAGACTTATGTTTATTTACTCATTCCATAAACTCTTGTATTAGGCCTTTGGCCCTAAGTTGTAAAAGGCTATGTTTTATCTTTGGAATGAATGTAATAAACGACCTTTGTATCTGTGTACTTCATCTTAAACTGTGGATGCTAGCATTGATCCAGGGACTAGCATTGCAATCACAGGGATCCTTTCCTTTATAAAGGAGGGGTCTAACACATTGCATGTGTGTTATTTTCATAAACCACAACTAGAGTTCATTGCATGTGTGTTCTTTTCATAAACCACATGGATATACTAGAGTTCATTGCATTTGTGTTCTTTTCATAAACCACATGGATCCACCAGTGTCATTGCATGTGCGTTCTTTTCATAAACCACATCTAGAGTCATTGCATGTGTGTTCTTTTCATAAACCACATTTATCTACCAGAGTCATTGCATGTGTGTTATTTTCATAAACCACATGGATCCACTAGAGTCATTGCATGCGTGTTCTTTTCATAAACCACAACTAGAGTCATTGCATGTGTGTTCTTTTTATAAACCACAACTAGAGTCATTGCACGTGTGTTCTTTTCATAAATCACATGGATCTACTAGAGTTCATTGCATGTGTGTTCTTTTCATACACCACATGGATCCACTAGAGTCATTGCATGTGTGTTCTTTTCATTAACCACAACTAGAGTCATTGCATGTGATTTATTTTCATAAAACACATGGATCCACTAGTGTCATTGCATGTGTGTTCTTTTCATAAAGCACAGCTAGAGTCATTGCATGTGTGTTCTTTTCATAAACCACATTGATCCACCAGAGTCATTGCATGTGTGTTATATTCATAAACCACATGGATCCACCAGAGTCATTGCATGTGTGTTCTTTTCATAAACCACAACTAGAGTCATTACATGTGTGTTCTTTAAATAAACCACAACTAGAGTCATTGCATGTGTGTTCTTTTCATAAGCCACATGGATCTAATAGAATTCATTGCATGTGTGTTCTTTTCACAAACAATATGGATCCACTAAACTTAATTGCATATGTGTTCTTTTCATAAACCACATCTAGTGTCATTTCATGTGTGTTCTTTTCATAAACCACAACTAGAGTTCATTGTATGTGTGTTGTTTTCATAAACCACATGGATCCACCAGAGTCATTGCATGTGTGTTCTTTTCATCAACCATAACTATAGTCATTGCATGTGGTTTCTTTTCGTAAACCACATGGATCCATCGGTGTCATTGCATGTGTGTTCTTTTCATAAACCACAGCTAGAGTCATTACATGTGTATTCTTTTCATAAACCACATTGATCCACTATAGTCATTGCATGTGTGTTATTTCCATAAACCACATGGATTCACCAGAGTTATTGCATGTGTGTTCTTTTCATAAACTACATGGATCCACCAGTCATTGAATGTTTTATTCTTTTCATAAACCACATTGATCCACTATAGTCAATGCATGTGTGTTATTTTCATAAACCACATGGATTCACCAGAGTTATTGCATGTGTGTTCTTTTCATAAACTACATGGATCCACCAGAGTCATTGCATGCGTGTTCTTTTCATAAACCACATGGATCCACTAGAGTCATTGCATGTGTGTTCTTTTCATAAACCACAACTAGAGTCATTGCATGTGGTTTCTTTTCATAAATCACATGGATCCACCTATGTCATTGCATGTGTGTTCTTTTCATAATCCACAGCTAGAGTCATTGCATGTGTGTTCTTTTTATAAACCAAACTAGAGTCATTGCGTGTGTGTTCTTTTCATAAACCACAACTAGAGTTCATTGCATGTGTGTTCTTTTCATAAACCACATGGATATACTAGAGTTCATTGCATGTGTGTTCTTGTCATAAACCACATGGGTCCACCAGTGTCATTGCATGTGTGTTCTTTTCATAAACCACAGCTAGAGTCATTGCATGTGTGTTCTTTTCATAAACCACATTTATCCACCAGTGTCATTGCATGTGTGTTCTTTTCATAAAGCACAGCTGGAGTCATTTCATGTGTGTTCTTTTCATAAACCACATTGATCCACCAGAGTCATTGCATGTGTGTTATTTTCATAAACCACATGGATCCACTAGAGTCATTGCATGTGTGTTCTTTTCATAAACCACAACTAGAGTCATTACATGTGTGTTCTTTAAATAAACCATAACTAGAGTCATTGCATGTGTGTTCTTTTCATAAGCCACATGGATCTACTAGAATTCATTGCATGTGTGTTCTTTTCATAAACCACAAGGATCCACTAGATTTAATTGCATGTGTGTTCTTTTCACAAACCACATGGGTCCTCTAGAGTTGATTGCATGTGTGTTCTTTTCAAAAACCACAACTAGAGTCATTGCATGTGTAGTCTTTTCATAAACCACAACTAGAGTCATTGCATGTGTGTTCTTTTCATAAACCACAACTAGAGTTCATTGCATGTGTGTTCTTTTCATAAACCACATGGATATATTAGAGTTCATTGCGTGTGTGTTCTTTTCATAAACCACATGGATCCACCAGTGTCATTGCATCTGTGTTCTTTTCATAAACCACAGCTAGAGTCATTGCATGTGTGTTCTTTTCATAAACCATATTGATCCACCAGAGTCATTGCATGTGTGTTATTTTCATAAACCACATGGATCCACCAGAGTCATTGCATGCGTGTTATTTTCATAAACCACAACTAGAGTCATTACATGTGTGTTCTTTTCATCAACCACAACTAGAGTCATTGCATGTGTTTTCTTTTCATAAACCACATGGATCCACCAATGTCATGGAATGTGTGTTCTTTTCATAAACCACATGGATCCACCAGAGTTATTGCATGTGTGTTCTTTTCATAAACAACATGGATCCACCAGAGTCATTGCATGTGTATTCTTTTCATAAACCACATGGATCCACTAGAGTCATTGCATGTGTGTTATTTTCATAAACCACAACTAGATTCATTGCATGTGTGTTCTTTTCATAAACCACAACTAGAGTCATTGCATGTGGTTTCTTTTCATAAACCACATGGATCCACCTGTGTCATTGCATGTGTGTTCTTTTCATAATCCACAGCTAGAGTCATTGCAAGTGTGTTCTTTTCAAAACCACATTGATCTACCAGAGTAATTGCATGGGTGTTCTTTTCATAATCCACATCTAGAGTCATTGCATGTGTGTTCTTTTCATAAACCACAACTAGAGTCATTGCATGTGTGTTCTTTTCATAAACCACAACTAGAGTCATTGCATGTGTGTTCTTTTCATAAACCACAACTAGAGTTCATTGTATGTGTGTTCTTTTCATAAACCACATGGATCCACTAGAGTCATTGCATGTGTGTTCTTTTCATAAACCACAACTAGAGTCATTGCATGTGGTTTCTTTTCATAAATCACATGGATCCACCTATGTCATTGCATGTGTGTTCTTTTCATAATCCACAGCTAGAGTCATTGCAAGTGTGTTCTTTTTATAAACCACAACTAGAGTCATTGCATGTGTGTTATTTTCATAAACCACAACTAGAGTTCATTGCATGTGTGTTCTTTTCATAAACCACATGGATATACTAGAGTTCATTGCATGTGTGTTCTTTTCATAAACCACATGGATCCACGAGTGTCATTGCATGTGTGTTCTTTTCATAAACCACATCTAGCGTCATTGCATGTGTGTTCTTTTCATAAACCACATTTATCCACCAGAGTCATTGCATGTGTGTTATTTTCATAAACCACATGGATCCACTAGAGTCATTGCATGCGTGTTCTTTTCATAAACCACAACTAGAGTCATTGCATGTGTGTTCTTTTCATAAACCACAACTAGAGTTCATTGCATGTGTGTTCTTTTCATAAATCACATGGATCTACTAGAGTTCATTGCATGTGTATTCTTTTCATAAACCACATGGATCCACTAGAGTCATTGCATGTGTGTTCTTTTCATAAACAACAACTAGAGTCATCGCATGTGATTTATTTTCATAAACCACATGGATCCACCAGTGTCATTGCATGTGTGTTCTTTTCATAAAGCACAGCTGGAGTCATTTCATGTGTGTTCTTTTCATAAACCACATTGATCCACCAGAGTCATTGCATGTGTGTTATTTTCATAAACCACATGGATCGACCAGAGTCATTGCATGTGTGTTCTTTTCATTAACCACAACTAGAGTCATTACATGTGTGTTCTTTAAATAAACCATAACTAGAGTCATTGCATGTGTGTTCTTTTCATAAGCCACATGGATCTACTAGAATTCATTGCATGTGTGTTCTTTTCATAAACCACATGGATCCACTAGATTTAATTGCATGTGTGTTCTTTTCATAAACCACATGGGTCCTCTAGAGTTGATTGCATGTGTGTTCTTTTCAAAAACCACAACTAGAGTCATTGCATGTGTGTTCTTTTCATAAACCACAACTAGAGTCATTGCATGTTTGTCATTTTCATAAACCACATGGATCCACTAGAGTCATTGCATGTGTTCTGTTGATAAACGACAACTAGAGTCATTGCATGTGTGTTCTTTTCATAAACCACATGGATATATTAGAGTTCATTGCATGTGTGTTCTTTTCATAAACCACATGGATCCACCAGTGTCATTGCATCTGTGTTATTTTCATAAACCACAGCTAGAGTCATTGCATGTGTGTTCTTTTCATAAACCAGATTGATCCACCAGAGTCATTGCATGTGTGTTATTTTCATAAACCACATGGATCCACCAGAGTCATTGCATGCGTGTTATTTTCATAAACCACAACTAGAGTCATTACATGTGTGTTCTTTTCATAAACCACAACTAGAGTCATTGCATGTGTGTTCTTTTCATAAACCACATGGATCCACCAATGTCATGGAATGTGTGTTCTTTTCATAAACCACATGGATCCACCAGAGTTATTGCATGTGTGTTCTTTTCATAAACTACATGGATCCACCAGAGTCATTGCATGTGTATTATTTTCATAAACCACATGGATCCACTAGAGTCATTGCATGTGTGTTATTTTCATAAACCACAACTGGATTCATTGCATGTGTGTTCTTTTCATAAACCACAAGTAGAGTCATTGCATGTGGTTTCTTTTCATAAACCACATGGATCCACCTGTGTCATTGCATGTGTGTTCTTTTCATAATCCACAGCTAGAGTCATTGCATGTGTGTTCTTTTCAAAAACCACATTGATCCACCAGAGTAATTGCATGTGTGTTATTTTCATAAACCACAACTAGAGTCATTGCATGTCTGTTCTTTTCATAAACCACATCTATAGTCATTGCATGTGTGTTCTTTTCATAAACCACAAATAGAGTTCATTGCAGGTGTGTTCTTTTCATAAACCAAATGGATATACTAGAATTCATTGCATGTGTGTTCTTTTCATAAACCACATGGATCCACTAGAGTTGATTGCATATGTGTTCTTTTCAAAAACCACAACTAGAGTCATTGCATGTGTGTTCTTTTCATAAACCACAACTAGAGTCATTGCATGTGTGTTCTTTTCATAAACCACAACTAGAGTCATTGCATGTGTGTTCTTTTCATAAACCACAACTAGAGTTCATTGTATGTGTGTTCTTTTCATAAACCACATGGATCCACTAGAGTCATTGCATGTGTGTTCTTTTCATAAACCACAACTAGAGTCATTGCATGTGGTTTCTTTTCATAAATCACATGGATCCACCTATGTCATTGCATGTGTGTTCTTTTCATAATCCACAGCTAGAGTCATTGCAAGTGTGTTCTTTTTATAAACCACAACTAGAGTCATTGCATGTGTGTTATTTTCATAAACCACAACTAGAGTTCATTGCATGTGTGTTCTTTTCATAAACCACATGGATATACTAGAGTTCATTGCATGTGTGTTCTTTTCATAAACCACATGGATCCACGAGTGTCATTGCATGTGTTCTTTTCATAAACCACAGCTAGCGTCATTGCATGTGTGTTCTTTTCATAAACCACATTTATCCACCAGAGTCATTGCATGTGTGTTATTTTCATAAACCACATGGATCCACTAGAGTCATTGCATGCGTGTTCTTTTCATAAACCACAACTAGAGTCATTGCATGTGTGTTCTTTTCATAAACCATAACTAGAGTCATTGCATGTGTGTTCTTTTCATAAATCACATGGATCTACTAGAGTTCATTGCATGTGTATTCTTTTCATAAACCACATGGATCCACTAGAGTCATTGCATGTGTGTTCTTTTCATAAACAACAACTAGAGTCATCGCATGTGATTTATTTTCATAAACCACATGGATCCACCAGTGTCATTGCATGTGTGTTCTTTTCATAAAGCACAGCTGGAGTCATTTCATGTGTGTTCTTTTCATAAACCACATTGATCCACCAGAGTCATTGCATGTGTGTTATTTTCATAAACCACATGGATCCACCAGAGTCATTGCATGTGTGTTCTTTTCATTAACCACAACTAGAGTCATTACATGTGTGTTCTTTAAATAAACCATAACTAGAGTCATTGCATGTGTGTTCTTTTCATAAGCCACATGGATCTACTAGAATTCATTGCATGTGTGTTCTTTTCATAAACCACATGGATCCACTAGATTTAATTGCATGTGTGTTCTTTTCATAAACCACATGGGTCCTCTAGAGTTGATTGCATGTGTGTTCTTTTCAAAAACCACAACTAGAGTCATTGCATGTGTGTTCTTTTCATAAACCACAACTAGAGTCATTGCATGTTTGTCATTTTCATAAACCACATGGATCCACTAGAGTCATTGCATGCGTGTTCTGTTGATAAACGACAACTAGAGTCATTGCATGTGTGTTCTTTTCATAAACCACATGGATATATTAGAGTTCATTGCATGTGTGTTCTTTTCATAAACCACATGGATCCACCAGTGTCATTGCATCTGTGTTATTTTCATAAACCACAGCTAGAGTCATTGCATGTGTGTTCTTTTCATAAACCAGATTGATCCACCAGAGTCATTGCATGTGTGTTATTTTCATAAACCACATGGATCCACCAGAGTCATTGCATGCGTGTTATTTTCATAAACAACAACTAGAGTCATTACATGTGTGTTCTTTTCATAAACCACAACTAGAGTCATTGCATGTGTGTTCTTTTCATAAACCACATGGATCCACCAATGTCATGGAATGTGTGTTCTTTTCATAAACCACATGGATCCACCAGAGTTGTGCATGTGTGTTCTTTTCATAAACTACATGGATTCACCAGAGTCATTGCATGTGTATTATTTTCATAAACCACATGGATCCACTAGAGTCATTGCGTGTGTGTTATTTTCATAAACCACAACTGGATTCATTGCATGTGTGTTCTTTTCATAAACCACAACTAGAGTCATTGCATGTGGTTTCTTTTCATAAACCACATGGATCCACCTGTGTCATTTCATGTGTGTTCTTTTCATAATCCACAGCTAGAGTCATTGCATGTGTGTTCTTTTCAAAAACCACATTGATCCACCAGAGTAATTGCATGTGTGTTATTTTCATAAACCACAACTAGAGTCATTGCATGTCTGTTCTTTTCATAAACCACATCTAGAGTCATTGCATGTGTGTTCTTTTCATAAACCACAAATAGAGTTCATTGCAGGTGTGTTCTTTTCATAAACCAAATGGATATACTAGAATTCATTGCATGTGTGTTCTTTTCATAAACCACATGGATCCACTAGAGTTGATTGCATATGTGTTCTTTTCAAAAACCACAACTAGAGTCATTGCATGTGTGTTCTTTTCATAAACCACAACTAGAGTCATTGCATGTGTGTTCTTTTCATAAACCACAACTAGAGTTCATTGCATGTGTGTTCTTTTCATAAACCACATGGATCCACTAGAGTTCATTGCATGTGTGTTCTTTTCATAAACCACATGGATCCACGAGTGTCATTGCATGTGTGTTCTTTTCATAAACCACAGCTAGCGTCATTGCATGTGTGTTCTTTTCATAAACCACATTTATCCACCAGAGTCATTGCATGTGTGTTATTTTCATAAACCACATGGATCCACTAGAGTCATTGCATGCGTGTTCTTTTCATAAACCACAACTAGAGTCATTGCATGTGTGTTCTTTTCATAAACCATAACTAGAGTCATTGCATGTGTGTTCTTTTCATAAATCACATGGATCTACTAGAGTTCATTGCATGTGTATTCTTTTCATAAACCACATGGATCCACTAGAGTCATTGCATGTGTGTTCTTTTCATAAACAACAACTAGAGTCATCGCATGTGATTTATTTTCATAAACCACATGGATCCACCAGTGTCATTGCATGTGTGTTCTTTTCATAAAGCACAGCTGGAGTCATTTCATGTGTGTTCTTTTCATAAACCACATTGATCCACCAGAGTCATTGCATGTGTGTTATTTTCATAAACCACATGGATCCACCAGAGTCATTGCATGTGTGTTCTTTTCATTAACCACAACTAGAGTCATTACATGTGTGTTCTTTAAATAAACCATAACTAGAGTCATTGCATGTGTGTTCTTTTCATAAGCCACATGGATCTACTAGAATTCATTGCATGTGTGTTCTTTTCATAAACCACATGGATCCACCAGAGTCATTGCATGCTTGTTATTTTCATAAACCACAACTAGAGACATTGCATGTGTGTTCTTTTCATAAACCACAACTAGAGTCATTGCATGTTTGTTCTTTTCATAAACCACATGGATCCACTAGAGTCATTGCATGTGTGTTGTTTTCATAAAGCACATGGATCCACCAGTGTCATTGCATGTGTATTCTTTTCATAAACCACAGCTAGAGTCATTGCATGTGTGTTATTTTCATAAACCACATGGATCCACCAGAGTCATTGCATGCGTGTTATTTTCATAAACCACAACTAGAGTCATTACATGTGTGTTCTTTTCATAAACCACAACTAGAGTCATTGCATGTGTGTTCTTTTCATAAACCACATGGATCCACCAGTGTCATTGCATGTGTGTTCTTTTCATAAACTACATGGATCCACCAGAGTCATTGCATGTGTATTATTTTCATAAACCACATGGATCCACTAGAGTCATTGCGTGTGTGTTATTTTCATAAACCACAACTGGATTCATTGCATGTGTGTTCTTTTCATAAACCACAACTAGAGTCATTGCATGTGGTTTCTTTTCATAAACCACATGGATCCACCTGTGTCATTGCATGTGTGTTCTTTTCATAAACCACATTGATCCACCAGAGTCATTGCATGTGTGTTCTTTTCATAAACCACATCTAGAGTCATTGCATGTGTGTTCTTTTCATAAACCACAAATAGAGTTCATTGCAGGTGTGTTCTTTTCATAAACCAAATGGATATACTAGAATTCATTGCATGTGTGTTCTTTTCATAAACCACATGGATCCACTAGAGTTGATTGCATATGTGTTCTTTTCAAAAACCACAACTAGAGTCATTGCATGTGTGTTCTTTTCATAAACCACAACTAGAGTCATTGCATGTGTGTTCTTTTCATAAACCACAACTAGAGTTCATTGCATGTGTGTTCTTTTCATAAACCACATGGATATATTAGAGTTCATTGCATGTGTGTTCTTTTCATAAACCACATGGATCCACCAGTGTCATTGCATGTGTGTTCTTTTCATAAACCACAGCTAGAGTCATTGCATGTGTGTTCTTTTCATAAACCAGATTGATCCACCAGAGTCATTGCATGTGTGTTATTTTCATAAACCACATGGATCCACCAGAGTCATTGCATGCGTGTTCTTTTCATAAACCACAACTAGAGTCATTACATATGTGTTATTTTCATAAACCACAAATACAATCATTGCATGTGTGTTCTTTTCATAAACCACATGGATCCACCAATGTCATTGAATGTGTGTTCTTTTCATAAACCACAACTAGAGTCATTACATATGTGTTATTTTCATAAACCACAAATACAGTCATTGCATGTGTGTTCTTTTCATAAACCACATGGATCCACCAATGTCATTGAATGTGTGTTCTTTTCATAAACCACATGGATCCACCAGAGTTATTGCATGTGTGTTCTTTTCATAAACAACATGGATCCACCAGAGTCATTGCATGTGTGTTCTTTTCATAAACCACATGGATCCACTAGAGTCATTGCATGTGTATTATTTTCATAAACTACAACTAGATTCATTGCATGTGTGTTCTTTTCATAAACCACAACTAGGGTAATTGCATGTGGTTTCTTTTCATAAACCACACGGATCCACCTGTGTCATTGCATGTGTGTTCTTTTCATAATCCACAGCTAGAGTCATTGCATGTGTGTTGTTTGCATAAACCACAACTAGGGTCATTGCATGTGTGTTCTTTTCATAAACCACAACTAGAGTTCATTGCATGTGTGTTCTTTTCATAAACCACATGGATATACTAGAGTTCATTGCATGTGTGTTCTTTTCATAAACCACATTTATCCACCAGAGTAATTGCATGTGTATTATTTTCATAAACCACATGGATCCACTAGAGTCATTGCATGCGTGTTCTTTTCATAAACCACAACTAGAGTCATTGCATGTGTGTTCTTTTCATAAACCACAACTAGAGTCATTGCATGTGTGTTATTTTCATAAATCACATGGATCTTCTAGAGTTCATTGCATTTGTGTTCTTTTCATAAACCACATGGATCCACTAGAGTCATTGCATGTGTGTTCTTTTCATAAACCACAACTAGAGTCATTGCATGTGATTTCTTTTCATAAACCACATGGATCCACTAGAGTCATTGCATGTGTGTTCTTTTCATAAAGCACAGCTAGAGTCATTGCATGTGTGTTCTTTTCATAAACCACATTGATCCACCAGAGTCATTGCATGTGTGTTCTTTTCATAAAGCACATGGATCCACCAGAGTCATTGCATGTGTGTTCTTTTCATAAATCACAACTAGAGTCATTACATGTGTGTTCTTTTCATAAACCACAACTAGAGTCATTACATGTGTGTTCTTTTCATAAAACACATGGATCTACTAGAGTTCATTGCATGCGTGTTCTTTTCATAAACCATATGGATCCACTAAACTTAATTGCATATGTGTTCTTTTCATAAACCACATCTAGTGTCATTTCATGTGTGTTCTTTTCATAAACCACAACTAGAGTTCATTGTATGTGTGTTGTTTTCATAAACCACAACTAGATTCATTGCATGTGTGTTCTTTTCATTAACCACAACTAGAGTCATTGCATGTGGTTTCTTTTCATAAACCACATGGATCCACCTGTGTCATTGCATGTGTGTTCTTTTCATAATCCACAGCTAGAGTCATTGCATGTGTGTTCTTTTCATAAACCACATTGATCCACCAGAGTCATTGCATGTGTGTTATTTTCATAAACCACACCTAGAGTCATTGCATGTGTGTTCTTTTCATAAACAACAACTAGAGTCATTGCATGTGTGTTCTTTTCATAAACCACAACTAGAATTCATTGCATGTGTGTTCTTTTCATAAACCACATGGATCCACCAGTGTCATTGAATGTGTGTTCTTTTCATAAACCACAACTAGAGTCATTGCATGTGTGTTCTTTTCATAAACCACATTTATCCACCAGAGTCATTGCATGTTTGTCATTTTCATAAACCACATGGATCCACTAGAGTCATTGCATGCGTGTTCTTTTCATAAACCACAACTAGAGTCATTGCATGTGTGTTATTTTCATAAATCGCATGGATCTACTAGAGTTCATTGCATGTGTGTTCTTTTCATAAACCACATGGATCCAGTAGAGTCATTGCATGTGTGTTCTTTTCATAAACCACAACTAGAGTCATTGCATGTGATTTCTTTTCATAAACCACATGGATCCACTAGTGTCATTGCATGTGTGTTCTTTTCATAAAGCATATCTAGAGTCATTGCATGTGTGTTCTTTTCATAAACCACATTGATCCTCCAGAGTAATTGCATGTGTGTTATTTTCATAAACCACATGGATCCACCAGAGTCATTGCATGTGTGTTCTTTTCATAAACCACAACTAGAGTCATTACATGTGTGTTCTTTTCATAAACCACAACTAGAGTCATTGCATGTGTGTTATTTTCATAAACCACAACTAGAATCATTGCATGTGTGTTCTTTTCATAAACAACAACTAGAGTCATTGCATGTGTGTTCTTTTCATAAACCACAACTAGAGTTCATTGCATGTGTGTTCTTTTCATAAACCACATGGATATACTAGAGTTCATTGCATGTGTGTTCTTTTCATAAACCACATGGATCCACCAGTGTCATTGAATGTGTGTTCTTTTCATAAACCACAGCTAGAGTCATTGCATGTGTGTTCTTTTCATAAACCACATTTCTCCACCAGAGTCATTGCATGTTTGTCATTTTCATAAACCACATGGATCCACTAGAGTCATTACATGCGTGTTCTTTTCATAAACCACAACTAGAGTCATTGCATGTGTGTTCTTTTCATAAATCACATGGATCTACTAGAGTTCATTGCGTGTGTGTTCTTTTCATAAACCACATGGATCCACTAGAGTCATTGCATGTGAGTTCTTTTCATAAACCACAACTAGAGTCATTGCATGTGATTTCTTTTCATAAACCACATGGATCCACTAGTGTCATTGCATGTGTGTTCTTTTCATAAAGCATAGCTAGAGTCATTGCATGTGTGTTCTTTTCATAAACCACATTGATCCACCAGAGTAATTGCATGTGTGTTATTTTCATAAACCACATGGATCCACCAGAGTCATTGCATGTGTGTTCTTTTCATAAACCACAACTAGAGTCATTACATGTGTGTTCTTTTCATAAACCACAACTAGAGTCATTGCATGTGTGTTCTTTTTATAAACCACATGGATCTACTAGAGTTCATTGCATGTGTGTTCTTTTCATAAACCATATGGATCCACTAAACTTAATTGCATATGTGTTCTTTTGATAAACCACATCTAGTGTCATTTCATGTGTGTTCTTTTCATAAACCACAACTAGAGTTCATTGTATGTGTGTTGTTTTCATAAACCACATGGATCCATCAGAGTCATTGCATGTGGGTTCTTTTAATCAACCACAACTATAGTCATTGCATGTGGTTTCTTTTCATAAACCATATGGATCCACCAGTGTCATTGCATGTGTGTTCTTTTCATAAACCACAGCTAGAGTAATTACATGTGTGTTCTTTTCATAAACCACATTTATCCACCAGAGTCATTTCATGTGTGTTATTTTCATAAACCACATGGATCCACTAGAGTCATTGCATGTGTGTTCTTTTCATAAACCACAACTACAGTCATTGCATGTGTGTTCTTTTCATACACCACAACTAGAGTCATTGCATGTGTGTTCTTTTCATAAATCACATGGATCTTCTAGAGTTCATTGCATGTGTGTTCTTTTCATAAACCACATGTATCCACTAGAGTCATTGCATGTGTGTTCTTTTCATAAACCACATGGATCCACCAGAGTCATTGCATGTGTGTTATTTTCATAAACCACATGGATCCACTAGAGTCATTGCATGTGTGTTCTTTTCATAAACCACAACTAGAGTCATTGCATGTGTGTTATTTTCATAAATCACATGGATCTTCTAGAGTTCATTGCATTTGTGTTCTTTTCATAAACCACATGGATCCACTAGAGTCATTGCATGTGTGTTCTTTTCATAAACCACAACTAGAGTCATTGCATGTGATTTCTTTTCATAAACCACATGGATCCACTAGAGTCATTGCATGTGTGTTATTTTCATAAAGCACAGCTAGAGTCATTGCATGTGTGTTCTTTTCATAAACCACATTGATCCACCAGAGTCATTGCATGTGTGTTCTTTTCATAAAGCACATGGATCCACCAGAGTCATTGCATGTGTGTTCTTTTCATAAATCACAACTAGATTCATTACATGTGTGTTCTTTTCATAAACCACAACTAGAGTCATTGCATGTGTGTTATTTTCATAAAACACATGGATCTACTAGAGTTCATTGCATGCGTGTTCTTTTCATAAACCATATGGATCCACTAAACTTAATTGCATATGTGTTCTTTTCATAAACCACATCTAGTGTCATTTCATGTGTGTTCTTTTCATAAACCACAACTAGAGTTAATTGTATGTGTGTTGTTTTCATAAACCACAACTAGATTCATTGCATGTGTGTTCTTTTCATTAACCACAACTAGAGTCATTGCATGTGGTTTCTTTTCATAAACCACATGGATCCACCTGTGTCATTGCATGTGTGTTCTTTTCATAATCCACAGCTAGAGTCATTGCATGTGTGTTCTTTTCATAAACCACATTGATCCACCAGAGTCATTGCATGTGTGTTATTTTCATAAACCACACCTAGAGTCATTGCATGTGTGTTCTTTTCATAAACAACAACTAGAGTCATTGCATGTGTGTTCTTTTCATAAACCACAACTAGAATTCATTGCATGTGTGTTCTTTTCATAAACCACATGGATCCACCAGTGTCATTGAATGTGTGTTCTTTTCATAAACCACAACTAGAGTCATTGCTTGTTGGTTCTTTTCATAAACCACATTTATCCACCAGAGTCATTGCATGTTTGTCATTTTCATAAACCACATGGATCCACTAGAGTCATTGCATGCGTGTTCTTTTCATAAACCACAACTAGAGTCATTGCATGTGTGTTATTTTCATAAATCGCATGGATCTACTAGAGTTCATTGCATGTGTGTTCTTTTCATAAACCACATGGATCCAGTAGAGTCATTGCATGTGTGTTCTTTTCATAAACCACAACTAGAGTCATTGCATGTGATTTCTTTTCATAAACCACATGGATCCACTAGTGTCATTGCATGTGTGTTCTTTTCATAAAGCATATCTAGAGTCATTGCATGTGTGTTCTTTTCATAAACCACATTGATCCTCCAGAGTAATTGCATGTGTGTTATTTTCATAAACCACATGGATCCACCAGAGTCATTGCATGTGTGTTCTTTTCATAAACCACAACTAGAGTCATTACATGTGTGTTCTTTTCATAAACCACAACTAGAGTCATTGCATGTGTTATTTTCATAAACCACAACTAGAATCATTGCATGTGTTCTTTTCATAAACAACAACTAGAGTCATTGCATGTGTGTTCTTTTCATAAACCACAACTAGAGTTCATTGCATGTGTGTTCTTTTCATAAACCACATGGATATACTAGAGTTCATTGCATGTGTGTTCTTTTCATAAACCACATGGATCCACCAGTGCCATTGAATGTGTGTTCTTTTCATAAACCACAGCTAGAGTCATTGCATGTGTGTTCTTTTCATAAACCACATTTCTCCACCAGAGTCATTGCATGTTTGTCATTTTCTTAAACCACATGGATCCACTAGAGTCATTACATGCGTGTTCTTTTCATAAACCACAACTAGAGTCATTGCATGTGTGTTCTTTTCATAAATCACATGGATCTACTAGAGTTCATTGCGTGTGTGTTCTTTTCATAAACCACATGGATCCACTAGAGTCATTGCATGTGAGTTCTTTTCATAAACCACAACTAGAGTCATTGCATGTGATTTCTTTTCATAAACCACATGGATCCACTAGTGTCATTGCATGTGTGTTCTTTTCATAAAGCATAGCTAGAGTCATTGCATGTGTGTTCTTTTCATAAACCACATTGATCCACCAGAGTAATTGCATGTGTGTTATTTTCATAAACCACATGGATCCACCAGAGTCATTGCATGTGTGTTCTTTTCATAAACCACAACTAGAGTCATTACATGTGTGTTCTTTTCATAAACCACAACTAGAGTCATTGCATGTGTGCTCTTTTTATAAACCACATGGATCTACTAGAGTTCATTGCATGTGTGTTCTTTTCATAAACCATATGGATCCACTAAACTTAATTGCATATGTGTTCTTTTGATAAACCACATCTAGTGTCATTTCATGTGTGTTCTTTTCATAAACCACAACTAGAGTTCATTGTATGTGTGTTGTTTTCATAAACCACATGGATCCATCAGAGTCATTGCATGTGGGTTCTTTTAATCAACCACAACTATAGTCATTGCATGTGGTTTCTTTTCATAAACCATATGGATCCACCAAAGGTCATTGCATGTGTGTTCTTTTCATAAACCACAGCTAGAGTAATTACATGTGTGTTCTTTTCATAAACCACATTTATCCACCAGAGTCATTTCATGTGTGTTATTTTCATAAACCACATGGATCCACTAGAGTCATTGCATGTGTGTTCTTTTCATAAACCACAACTACAGTCATTGCATGTGTGTTCTTTTCATACACCACAACTAGAGTCATTGCATGTGTGTTCTTTTCATAAATCACATGGATCTTCTAGAGTTCATTGCATGTGTGTTCTTTTCATAAACCACATGTATCCACTAGAGTCATTGCATGTGTGTTCTTTTCATAAACCACATGGATCCACCAGAGTCATTGCATGTGTGTTATTTTCATAAACCACATGGATCCACTAGAGTCATTGCATGTGTGTTCTTTTCATAAACCACAACTAGAGTCATTGCATGTGTGTTATTTTCATAAATCACATGGATCTTCTAGAGTTCATTGCATTTGTGTTCTTTTCATAAACCACATGGATCCACTAGAGTCATTGCATGTGTGTTCTTTTCATAAACCACAACTAGAGTCATTGCATGTGATTTCTTTTCATAAACCATGGGATCCACTAGAGTCATTGCATGTGTGTTATTTTCATAAAGCACAGCTAGAGTCATTGCATGTGTGTTCTTTTCATAAACCACATTGATCCACCAGAGTCATTGCATGTGTGTTCTTTTCATAAAGCACAAGGATCCACCAGAGTCATTGCATGTGTGTTCTTTTCATAAATCACAACTAGATTCATTACATGTGTGTTCTTTTCATAAACCACAACTAGAGTCATTGCATGTGTGTTCTTTTCATAAAACACATGGATCTACTAGAGTTCATTGCATGCGTGTTCTTTTCATAAACCATATGGATCCACTAAACTTAATTGCATATGTGTTCTTTTCATAAACCACATCTAGTGTCATTTCATGTGTGTTCTTTTCATAAACCACAACTAGAGTTCATTGTATGTGTGTTGTTTTCATAAACCACAACTAGATTCATTGCATGTGTGTTCTTTTCATTAACCACATGGATATACTAGAATTCATTGCATGTGTGTTCTTTTCATAAACCACATGGATCCACTAGAGTTGATTGCATATGTGTTCTTTTCAAAAACCACAACTAGAGTCATTGCATGTGTGTTCTTTTCATAAACCACAACTAGAGTCATTGCATGTGTGTTCTTTTCATAAACCACAACTAGAGTTCATTGCATGTGTGTTCTTTTCATAAACCACATGGATATATTAGAGTTCATTGCATGTGTGTTCTTTTCATAAACCACATGGATCCACCAGTGTCATTGCATGTGTGTTCTTTTCATAAACCACAGCTAGAGTCATTGCATGTGTGTTCTTTTCATAAACCAGATTGATCCACCAGAGTCATTGCATGTGTGTTATTTTCATAAACCACATGGATCCACCAGAGTCATTGCATGCGTGTTCTTTTCATAAACCACAACTAGAGTCATTACATATGTGTTATTTTCATAAACCACAAATACAGTCATTGCATGTGTGTTCTTTTCATAAACCACATGGATCCACCAATGTCATTGAATGTGTGTTCTTTTCATAAACCACAACTAGAGTCATTACATATGTGTTATTTTCATAAACCACAAATACAGTCATTGCATGTGTGTTCTTTTCATAAACCACATGGATCCACCAATGTCATTGAATGTGTGTTCTTTTCATAAACCACATGGATCCACCAGAGTTATTGCATGTGTGTTCTTTTCATAAACAACATGGATCCACCAGAGTCATTGCATGTGTGTTCTTTTCATAAACCACATGGATCCACTAGAGTCATTGCATGTGTATTATTTTCATAAACTACAACTAGATTCATTGCATGTGTGTTCTTTTCATAAACCACAACTAGGGTAATTGCATGTGGTTTCTTTTCATAAACCACACGGATCCACCTGTGTCATTGCATGTGTGTTCTTTTCATAATCCACAGCTAGAGTCATTGCATGTGTGTTCTTTTATAAACCACATTGATCCACCGGAGTACTTGCATGTGTGTTATTTTCATAAACCACAACTAGAGTCATTGCATGTGTGTTGTTTGCATAAACCACAACTAGGGTCATTGCATGTGTGTTCTTTTCATAAACCACAACTAGAGTTCATTGCATGTGTGTTCTTTTCATAAACCACATGGATATACTAGAGTTCATTGCATGTGTGTTCTTTTCATAAACCACATTTATCCACCAGAGTAATTGCATGTGTATTTTCATAAACCACATGGATCCACTAGAGTCATTGCATGCGTGTTCTTTTCATAAACCACAACTAGAGTCATTGCATGTGTGTTCTTTTCATAAACCACAACTAGAGTCATTGCATGTGTGTTATTTTCATAAATCACATGGATCTTCTAGAGTTCATTGCATTTGTGTTCTTTTCATAAACCACATGGATCCACTAGAGTCATTGCATGTGTGTTCTTTTCATAAACCACAACTGGAGTCATTGCATGTGATTTCTTTTCATAAACCACATGGATCCACTAGAGTCATTGCATGTGTGTTCTTTTCATAAAGCACAGCTAGAGTCATTGCATGTGTGTTCTTTTCATAAACCACATTGATCCACCAGAGTCATTGCATGTGTGTTCTTTTCATAAAGCACATGGATCCACCAGAGTCATTGCATGTGTGTTCTTTTCATAAATCACAACTAGAGTCATTACATGTGTGTTCTTTTCATAAACCACAAATAGAGTCATTGCATGTGTGTTCTTTTCATAAAACACATGGATCTACTAGAGTTCATTGCATGCGTGTTCTTTTCATAAACCATATGGATCCACTAAACTTAATTGCATATGTGTTCTTTTCATAAACCACATCTAGTGTCATTTCATGTGTGTTCTTTTCATAAACCACAACTAGAGTTCATTGTATGTGTGTTGTTTTCATAAACCACAACTAGATTCATTGCATGTGTGTTCTTTTCATTAACCACAACTAGAGTCATTGCATGTGGTTTCTTTTCATAAACCACATGGATCCACCTGTGTCATTGCATGTGTGTTCTTTTCATAATCCACAACTAGAGTCATTGCATGTGTGTTCTTTTCATAAACCACATTGATCCACATGTGTCTTGTCTTGTTTGTTATTATCATAAACCACACCTAGAGTCATTGCATGTGTGTTCTTTTCATAAACAACAACTAGAGTCATTGCATGTGTGTTCTTTTCATAAACCACAACTAGAATTCATTGCATGTGTGTTCTTTTCATAAACCACATGGATCCACCAGTGTCATTGAATGTGTGTTCTTTTCATAAACCACAACTAGAGTCATTGCATGTGTGTTCTTTTCATAAACCACATTTATCCACCAGAGTCATTGCATGTTTGTCATTTTCATAAACCACATGGATCCACTAGAGTCATTGCATGCGTGTTCTTTTCATAAACCACAACTAGAGTCATTGCATGTGTGTTATTTTCATAAATCACATGGATCTACTAGAGTTCATTGCATGTGTGTTCTTTTCATAAACCACATGGATCCAGTAGAGTCATTGCATGTGTGTTCTTTTCATAAACCACAACTAGAGTCATTGCATGTGATTTCTTTTCATAAACCACATGGATCCACTAGTGTCATTGCATGTGTGTTCTTTTCATAAAGCATATCTAGAGTCATTGCATGTGTGTTCTTTTCATAAACCACATTGATCCTCCAGAGTAATTGCATGTGTGTTATTTTCATAAACCACATGGATCCACCAGAGTCATTGCATGTGTGTTCTTTTCATAAACCACAACTAGAGTCATTACATGTGTGTTCTTTTCATAAACCACAACTAGAGTCATTGCATGTGTTATTTTCATAAACCACAACTAGAATCATTGCATGTGTGTTCTTTTCATAAACCACAACTAGAGTCATTGCATGTGTGTTCTTTTCATAAACCACAACTAGAGTTCATTGCATGTGTGTTCTTTTCATAAACCACATGGATATACTAGAGTTCATTGCATGTGTGTTCTTTTCATAAACCACATGGATCCACCAGTGTCATTGAATGTGTGTTCTTTTCATAAACCACAGCTAGAGTCATTGCATGTGTGTTCTTTTCATAAACCACATTTATCCACCAGAGTCATTGCATGTTTGTCATTTTCATAAACCACATGGATCCACTAGAGTCATTACATGCGTGTTCTTTTCATAAACCACAACTAGAGTCATTGCATGTGTGTTCTTTTCATAAATCACATGGATCTACTAGAGTTCATTGCGTGTGTGTTCTTTTCATAAACCACATGGATCCACTAGAGTCATTGCATGTGTGTTCTTTTCATAAACCACAACTAGAGTCATTGCATGTGATTTCTTTTCATAAACCACATGGATCCACTAGTGTCATTGCATGTGTGTTCTTTTCATAAAGCATAGCTAGAGTCATTGCATGTGTGTTCTTTTCATAAACCACATTGATCCACCAGAGTAATTGCATGTGTGTTATTTTCATAAACCACATGGATCCACCAGAGTCATTGCATGTGTGTTCTTTTCATAAACCACAACTAGAGTCATTACATGTGTGTTCTTTTCATAAACCACAACTAGAGTCATTGCATGTGTGTTCTTTTATAAACCACATGGATCTACTAGAGTTCATTGCATGTGTGTTCTTTTCATAAACCATATGGATCCACTAAACTTAATTGCATATGTGTTCTTTTGATAAACCACATCTAGTGTCATTTCATGTGTGTTCTTTTCATAAACCACAACTAGAGTTCATTGTATGTGTGTTGTTTTCATAAACCACATGGATCCATCAGAGTCATTGCATGTGTGTTCTTTTAATCAACCACAACTATAGTCATTGCATGTGGTTTCTTTTCATAAACCATATGGATCCACCAGTGTCATTGCATGTGTGTTCTTTTCATAAACCACAGCTAGAGTAATTACATGTGTGTTCTTTTCATAAACCACATTTATCCACAGTCATTTCATGTGTGTTATTTTCATAAACCACATGGATCCACTAGAGTCATTGCATGTGTGTTCTTTTCATAAACCACAACTACAGTCATTGCATGTGTGTTCTTTTCATACACCACAACTAGAGTCATTGCATGTGTGTTCTTTTCATAAATCACATGGATCTTCTAGAGTTCATTGCATGTGTGTTCTTTTCATAAACCACATGTATCCACTAGAGTCATTGCATGTGTGTTCTTTTCATAAACCACATGGATCCACCAGAGTCATTGCATGTGTGTTATTTTCATAAACCACATGGATCCACTAGAGTTATTGCATGTGTGTTCTTTTCATAAACCACAACTAGAGTCATTGCATGTGTGTTATTTTCATAAATCACATGGATCTTCTAGAGTTCATTGCATTTGTGTTCTTTTCATAAACCACATGGATCCACTAGAGTCATTGCATGTGTGTTCTTTTCATAAACCACAACTAGAGTCATTGCATGTGATTTCTTTTCATAAACCACATGGATCCACTAGAGTCATTGCATGTGTGTTATTTTCATAAAGCACAGCTAGAGTCATTACATGTGTGTTCTTTTCATAAACCACATTGATCCACCAGAGTCATTGCATGTGTGTTCTTTTCATAAAGCACATGGATCCACCAGAGTCATTGCATGTGTGTTCTTTTCATAAATCACAACTAGATTCATTACATGTGTGTTCTTTTCATAAACCACAACTAGAGTCATTGCATGTGTGTTCTTTTCATAAAACACATGGATCTACTAGAGTTCATTGCATGCGTGTTCTTTTCATAAACCATATGGATCCACTAAACTTAATTGCATATGTGTTCTTTTCATAAACCACATCTAGTGTCATTTCATGTGTGTTCTTTTCATAAACCACAACTAGAGTTCATTGTATGTGTGTTGTTTTCATAAACCACAACTAGATTCATTGCATGTGTGTTCTTTTCATTAACCACAACTAGAGTCATTGCATGTGGTTTCTTTTCATAAACCACATGGATCCACCTGTGTCATTGCATGTGTGTTCTTTTCATAATCCACAGCTAGAGTGATTGCATGTGTGTTCTTTTCATAAACCACATTGATCCACCAGAGTCATTGCATGTGTGTCATTTTCATAAACCACACCTAGAGTCATTGCATGTGTGTTCTTTTCATAAACAACAACTAGAGTCATTGCATGTGTGTTCTTTTCATAAACCACAACTAGAATTCATTGCATGTGTGTTCTTTTCATAAACCACATGGATCCACCAGTGTCATTGAATGTGTGTTCTTTTCATAAACCACAACTAGAGTCATTGCATGTGTGTTCTTTTCATAAACCACATTTATCCACCAGAGTCATTGCATGTTTGTCATTTTCATAAACCACATGGATCCACTAGAGTCATTGCATGCGTGTTCTTTTCATAAACCACAACTAGAGTCATTGCATGTGTGTTATTTTCATAAATCACATGGATCTACTAGAGTTCATTGCATGTGTGTTCTTTTCATAAACCACATGGATCCAGTAGAGTCATTGCATGTGTGTTCTTTTCATAAACCACAACTAGAGTCATTGCATGTGATTTCTTTTCATAAACCACATGGATCCACTAGTGTCATTGCATGTGTGTTCTTTTCATAAAGCATATCTAGAGTCATTGCATGTGTGTTCTTTTCATAAACCACATGGATCCACCAGAGTCATTGCATGTGTGTTATTTTCATAAACCACATGGATCCACTAGAGTTATTGCATGTGTGTTCTTTTCATAAACCACAACTAGAGTCATTGCATGTGTGTTATTTTCATAAATCACATGGATCTTCTAGAGTTCATTGCATTTGTGTTCTTTTCATAAACCACATGGATCCACTAGAGTCATTGCATGTGTGTTCTTTTCATAAACCACAACTAGAGTCATTGCATGTGATTTCTTTTCATAAACCACATGGATCCACTAGAGTCATTGCATGTGTGTTATTTTCATAAAGCACAGCTAGAGTCATTACATGTGTGTTCTTTTCATAAACCACATTGATCCACCAGAGTCATTGCATGTGTGTTCTTTTCATAAAGCACATGGATCCACCAGAGTCATTGCATGTGTGTTCTTTTCATAAATCACAACTAGATTCATTACATGTGTGTTCTTTTCATAAACCACAACTAGAGTCATTGCATGTGTGTTCTTTTCATAAAACACATGGATCTACTAGAGTTCATTGCATGCGTGTTCTTTTCATAAACCATATGGATCCACTAAACTTAATTGCATATGTGTTCTTTTCATAAACCACATCTAGTGTCATTTCATGTGTGTTCTTTTCATAAACCACAACTAGAGTTCATTGTATGTGTGTTGTTTTCATAAACCACAACTAGATTCATTGCATGTGTGTTCTTTTCATTAACCACAACTAGAGTCATTGCATGTGGTTTCTTTTCATAAACCACATGGATCCACCTGTGTCATTGCATGTGTGTTCTTTTCATAATCCACAGCTAGAGTGATTGCATGTGTGTTCTTTTCATAAACCACATTGATCCACCAGAGTCATTGCATGTGTGTTATTTTCATAAACCACACCTAGAGTCATTGCATGTGTGTTCTTTTCATAAACAACAACTAGAGTCATTGCATGTGTGTTCTTTTCATAAACCACAACTAGAATTCATTGCATGTGTGTTCTTTTCATAAACCACATGGATCCACCAGTGTCATTGAATGTGTGTTCTTTTCATAAACCACAACTAGAGTCATTGCATGTGTGTTCTTTTCATAAACCACATTTATCCACCAGAGTCATTGCATGTTTGTCATTTTCATAAACCACATGGATCCACTAGAGTCATTGCATGCGTGTTCTTTTCATAAACCACAACTAGAGTCATTGCATGTGTGTTATTTTCATAAATCACATGGATCTACTAGAGTTCATTGCATGTGTGTTCTTTTCATAAACCACATGGATCCAGTAGAGTCATTGCATGTGTGTTCTTTTCATAAACCACAACTAGAGTCATTGCATGTGATTTCTTTTCATAAACCACATGGATCCACTAGTGTCATTGCATGTGTGTTCTTTTCATAAAGCATAGCTAGAGTCATTGCATGTGTGTTCTTTTCATAAACCACATTGATCCTCCAGAGTAATTGCATGTGTGTTATTTTCATAAACCACATGGATCCACCAGAGTCATTGCATGTGTGTTCTTTTCATAAACCACAACTAGAGTCATTACATGTGTGTTATTTTCATAAACCACAACTAGAGTCATTGCATGTGTGTTATTTTCATAAACCACAACTAGAGTCATTGCATGTGTGTTCTTTTCATAAACCACAACTAGAGTCATTGCATGTGTGTTCTTATCATAAACCACAACTAGAGTTCATTGCATGTGTGTTCTTTTCATAAACCACATGGATATACTAGAGTTCATTGCATGTGTGTTCTTTTCATAAACCACATGGATCCACCAGTGTCATTGAATGTGTGTTCTTTTCATAAACCACAGCTAGAGTCATTGCATGTGTGTTCTTTTCATAAACCACATTTATCCACCAGAGTCATTGCATGTTTGTCATTTTCATAAACCACATGGATCCACTAGAGTCATTACATGCGTGTTCTTTTCATAAACCACAACTAGAGTCATTGCATGTGTGTTCTTTTCATAAATCACATGGATCTACTAGAGTTCATTGCATGTGTGTTCTTTTCATAAACCACATGGATCCACTAGAGTCATTGCATGTGTGTTCTTTTCATAAACCACAACTAGAGTCATTGCATGTGATTTCTTTTCATAAACCACATGGATCCACTAGTGTCATTGCATGTGTGTTCTTTTCATAAAGCATAGCTAGAGTCATTGCATGTGTGTTCTTTTCATAAACCACATTGATCCACCAGAGTAATTGCATGTGTGTTATTTTCATAAACCACATGGATCCACCAGAGTCATTGCATGTGTGTTCTTTTCATAAACCACAACTAGAGTCATTACATGTGTGTTCTTTTCATAAACCACAACTAGAGTCATTGCATGTGTGTTCTTTTTATAAACCACATGGATCTACTAGAGTTCATTGCATGTGTGTTCTTTTCATAAACCATATGGATCCACTAAACTTAATTGCATATGTGTTCTTTTGATAAACCACATCTAGTGTCATTTCATGTGTGTTCTTTTCATAAACCACAACTAGAGTTCATTGTATGTGTGTTGTTTTCATAAACCACATGGATCCATCAGAGTCATTGCATGTGTGTTCTTTTAATCAACCACAACTATAGTCATTGCATGTGGTTTCTTTTCATAAACCATATGGATCCACTGGTGTCATTGCATGTGTGTTCTTTTCATAAACCACAGCTAGAGTAATTACATGTGTGTTCTTTTCATAAACCACATTTATCCACCAGAGTCATTTCATGTGTGTTATTTTCATAAACCACATGGATCCACTAGAGTCATTGCATGTGTGTTCTTTTCGTAAACCACAACTACAGTCATTGCATGTGTGTTCTTTTCATACACCACAACTAGAGTCATTGCATGTGTGTTCTTTTCATAAATCACATGGATCTTCTAGAGTTCATTGCATGTGTGTTCTTTTCATAAACCACATGTATCCACTAGAGTCATTGCATGTGTGTTCTTTTCATAAACCACATGGATCCACCAGAGTCATTGCATGTGTGTTATTTTCATAAACCACATGGATCCACTAGAGTCATTGCATGTGTGTTATTTTCATAAACCACAACTAGATTCATTGCATGTGTGTTCTTTTTATAAATCACAACTAGAGTTAGTGCTTGTTTGTGCTTTTCATAAACCAAAACTAGATTTCATTGCATGTGTGTTCTTTTTATAAACCACATGGATCGACTAGAGTTCATTGCATGTGTGTTATTTTCATAAACCACATGGATCCACTAGAGTTCACTTCATGTGTGTTATTTTCATAAACTACAAATAGAGTCATAGTAGGAGTGTTCTTTTCATAAACCACAACTAGAGTTCATTGCTTGTGTTTCTTTTCATAAACCTCATGGATCAACTAGAGTCATTGCATGTGTTCTTTTCATAAACCACATGGATCCACTAGAGTCATTGCATGTGTGTTCTTTCCATAAACCACAACTAGAGTCATTGCATCTGTGTTCTTTTCATAAACCACAATTAGAGTCATTGCATGTGTGTTCTTTTCATTAACCACAACTAGAGTCCATTGCAAATGTGTTCTTTTCATAAACCACATGGATCTACTAGAGTTCATTGCATGTGTGTTCTTTTCATAAACCACATGGATCCACTAGAGTTAATTGCATATGTGTTCTTTTCATAAACCACATCTAGTGTCATTGCATGTGTGTTCTTTTCATAAACCACAACTAGAGTTCATTGTAGGTGTGTTATTTTTATAAACCACACGAATCCACCAGAGTCATCGCATGTACATTTTTCATAAACCACAACTAGAGTCATTGGATGTGGTTTCTTTTCATAAACCACATGGATCCACCAGTGCCATTGCATGTGTGTTCTTTTCATAACCCACAGCTAGAGTCATTTCATGTGTGTTCTTTTCATAAACCACATTGATCCACCAGAGTCATTGCATGTGTGTTATTTTCATAAACCACATGGATCCAGGAGTCATTGCATGTGTGTTGTTTTCATAAACTAGAGTCATTACATGTGTGTTCTTTTCATGAACCACAACTAGAGTCATTGCATGTGTGTTCTTTTCATAAACCACATGGATCCACCAATGTCATTGAATGTGTGTTCTTTTCATTAAAAACATGGATCCACCAGAGTTATTCCATGTGTGTTCTTTTCATAAACTACATGGATCCACCAGAGTCATTGCATGTGTGTTCTTTTCATAAACCACATGTATCCACTAGAGTCATTGCATGTGTGTTATTTTCATAAAACACAACTAGATTCATTCCATGTGTGTTCTTTTCATAAACCACAACTAGAGTCATTGCATGTGGTTTCTTTTCATAAACCACATGGATCCACCAGTGTCATTGCGTGTGTGTTCTTTTCATAAACCACAGCTAGAGTCATTGCATGTATCGTCTTTTCATAAACCACATTGATCCACCAGAGTCATTGCATGTGTGTTATTTTCATCAACCACATGGATCCACCAGAGTCATTGCATGTGTGTTCTTTTCATAAACCACAACAAGAGTCATTGCATGTGTGTTCTTTTCATAAACCACAACTAGAGTCATTTCATGTGTGTTCTTTTCATAAACCACATGGATCTACTAGAGTTCATTGCATGTGTTTTCTTTTCATAAACCACATGGATCCACTAAACTTAATTGCATATGTGTTCTTTTCATAAACCACATCTAGTGTCATTTCATGTGTGTTCTTTTCATTGTATGTGTGTTGTTTTCTTAAACCACATGGATCCACTACAGTCATTGCATGTGTGTCCTTTTCATCAACCACAACTAGATTCATTGCATGTGGTTTATTTTCATAAACCACATGGATCCACCAGAGTCATTCATGTGTGTTCTTTTCAAAAACCACAACTAGAGTCGTTGCATGTGTGTTCTTTTCATAAAGCACAACTAGAGTCATTGCATGTGTGTTCTTTTCATAAACCACATGGATCCACAAGAGTTATTGCATGTGTGTTCTTTTCATAAACCACATGGATCCACCAGAGTCATTGCATGTGTGTTATTTTCATAAACCACATGGATCCACCAGAGTCATTGCATGTGTGTTATTTTCATAAACCACAACTAGGTTCATTGCATGTGTGTTCTTTTCATAAATCACAACAAGAGTTAGTGCTTGTTTGTGCTTTTCATAAACCAAAACTAGAGTTCATTGCATGTGTGTTCTTTTGATAAACCACATGGATCCACTAGAGTTCATTGCATTTGTGTTATTTTCATAAACCACATGGATCCACTAGAGTTCACTGCATGTGTGTTCTTTTCATAAACCACAAATAGAGTCTTAGTAGGAGTGTTCTTTTCATAAACCACAACTAGAGTCATTGCATGTGTTGTTTTCATAAACCACATGGATCCACTAGAGTCATTGCATGTGTTCTTTTCATAAACCACAACTAGAGTCATTGCATGTGTGTTCTTTTCATAAACCACAACTAGAGTCATTGCATGTGTGTTCTTTTCATAAATCACATGGATCTTCTAGAGTTCATTGCATGTGTGTTCTTTTCATAAACCACATGTATCAACTAGAGTCATTGCATGTGTGTTCTTTTCATAAACCACATGGATCCACCAGAGTCATTGCATGTGTGTTATTTTCATAAACCACATGGATCCACTAGAGTCATTGCATGTGTGTTATTTCCATAAACCACAACTAGAGTCATTTCATCTGTGTTCTTTTCATAAACCACAATTAGAGTCATTGCATGTGTGTTCTTTTCATAAACCACAACTAGAGTCCATTGCAAATGTGTTCTTTTCATAAACCACATGGATCTACTAGAGTTCATTGCATGTGTGTTCTTTTCATAAACCACATGGATCCACTAGAGTTAATTGCATATGTGTTCTTTTCATAAACCACATCTAGTGTCATTGCATGTGTGTTCTTTTCATAAACCACAACTAGAGTTCATTGTAGGTGTGTTATTTTTATAAACCACACGAATCCACCAGAGTCATCGCATGTCTGTTCTTTTCATAAACCACAACTAGAGTCATTGGATGTGGTTTCTTTTCATAAACCACATGGATCCACCAGTGCCATTGCATGTGTGTTCTTTTCATAACCCACAGCTAGAGTCATTTCATGTGTGTTCTTTTCATAAACCACATTGATCCACAGTCATTGCATGTGTTATTTTCATAAACCACATGGATCCACCGAGTCATTGCATGTGTGTTGTTTTCATAAACTACAACTAGAGTCATTACATGTGTGTTCTTTTCATGAACCACAACTAGAGTCATTGCATGTGTTCTTTTCATAAACCACATGGATCCACCAATGTCATTGAATGTGTGTTCTTTTCATTAAAACATGGATCCACGAGTTATTCCATGTGTGTTCTTTTCATAAACTACATGGATCCACCAGAGTCATTGCATGTGTGTTCTTTTCATAAACCACATGTATCCACTAGAGTCATTGCATGTGTGTTATTTTCATAAAACACAACTAGATTCATTCCATGTGTGTTCTTTTCATAAACCACAACTAGAGTCATTGCATGTGGTTTCTTTTCATAAACCACATGGATCCACCAGTGTCATTGCGTGTGTGTTCTTTTCATAAACCACAGCTAGAGTCATTGCATGTATGGTCTTTTCATAAACCACATTGATCCACCAGAGTCATTGCATGTGTGTTATTTTCATCAACCACATGGATCCACCAGAGTCGTTGCATGTGTGTTCTTTTCATAAACCACAACAAGAGTCATTGCATGTGTGTTCTTTTCATAAACCACAACTAGAGTCATTTCATGTGTGTTCTTTTCATAAACCACATGGATCTACTAGAGTTCATTGCATGTGTTTTCTTTTCATAAACCACATGGATCCACTAAACTTAATTGCATATGTGTTCTTTTCATAAACCACATCTAGTGTCATTTCATGTGTGTTCTTTTCATTGTATGTGTGTTGTTTTCTTAAACCACATGGATCCACTAGAGTAATTGCATGTGTGTCCTTTTCATCAACCACAACTAGAGTCATTGCATGTGGTTTATTTTCATAAACCACATGGATCCACCAGAGTCATTCATGTGTGTTCTTTTCAAAAACCACAACTAGAGTCGTTGCATGTGTGTTCTTTTCATAAAGCACAACTAGAGTCATTGCATGTGTGTTCTTTTCATAAACCACATGGATCCACAAGAGTTATTGCATGTGTGTTCTTTTCATAAACCACATGGATCCACCAGAGTCATTGCATGTGTGTTATTTTCATAAACCACATGGATCCACCAGAGTCATTGCATGTGTGTTATTTTCATAAACCACAACTAGGTTCATTGCATGTGTGTTCTTTTCATAAATCACAACAAGAGTTAGTGCTTGTTTGTGCTTTTCATAAACCAAAACTAGAGTTCATTGCATGTGTGTTCTTTTGATAAACCACATGGATCCACTAGAGTTCATTGCATTTGTGTTATTTTCATAAACCACATGGATCCACTAGAGTTCACTGCATGTGTGTTCTTTTCATAAACCACAAATAGAGTCTTAGTAGGAGTGTTCTTTTCATAAACCACAACTAGAGTCATTGCATGCGTGTTGTTTTCATAAACCACATGGATCCACTAGAGTCATTGCATGTGTTCTTTTCATAAACCACAACTAGAGTCATTGCATGTGTGTTCTTTTCATAAACCACAACTAGAGTCATTGCATGTGTGTTCTTTTCATAAATCACATGGATCTTCTAGAGTTCATTGCATGTGTGTTCTTTTCATAAACCACATGTATCAACTAGAGTCATTGCATGTGTGTTCTTTTCATAAACCACATGGATCCACCAGAGTCATTGCATGTGTGTTATTTTCATAAACCACATGGATCCACTAGAGTCATTGCATGTGTGTTATTTCCATAAACCACAACTAGAGTCATTTCATCTGTGTTCTTTTCATAAACCACAATTAGAGTCATTGCATGTGTATTCTTTTCATAAACCACAACTAGAGTCCATTGCAAATGTGTTCTTTTCATAAACCACATGGATCTACTAGAGTTCATTGCATGTGTGTTCTTTTCATAAACCACATGGATCCACTAGAGTTAATTGCATATGTGTTCTTTTCATAAACCACATCTAGTGTCATTGCATGTGTGTTCTTTTCATAAACCACAACTAGAGTTCATTGTAGGTGTGTTATTTTTATAAACCACACGAATCCACCAGAGTCATCGCATGTCTGTTCTTTTCATAAACCACAACTAGAGTCATTGGATGTGGTTTCTTTTCATAAACCACATGGATCCACCAGTGCCATTGCATGTGTGTTCTTTTCATAACCCACAGCTAGAGTCATTTCATGTGTGTTCTTTTCATAAACCACATTGATCCACCAGAGTCATTGCATGTGTGTTGTTTTCATAAACTACAACTAGAGTCATTACATGTGTGTTCTTTTCATGAACCACAACTAGAGTCATTGCATGTGTTTTCTTTTCATAAACCACATGGATCCACCAATGTCATTGAATGTGTGTTCTTTTCATTAAAAACATGGATCCACCAGAGTTATTCCATGTGTGTTCTTTTCATAAACTACATGGATCCACCAGAGTCATTGCATGTGTGTTCTTTTCATAAACCACATGGATCCACTAGAGTCATTGCATGTGTGTTATTTTCATAAAACACAACTAGATTCATTCCATGTGTGTTCTTTTCATAAACCACAACTAGAGTCATTGCATGTGGTTTCTTTTCATAAACCACATGGATCCACCAGTGTCATTGCGTGTGTGTTCTTTTCATAAACCACAGCTAGAGTCATTGCATGTATGGTCTTTTCATAAACCACATTGATCCACCAGAGTCATTCCATGTGTGTTATTTTCATAAACCACATGGATCCACCAGAGTCATTGCATGTGTGTTCTTTTCATAAACCACAACAAGAGTCATTGCATGTGTGTTCTTTTCATAAACCACAACTAGAGTCATTTCATGTGTGTTCTTTTCATAAACCACATGGATCTACTAGAGTTCATTGCATGTGTTTTCTTTTCATAAACCACATGAATCCACTAAACTTAATTGCATATGTGTTCTTTTCATAAACCACATCTAGTGTCATTTCATGTGTGTTCTTTTCATTGTATGTGTGTTGTTTTATTAAACCACATGGATCCACTAGAGTCATTGCATGTGTGTCCTTTTCATCAACCACAACTAGAGTCATTGCATGTGGTTTATTTTCATAAACCACATGGATCCACCAGAGTCATTCATGTGTGTTCTTTTCAAAAACCACAACTAGAGTCGTTGCATGTGTGTTCTTTTCATAAAGCACAACTAGAGTCATTGCATGTGTGTTCTTTTCATAAACCACATGGATACACAAGAGTTATTGCATGTGTGTTCTTTTCATAAACCACATGGATCCACCAGAGTTATTGCATGTGTGTTATTTTCATAAACCACATGGATCCACCAGAGTCATTGCATGTGTGTTATTTTCATAAACCACAACTAGGTTCATTGCATGTGTGTTCTTTTCATAAATAACAACAAGAGTTAGTGCTTGTTTGCTTTTCATAAACCAAAACTAGAGTTCATTGCATGCGTGTTCTTTTGATAAACCACATGGATCCACTAGAGTTCATTGCATGTGTGTTATTTTCATAAACCACATGGATCCACTAGAGTTCACTGCATGTGTGTTCTTTTCATAAACCACAAATAGAGTCTTAGTAGGAGTGTTCTTTTCATAAACCACAACTAGAATCATTGCATGCGTGTTCTTTTCATAAACCACATGGATCCACTAGAGTCATTGCATGTGTTCTTTTCATAAACCACAACTAGAGTCATTGCATGTGTGTTCTTTTCATAAACCACAACTAGAGTCATTGCATGTGTGTTCTTTTCATAAATCACATGGATCTTCTAGAGTTCATTGCATGTGTGTTCTTTTCATAAACCACATGTATCCACTAGAGTCATTGCATGTGTGTTCTTTTCATAAACCACATGGATCCACCAGAGTCATTGCATGTGTGTTATTTTCATAAACCACATGGATCCACTAGAGTCATTGCATGTGTGTTATTTTCATAAACCACAACTAGATTCATTGCATGTGTGTTCTTTTTATAAATCACAACTAGAGTTAGTGCTTGTTTGTGCTTTTCATAAACCAAAACTAGATTTCATTGCATGTGTGTTCTTTTTATAAACCACATGGATCGACTAGAGTTCATTGAATGTGTGTTATTTTCATAAACCACATGGATCCACTAGAATTCACTTCATGTGTGTTATTTTCATAAACTACAAATAGAGTCATAGTAGGAGTGTTCTTTTCATAAACCACAACTAGAGTTCATTGCTTGTGTTTCTTTTCATAAACCTCATGGATCAACTAGAGTCATTGCATGTGTTCTTTTCATAAACCACATGGATCCACTAGAGTCATTGCATGTGTGTTCTTTCCATAAACCACAACTAGAGTCATTGCATCTGTTTTCTTTTCATAAACCACAATTAGAGTCATTGCATGTGTGTTCTTTTCATTAACCACAACTAGAGTCCATTGCAAATGTGTTATTTTCATAAACCACATGGATCTACTAGAGTTCATTGCATGTGTGTTCTTTTCATAAACCACATGGATCCACTAGAGTTAATTGCATATGTGTTCTTTTCATAAACCACATCTAGTGTCATTGCATGTGTGTTCTTTTCATAAACCACAACTAGAGTTCATTGTAGGTGTGTTATTTTTATAAACCACACGAATCCACCAGAGTCATCGCATGTCTGTTCTTTTCATAAACCACAACTAGAGTCATTGGATGTGGTTTCTTTTCATAAACCACATGGATCCACCAGTGCCATTGCATGTGTGTTCTTTTCATAACCCACAGCTAGAGTCATTTCATGTGTGTTATTTTCATAAACCACATTGATCCACCAGAGTCATTGCATGTGTGTTATTTTCATAAACCACATGGATCCACCGGAGTCATTGCATGTGTGTTGTTTTCATAAACTACAACTAGAGTCATTACATGTGTGTTCTTTTCATGAACCACAACTAGAGTCATTGCATGTGTGTTCTTTTCATAAACCACATGGATCCACCAATGTCATTGAATGTGTGTTCTTTTCATTAAAAACATGGATCCACCAGAGTTATTCCATGTGTGTTCTTTTCATAAACTACATGGATCCACCAGAGTCATTGCATGTGTGTTCTTTTCATAAACCACATGTATCCACTAGAGTCATTGCATGTGTGTTATTTTCATAAAACACAACTAGATTCATTCCATGTGTGTTCTTTTCATAAACCACAACTAGAGTCATTGCATGTGGTTTCTTTTCATAAACCACATGGATCCACCAGTGTCATTGCGTGTGTGTTCTTTTCATAAACCACAGCTAGAGTCATTGCATGTATGGTCTTTTCATAAACCACATTGATCCACCAGAGTCATTGCATGTGTGTTATTTTCATCAACCACATGGATCCACCAGAGTCGTTGCATGTGTGTTCTTTTCATAAACCACAACAAGAGTCATTGCATGTGTGTTCTTTTCATAAACCACAACTAGAGTCATTTCATGTGTGTTCTTTTCATAAACCACATGGATCTACTAGAGTTCATTGCATGTGTTTTCTTGTCATAAACCACATGGATCCACTAAACTTAATTGCATATGTGTTCTTTTCATAAACCACATCTAGTGTCATTTCATGTGTGTTCTTTTCATTGTATGTGTGTTGTTTTCTTAAACCACATGGATCCACTAGAGTAATTGCATGTGTGTCCTTTTCATCAACCACAACTAGAGTCATTGCATGTGGTTTATTTTCATAAACCACATGGATCCACCAGAGTCATTCATGTGTGTTCTTTTCAAAAACCACAACTAGAGTCGTTGCATGTGTGTTCTTTTCATAAAGCACAACTAGAGTCATTGCATGTGTGTTCTTTTCATAAACCACATGGATCCACAAGAGTTATTGCATGTGTGTTCTTTTCATAAACCACATGGATCCACCAGAGTCATTGCATGTGTGTTATTTTCATAAACCACATGGATCCACCAGAGTCATTGCATGTGTGTTATTTTCATAAACCACAACTAGGTTCATTGCATGTGTGTTCTTTTCATAAATCACAACAAGAGTTAGTGCTTGTTTGTGCTTTTCATAAACCAAAACTAGAGTTCATTGCATGTGTGTTCTTTTGATAAACCACATGGATCCACTAGAGTTCATTGCATTTGTGTTATTTTCATAAACCACATGGATCCACTAGAGTTCACTGCATGTGTGTTCTTTTCATAAACCACAAATAGAGTCTTAGTAGGAGTGTTCTTTTCATAAACCACAACTAGAGTCATTGCATGCGTGTTGTTTTCATAAACCACATGGATCCACTAGAGTCATTGCATGTGTTCTTTTCATAAACCACAACTAGAGTCATTGCATGTGTGTTCTTTTCATAAACCACAACTAGAGTCATTGCATGTGTGTTCTTTTCATAAATCACATGGATCTTCTAGAGTTCATTGCATGTGTGTTCTTTTCATAAACCACATGTATCAACTAGAGTCAGTGCATGTGTGTTCTTTTCATAACCCACATGGATCCACAGAGTCATTGCATGTGTGTTATTTTCATAAACCACATGGATCCACTAGAGTCATTGCATGTGTGTTATTTCCATAAACCACAACTAGAGTCATTTCATCTGTGTTCTTTTCATAAACCACAATTAGAGTCATTGCATGTGTATTCTTTTCATAAACCACAACTAGAGTCCATTGCAAATGTGTTCTTTTCATAAACCACATGGATCTACTAGAGTTCATTGCATGTGTGTTCTTTTCATAAACCACATGGATCCACTAGAGTTAATTGCATATGTGTTCTTTTCATAAACCACATCTAGTGTCATTGCATGTGTGTTCTTTTCATAAACCACAACTAGAGTTCATTGTAGGTGTGTTATTTTATAAACCACACGAATCCACCAGAGTCATCGCATGTCTGTTCTTTTCATAAACCACAACTAGAGTCATTGGATGTGGTTTCTTTTCATAAACCACATGGATCCACCAGAGTCATTGCATGTGTGTTCTTTTCATAAACCAGCTAGAGTCATTTCATGTGTGTTCTTTTCATAAACCACATTGATCCACCAGAGTCATTGCATGTGTGTTGTTTTCATAAACTACAACTAGAGTCATTACATGTGTGTTCTTTTCATGAACCACAACTAGAGTCATTGCATGTGTTTTCTTTTCATAAACCACATGGATCCACCAATGTCATTGAATGTGTGTTCTTTTCATTAAAAACATGGATCCACCAGAGTTATTCCATGTGTGTTCTTTTCATAAACTACATGGATCCACCAGAGTCATTGCATGTGTGTTCTTTTCATAAACCACATGGATCCACTAGAGTCATTGCATGTGTGTTATTTTCATAAAACACAACTAGATTCATTCCATGTGTGTTCTTTTCATAAACCACAACTAGAGTCATTGCATGTGGTTTCTTTTCATAAACCACATGGATCGACCAGTGTCATGTGTGTGTTCTTTTCATAAACCACAGCTAGAGTCATTGCATGTATGGTCTTTTCATAAACCACATTGATCCACCAGAGTCATTCCATGTGTGTTATTTTCATAAACCACATGGATCCACCAGAGTCATTGCATGTGTGTTCTTTTCATAAACCACAACAAGAGTCATTGCATGTGTGTTCTTTTCATAAACCACAACTAGAGTCATTTCATGTGTGTTCTTTTCATAAACCACATGGATCTACTAGAGTTCATTGCATGTGTTTTCTTTTCATAAACCACATGAATCCACTAAACTTAATTGCATATGTGTTCTTTTCATAAACCACATCTAGTGTCATTTCATGTGTGTTCTTTTCATTGTATGTGTGTTGTTTTCTTAAACCACATGGATCCACTAGAGTCATTGCATGTGTGTCCTTTTCATCAACCACAACTAGAGTCATTGCATGTGGTTTATTTTCATAAACCACATGGATCCACCAGAGTCATTCATGTGTGTTCTTTTCAAAACCACAACTAGAGTCGTTGCATGTGTGTTCTTTTCATAAAGCACAACTAGAGTCATTGCATGTGTGTTCTTTTCATAAACCACATGGATACACAAGAGTTATTGCATGTGTGTTCTTTTCATAAACCACATGGATCCACCAGAGTTATTGCATGTGTGTTATTTTCATAAACCACATGGATCCACCAGAGTCATTGCATGTGTGTTATTTTCATAAACCACAACTAGGTTCATTGCATGTGTGTTCTTTTCATAAATAACAACAAGAGTTAGTGCTTGTTTGTGCTTTTCATAAACCAAAACTAGAGTTCATTGCATGCGTGTTCTTTTGATAAACCACATGGATCCACTAGAGTTCATTGCATGTGTGTTATTTTCATAAACCACATGGATCCACTAGAGTTCACTGCATGTGTGTTCTTTTCATAAACCACAAATAGAGTCTTAGTAGGAGTGTTCTTTTCATAAACCACAACTAGAATCATTGCATGCGTGTTCTTTTCATAAACCACATGGATCCACTAGAGTCATTGCATGTGTTCTTTTCATAAACCACAACTAGAGTCATTGCATGTGTGTTCTTTTCATAAACCACAACTAGAGTCATTGCATGTGTGTTCTTTTCATAAATCACATGGATCTTCTAGAGTTCATTGCATGTGTGTTCTTTTCATAAACCACATGTATCCACTAGAGTCATTGCATGTGTGTTCTTTTCATAAACCACATGGATCCACCAGAGTCATTGCATGTGTGTTATTTTCATAAACCACATGGATCCACTAGAGTCATTGCATGTGTGTTATTTTCATAAACCACAACTAGATTCATTGCATGTGTGTTCTTTTTATAAATCACAACTAGAGTTAGTGCTTGTTTGTGCTTTTCATAAACCAAAACTAGATTTCATTGCATGTGTGTTCTTTTTATAAACCACATGGATCGACTAGAGTTCATTGAATGTGTGTTATTTTCATAAACCACATGGATCCACTAGAATTCACTTCATGTGTGTTATTTTCATAAACTACAAATAGAGTCATAGTAGGAGTGTTCTTTTCATAAACCACAACTAGAGTTCATTGCTTGTGTTTCTTTTCATAAACCTCATGGATCAACTAGAGTCATTGCATGTGTTCTTTTCATAAACCACATGGATCCACTAGAGTCATTGCATGTGTGTTCTTTCCATAAACCACAACTAGAGTCATTGCATCTGTTTTCTTTTCATAAACCACAATTAGAGTCATTGCATGTGTGTTCTTTTCATAAACCACAACTAGAGTCCATTGCAAATGTGTTCTTTTCATAAACCACATGGATCTACTAGAGTTCATTGCATGTGTGTTCTTTTCATAAACCACATGGATCCACTAGAGTTAATTGCATATGTGTTCTTTTCATAAACCACATCTAGTGTCATTGCATGTGTGTTCTTTTCATAAACCACAACTAGAGTTCATTGTAGGTGTGTTATTTTTATAAACCACACGAATCCACCAGAGTCATCGCATGTGTGTTCTTTTCATAAACCACAACTAGAGTCATTGGATGTGGTTTCTTTTCATAAACCACATGGATCCACCAGTGCCATTGCATGTGTGTTCTTTTCATAACCCATAGCTAGAGTCATTTCATGTGTGTTCTTTTCATAAACCACATTGATCCACCAGAGTCATTGCATGTGTGTTATTTTCATAAACCACATGGATCCACCGGAGTCATTGCATGTGTGTTGTTTTCATAAACTACAACTAGAGTCATTACATGTGTGTTCTTTTCATGAACCACAACTAGAGTCATTGTGTGTTCTTTTCATAAACCACATGGATCCACCAATGTCATTGAATTTGTGTTCTTTTCATTAAAAACATGGATCCACCAGAGTTATTCCATGTGTGTTCTTTTCATAAACTACATGGATCCACCAGAGTCATTGCATGTGTGTTCTTTTCATAAACCACATGTATCCACTAGAGTCATTGCATGTGTGTTATTTTCATAAAACACAACTAGATTCATTCCATGTGTGTTCTTTTCATAAACCACAACTAGAGTCATTGCATGTGGTTTCTTTTCATAAACCACATGGATCCACCAGTGTCATTGCGTGTGTCTTCTTTTCATAAACCACAGCTAGAGTCATTGCATGTATGGTCTTTTCATAAACCACATTGATCCACCAGAGTCATTGCATGTGTGTTATTTTCATCAACCACATGGATCCACCAGAGTCATTACATGTGTGTTCTTTTCATAAACCACAACAAGAGTCATTGCATGTGTGTTCTTTTCATAAACCACAACTAGAGTCATTTCATGTGTGTTCTTTTCATAAACCACATGGATCTACTAGAGTTCATTGCATGTGTTTTCTTTTCATAAACCACATGGATCCACTAAACTTAATTGCATATGTGTTCTTTTCATAAACCACATCTAGTGTCATTTCATGTGTGTTCTTTTCATTGTATGTGTGTTGTTTTCTTAAACCACATGGATCCACTAGAGTCATTGCATGTGTGTCCTTTTCATCAACCACAACTAGAGTCATTGCATGTGGTTTATTTTCATAAACCACATGGATCCACCAGAGTCATTCATGTGTGTTCTTTTCAAAAACCACAACTAGAGTCGTTGCATGTGTGTTCTTTTCATAAAGCACAACTAGAGTCATTGCATGTGTGTTCTTTTCATAAACCACATGGATCCACAAGAGTTATTGCATGTGTGTTCTTTTCATAAACCACATGGATCCACCAGAGTCATTGCATGTGTGTTATTTTCATAAACCACATGGATCCACCAGAGTCATTGCATGTGTGTTATTTTCATAAACCACAACTAGGTTCATTGCATGTGTGTTCTTTTCATAAATCACAACAAGAGTTAGTGCTTGTTTGTGCTTTTCATAAACCAAAACTAGAGTTCATTGCATGTGTGTTATTTTGATAAACCACATGGATCCACTAGAGTTCATTGCATTTGTGTTATTTTCATAAACCACATGGATCCACTAGAGTTCACTGCAGGTGTGTTCTTTTCATAAACCACAAATAGAGTCTTAGTAGGAGTGTTCTTTTCATAAACCACAACTAGAGTCATTGCATGCGTGTTCTATTCATAAACCACATGGATCCACTAGAGTCATTGCATGTGTTATTTTCATAAACCACAACTAGAGTCATTGCATGTGTGTTCTTTTCATAAACCACAACTAGAGTCATTGCATGTGTGTTCTTTTCATAAATCACATGGATCTTCTAGAGTTCATTGCATGTGTGTTCTTTTCATAAACCACATGTATCAACTAGAGTCATTGCATGTGTGTTCTTTTCATAAACCACATGGATCCACCAGAGTCATTGCATGTGTGTTATTTTCATAAACCACATGGATCCACTAGAGTCATTGCATGTGTGTTCTTTCCATAAACCACAACTAGAGTCATTGCATCTGTGTTCTTTTCATAAACCACAATTAGAGTCATTGCATGTGTGTTCTTTTCATAAACCACATGGATCCACCAGAGTCATTGCATGTGTGTTCTTTTCATAAACCACATGGATCCACTAGAGTTAATTGCATATGTGTTCTTTTCATAAACCACATCTAGTGTCATTGCATGTGTGTTCTTTTCATAAACCACAACTAGAGTTCATTGTAGGTGTGTTATTTTATAAACCACACGAATCCACCGTAGTCATCGCATGTCTTTTCATAAACCACAACTAGAGTCATTGGATGTGGTTTCTTTTCATAAACCACATGGATCCACCAGTGCCATTGCATGTGTGTTCTTTTCATAACCCATAGCTAGAGTCATTTCATGTGTGTTCTTTTCATAAACCACATTGATCCACCAGAGTCATTGCATGTGTGTTATTTTCATAAACCACATGGATCCACCGGAGTCATTGCATGTGTGTTGTTTTCATAAACTACAACTAGAGTCATTACATGTGTGTTCTTTTCATGAACCACAACTAGAGTCATTGCATGTGTGTTCTTTTCATAAACCACATGGATCCACCAATGTCATTGAATGTGTGTTCTTTTCATTAAAAACATGGATCCACCAGAGTTATTCCATGTGTGTTCTTTTCATAAACTACATGGATCCACCAGAGTCATTGTATGTGTGTTCTTTTCATAAACCACATGTATCCACTAGAGTTATTGCATGTGTGTTATTTTCATAAAACACAACTAGATTCATTCCATGTGTGTTCTTTTCATAAACCACAACTAGAGTCATTGCATGTGGTTTCTTTTCATAAACCACATGGATCCACCAGTGTCATTGCGTGTGTGTTCTTTTCATAAACCACAGCTAGAGTCATTGCATGTATGGTCTTTTCATAAACCACATTGATCCACCAGAGTCATTGCATGTGTCTTATTTTCATAAACCACATGGATCCACCAGAGTCATTGCATGTGTGTTCTTTTCATAAACCACAACAAGAGTCATTGCATGTGTGTTCTTTTCATAAACCACAACTAGAGTCATTTCATGTGTGTTCTTTTCATAAACCACATGGATCTACTAGAGTTCATTGCATGTGTTTTCTTTTCATAAACCACATGGATCCACTAAACTTAATTGCATATGTGTTCTTTTCATAAACCACATCTAGTGTCATTTCATGTGTGTTCTTTTCATTGTATGTGTGTTGTTTTCTTAAACCACATGGATCCACTAGAGTCATTGCATGTGTGTCCTTTTCATCAACCACAACTAGAGTCATTGCATGTGGTTTATTTTCATAAACCACATGGATCCACCAGAGTCATTCATGTGTGTTCTTTTCAAAAACCACAACTAGAGTCGTTGCATGTGTGTTCTTTTCATAAATCACAACTAGAGTCATTGCATGTGTGTTCTTTTCATAAACCACATGGATCCACAAGAGTTATTGCATGTGTGTTCTTTTCATAAACCACATGGATCCACCAGAGTCATTGCATGTGTGTTATTTTCATAAACCACATGGATCCACCAGAGTCATTGCATGTGTGTTATTTTCATAAACCACAACTAGGTTCATTGCATGTGTGTTCTTTTCATAAATCACAACAAGAGTTAGTGCTTGTTTGTGCTTTTCATAAACCAAAACTAGAGTTCATTGCATGTGTGTTCTTTTGATAAACCACATGGATCCACTAGAGTTCATTGCATGTGTGTTATTTTCATAAACCACATGGATCCACTAGAGTTCACTGCATGTGTGTTCTTTTCATAAACCACAAATAGAGTCTTAGTAGGAGTGTTCTTTTCATAAACCACAACTAGAGTCATTGCATGCGTGTTCTATTCATAAACCACATGGATCCACTAGAGTCATTGCATGTGTTATTTTCATAAACCACAACTAGAGTCATTGCATGTGTGTTCTTTTCATAAACCACAACTAGAGTCATTGCATGTGTGTTCTTTTCATAAATCACATGGATCTTCTAGAGTTCATTGCATGTGTGTTCTTTTCATAAACCACATGTATCAACTAGAGTCATTGCATGTGTGTTCTTTTCATAAACCACATGGATCCACCAGAGTCATTGCATGTGTGTTATTTTCATAAACCACATGGATCCACTAGAGTCATTGCATGTGTGTTCTTTCCATAAACCACAACTAGAGTCATTGCATCTGTGTTCTTTTCATAAACCACAATTAGAGTCATTGCATGTGTGTTCTTTTCATAAACCACATGGATCCACCAGAGTCATTGCATGTGTGTTCTTTTCATAAACCACATGGATCCACTAGAGTTAATTGCATATGTGTTCTTTTCATAAACCACATCTAGTGTCATTGCATGTGTGTTCTTTTCATAAACCACAACTAGAGTTCATTGTAGGTGTGTTATTTTTATAAACCACACGAATCCACCAGAGTCATCGCATGTCTGTTCTTTTCATAAACCACAACTAGAGTCATTGGATGTGGTTTCTTTTCATAAACCACATGGATCCACCAGTGCCATTGCATGTGTGTTCTTTTCATAACCCATAGCTAGAGTCATTTCATGTGTGTTCTTTTCATAAACCACATTGATCCACTGAGTCATTGCATGTGTTATTTTCATAAACCACATGGATCCACCGGAGTCATTGCATGTGTGTTGTTTTCATAAACTACAACTAGAGTCATTACATGTGTGTTCTTTTCATGAACCACAACTAGAGTCATTGCATGTGTGTTCTTTTCATAAACCACATGGATCCACCAATGTCATTGAATGTGTGTTCTTTTCATTAAAACATGGATCCACAGAGTTATTCCATGTGTGTTCTTTTCATAAACTACATGGATCCACCAGAGTCATTGTATGTGTGTTCTTTTCATAAACCACATGTATCCACTAGAGTTATTGCATGTGTGTTATTTTCATAAAACACAACTAGATTCATTCCATGTGTGTTCTTTTCATAAACCACAACTAGAGTCATTGCATGTGGTTTCTTTTCATAAACCACATGGATCCACCAGTGTCATTATGTGTGTTCTTTTCATAAACCACAGCTAGAGTCATTGCATGTATGGTCTTTTCATAAACCACATTGATCCACCAGTCATTGCATGTGTCTTATTTTCATAAACCACATGGATCCACCAGAGTCATTGCATGTGTGTTCTTTTCATAAACCACAACAAGAGTCATTGCATGTGTGTTCTTTTCATAAACCACAACTAGAGTCATTTCATGTGTGTTCTTTTCATAAACCACATGGATCTACTAGAGTTCATTGCATGTGTTTTCTTTCATAAACCACATGGATCCACTAAACTTAATTGCATATGTGTTCTTTTCATAAACCACATCTAGTGTCATTTCATGTGTGTTCTTTTCATTGTATGTGTGTTGTTTTCTTAAACCACATGGATCCACTAGAGTCATTGCATGTGTGTCCTTTTCATCAACCACAACTAGAGTCATTGCATGTGGTTTATTTTCATAAACCACATGGATCCACCAGAGTCATTCATGTGTGTTCTTTTCAAAAACCACAACTAGAGTCGTTGCATGTGTGTTCTTTTCATAAATCACAACTAGAGTCATTGCATGTGTGTTCTTTTCATAAACCACATGGATCCACAAGAGTTATTGCATGTGTGTTCTTTTCATAAACCACATGGATCCACCAGAGTCATTGCATGTGTGTTATTTTCATAAACCACATGGATCCACCTGTAGTCATTGCATGTGTGTTATTTTCATAAACCACAACTAGGTTCATTGCATGTGTGTTCTTTTCATAAATCACAACAAGAGTTAGTGCTTGTTTGTGCTTTTCATAAACCAAAACTAGAGTTCATTGCATGTGTGTTCTTTTGATAAACCACATGGATCCACTAGAGTTCATTGCATGTGTGTTATTTTCATAAACCACATGGATCCACTAGAGTTCACTGCATGTGTGTTCTTTTCATAAACCACAAATAGAGTCTTAGTAGGAGTGTTCTTTTCATAAACTACAACTACAGTCATTGCATGCGTGTTCTTTTCATAAACCACATGGATCCACTAGAGTCATTGCATGTGTTCTTTTCATAAACCACAACTAGAGTCATTGCATGTGTGTTCTTTTCATAAACCACAACTAGAGTCATTGCATGTGTGTTCTTTTCATAAATCACATGGATCTTCTAGAGTTCATTGCATGTGTGTTCTTTTCATAAACCACATGTATGCACTAGAGTCATTGCATGTGTGTTCTTTTCATAAACCACATGGATCCACCAGAGTCATTGCATGTGTGTTATTTTCATAAACCACATGGATCCACTAGAGTCATTGCATGTGTGTTATTTTCATAAACCACAACTAGATTCATTGCATGTGTGTTCTTTTTATAAATCACAACTAGAGTTAGTGCTTGTTTGTGCTTTTCATAAACCAAAACTAGATTTCCTTGCATGTGTGTTCTTTTTATAAACCACATGGATCGACTAGAGTTCATTGCATGTGTGTTATTTTCATAAACCACATGGATCCACTAGAGTTCACTTCATGTGTGTTATTTTCATAAACTACAAATAGAGTCATAGTAGGAGTGTTCTTTTCATAAACCACAACTAGAGTTCATTGCTTGTGTTTCTTTTCATAAACCTCATGGATCAACTAGAGTCATTGCATGTGTTCTTTTCATAAACCACACGGATCCACTAGAGTCATTGCATGTGTGTTCTTTCCATAAACCACAACTAGAGTCATTGCATCTGTGTTCTTTTCATAAACCACAATTAGAGTCATTGCATGTGTGTTCTTTTCATTAACCACAACTAGAGTCCATTGCAAATGTGTTCTTTTCATAAACCACATGGATCTACTAGAGTTCATTGCATGTGTGTTCTTTTCATAAACCACATGGATCCACTAGAGTTAATTGCATATGTGTTCTTTTCATAAACCACATCTAGTGTCATTGCATGTGTGTTCTTTTCATAAACCACAACTAGAGTTCATTGTAGGTGTGTTATTTTATAAACCACAAATCCACCAGAGTCATCGCATGTCCTGTTCTTTTCATAAACCACAACTAGAGTCATTGGATGTGGTTTCTTTCATAAACCACATGGATCCACCAGTGCCATTGCATGTGTGTTCTTTTCATAACCCATAGCTAGAGTCATTTCATGTGTGTTCTTTTCATAAACCACATTGATCCACCAGAGTCATTGCATGTGTGTTATTTTCATAAACCACATGGATCCACCGGAGTCATTGCATGTGTGTTGTTTTCATAAACTACAACTAGAGTCATTACATGTGTGTTCTTTTCATGAACCACAACTAGAGTCATTGCATGTGTGTTCTTTTCATAAACCACATGGATCCACCAATGTCATTGAATGTGTGTTCTTTTCATTAAAAACATGGATCCACCAGAGTTATTCCATGTGTGTTCTTTTCATAAACTACATGGATCCACCAGAGTCATTGCATGTGTGTTCTTTTCATAAACCACATGTATCCACTAGAGTTATTGCATGTGTGTTATTTTCATAAAACACAACTAGATTCATTCCATGTGTGTTCTTTTCATAAACCACAACTAGAGTCATTGCATGTGGTTTCTTTTCATAAACCACATGGATCCACCAGTGTCATTATGTGTGTTCTTTTCATAAACCACAGCTAGAGTCATTGCATGTATGGTCTTTTCATAAACCACATTGATCCACCAGAGTCATTGCATGTGTCTTATTTTCATAAACCACATGGATCCACCAGAGTCATTGCATGTGTGTTCTTTTCATAAACCACAACAAGAGTCATTGCATGTGTGTTCTTTTCATAAACCACAACTAGAGTCATTTCATGTGTGTTCTTTTCATAAACCACATGGATCTACTAGAGTTCATTGCATGTGTTTTCTTTTCATAAACCACATGGATCCACTAAACTTAATTGCATATGTGTTCTTTTCATAAACCACATCTAGTGTCATTTCATGTGTGTTCTTTTCATTGTATGTGTGTTGTTTTCTTAAACCACATGGATCCACTAGAGTCATTGCATGTGTGTCCTTTTCATCAACCACAACTAGAGTCATTGCATGTGGTTTATTTTCATAAACCACATGGATCCACCAGAGTCATTCATGTGTGTTCTTTTCAAAAACCACAACTAGAGTCGTTGCATGTGTGTTCTTTTCATAAATCACAACTAGAGTCATTGCATGTGTGTTCTTTTCATAAACCACATGGATCCACAAGAGTTATTGCATGTGTGTTCTTTTCATAAACCACATGGATCCACCAGAGTCATTGCATGTGTGTTATTTTCATAAACCACATGGATCCACCAGAGTCATTGCATGTGTGTTATTTTCATAAACCACAACTAGGTTCATTGCATGTGTGTTCTTTTCATAAATCACAACAAGAGTTAGTGATTGTTTGCTTTTCATAAACCAAAACTAGAGTTCATTGCATGTGTGTTCTTTTGATAAACCACATGGATCCACTAGAGTTCATTGCATGTGTTATTTTCATAAACCACATGGATCCACTAGAGTTCACTGCATGTGTGTTCTTTTCATAAACCACAAATAGAGTCTTAGTAGGAGTGTTCTTTTCATAAACCACAACTAGAGTCATTGCATGCGTGTTCTTTTCATAAACCACATGGATCCACTAGAGTCATTGCATGTGTTCTTTTCATAAACCACAACTAGAGTCATTGCATGTGTGTTCTTTTCATAAACCACAACTAGAGTCATTGCATGTGTGTTCTTTTCATAAATCACATGGATCTTCTAGAGTTCATTGCATGTGTGTTCTTTTCATAAACCACATGTATGCACTAGAGTCATTGCATGTGTGTTCTTTTCATAAACCACATGGATCCACCAGAGTCATTGCATGTGTGTTATTTTCATAAACCACATGGATCCACTAGAGTCATTGCATGTGTGTTATTTTCATAAACCACAACTAGATTCATTGCATGTGTGTTCTTTTTATAAATCACAACTAGAGTTAGTGCTTGTTTGTGCTTTTCATAAACCAAAACTAGATTTCCTTGCATGTGTGTTCTTTTTATAAACCACATGGATCGACTAGAGTTCATTGCATGTGTGTTATTTTCATAAACCACATGGATCCACTAGAGTTCACTTCATGTGTGTTATTTTCATAAACTACAAATAGAGTCATAGTAGGAGTGTTCTTTTCATAAACCACAACTAGAGTTCATTGCTTGTGTTTCTTTTCATAAACCTCATGGATCAACTAGAGTCATTGCATGTGTTCTTTTCATAAACCACATGGATCCACTAGAGTCATTGCATGTGTGTTCTTTCCATAAACCACAACTAGAGTCATTGCATCTGTGTTCTTTTCATAAACCACAATTAGAGTCATTGCATGTGTTCTTTTCATTAACCACAACTAGAGTCCATTGCAAATGTGTTCTTTTCATAAACCACATGGATCTACTAGAGTTCATTGCATGTGTGTTCTTTTCATAAACCACATGGATCCACTAGAGTTAATTGCATATGTGTTCTTTTCATAAACCACATCTAGTGTCATTGCATGTGTGTTCTTTCCATAAACCACAACTAGAGTTCATTGTAGGTGTGTTATTTTTATAAACCACATAATCCACCGTAGTCATCGCATGTGTTTTTTTCATAAACCACAACTAGAGTCATTGGATGTGGTTTCTTTCATAAACCACATGGATCCACTAGTGCCATTGCATGTGTGTTCTTTTCATAACCCACAGCTAGAGTCATTTCATGTGTTCTTTTCATAAACCACATTGATCCACCAGAGTCATTGCATGTGTGTTATTTTCATAAACCACATGGATCCACCGGAGTCATTGCATGTGTGTTGTTTTCATAAACTACAACTAGAGTCATTACATGTGTGTTCTTTTCATGAACCACAACTAGAGTCATTGCATGTGTGTTCTTTTCATAAACCACATGGATCCACCAATGTCATTGAATGTGTGTTCTTTTCATTAAAAACATGGATCCACCAGAGTTATTCCATGTGTGTTGTTTTCATAAACTACATGGATCCACCAGAGTCATTGCATGTGTGTGTGTTCTTTCATAAACCACATGTATCCACTAGAGTCATTGCATGTGTGTTATTTTCATAAAACACAACTAGATTCATTCCATGTGTGTTCTTTTCATAAACCACAACTAGAGTCATTGCATGTGGTTTCTTTTCATAAACCACATGGATCCACCAGTGTCATTGCGTGTGTGTTCTTTTCATAAACCACAGCTAGAGTCATTGCATGTATGGTCTTTTCATAAACCACATTGATCCACCAGAGTCATTGCATGTGTGTTATTTTCATCAACCACATGGATCCACCAGAGTCATTGCATGTGTGTTCTTTTCATAAACCACAACAAGAGTCATTGCATGTGTGCTCTTTTCATAAACCACAACTAGAGTCATTTCATGTGTGTTCTTTTCATAAACCACATGGATCTACTAGAGTTCATTGCATATGTTTTCTTTTCATAAACCACATGGATCCACTAAACTTAATTGCATATGTGTTCTTTTCATAAACCACATCTAGTGTCATTTCATGTGTGTTCTTTCATTGTATGTGTGTTGTTTTCTTAAACCACATGGATCCACTAGAGTCATTGCATGTGTGTCCTTTTCATCAACCACAACTAGAGTCATTGCATGTGGTTTATTTTCATAAACCACATGGATCCACCAGAGTCATTCATGTGTGTTCTTTTCAAAACCACAACTAGAGTCGCATGTATGTGTTCTTTTCATAAAGCACAACTAGAGTCATTGCATGTGTTCTTTTCATAAACCACATGGATCCACAAGAGTTATTGCATGTGTTCTTTTCATAAACCACATGGATCCACCAGAGTCATTGCATGTGTTATTTTCATAAACCACATGGATCCACCAGAGTCATTGCATGTGTGTTATTTTCATAAACCACAACTAGGTTCATTGCATGTGTGTTCTTTTCATAAATCACAACAAGAGTTAGTGCTTGTTTGTGCTTTTCATAAACCAAAACTAGAGTTCATTGCATGTGTGTTCTTTTGATAAACCACATGGATCCACTAGAGTTCATTGCATTTGTGTTATTTTCATAAACCACATGGATCCACTAGAGTTCACTGCATGTGTGTTCTTTTCATAAACCACAAATAGAGTCTTAGTAGGAGTGTTCTTTTCATAAACCACAACTAGAGTCATTGCATGCGTGTTCTTTTCATAAACCACATGGATCCACTAGAGTCATTGCATGTGTTCTTTTCATAAACCACAACTAGAGTCATTGCATGTGTGTTCTTTTCATAAACCACAACTAGAGTCATTGCATGTGTGTTCTTTTCATAAATCACATGGATCTTCTAGAGTTCATTGCATGTGTGTTCTTTTCATAAACCACATGTATCAACTAGAGTCATTGCATGTGTGTTCTTTTCATAAACCACATGGATCCACCAGAGTCATTGCATGTGTGTTATTTTCATAAACCACATGGATCCACTAGAGTCATTGCATGTGTGTTCTTTCCATAAACCACAACTAGAGTCATTGCATCTGTGTTCTTTTCATAAACCACAATTAGAGTCATTGCATGTGTGTTCTTTTCATAAACCACAACTAGAGTCCATTGCAAATGTGTTCTTTTCATAAACCACATGGATCTACTAGAGTTCATTGCATGTGTGTTCTTTTCATAAACCACATGGATCCACTAGAGTTAATTGCATATGTGTTCTTTTCATAAACCACATCTAGTGTCATTGCATGTGTGTTCTTTTCATAAACCACAACTAGAGTTCATTGTAGGTGTGTTATTTTTATAAACCACGAATCCACCGAGTCATCGCATGTGTTCTTTTCATAAACCACAACTAGAGTCATTGGATGTGGTTTCTTTTCATAAACCACATGGATCCACCAGTGCCATTGCATGTGTGTTCTTTTCATAACCCACAGCTAGAGTCATTTCATGTGTGTTCTTTTCATAAACCACATTGATCCACCAGAGTCATTGCATGTGTTATTTTCATAAACCACATGGATCCACCGAGTCATTGCATGTGTGTTGTTTCATAAACTACAACTAGAGTCATTACATGTGTGTTCTTTTCATGAACCACAACTAGAGTCATTGCATGTGTGTTCTTTTCATAAACCACATGGATCCACCAATGTCATTGAATGTGTGTTCTTTTCATTAAAAACATGGATCCACCAGAGTTATTCCATGTGTGTTCTTTTCATAAACTACATGGATCCACCAGAGTCATTGCATGTGTGTTCTTTTCATAAACCACATGGATCCACTAGAGTCATTGCATGTGTGTTATTTTCATAAAACACAACTAGATTCATTCCATGTGTGTTCTTTTCATAAACCACAACTAGAGTCATTGCATGTGGTTTCTTTTCATAAACCACATGGATCCACCAGTGTCATTGCGTGTGTGTTCTTTTCATAAACCACAGCTAGAGTCATTGCATGTATGGTCTTTTCATAAACCACATTGATCCACCAGAGTCATTGCATGTGTGTTATTTTCATAAACCACATGGATCCACCAGAGTCATTGCATGTGTGTTCTTTTCATAAACCACAACAAGAGTCATTGCATGTGTGTTCTTTTCATAAACCACAACTAGAGTCATTTCATGTGTGTTCTTTTCATAAACCACATGGATCTACTAGAGTTCATTGCATGTGTTTTCTTTTCATAAACCACATGGATCCACTAAACTTAATTGCATATGTGTTCTTTTCATAAACCACATCTAGTGTCATTTCATGTGTGTTCTTTTCATTGTATGTGTGTTGTTTTCTTAAACCACATGGATCCACTAGAGTCATTGCATGTGTGTCCTTTTCATCAACCACAACTAGAGTCATTGCATGTGGTTTATTTTCATAAACCACATGGATCCACCAGAGTCATTCATGTGTGTTCTTTTCAAAAACCACAACTAGAGTCGTTGCATGTGTGTTCTTTTCATAAAGCACAACTAGAGTCATTGCATGTGTGTTATTTTCATAAACCACATGGATCCACAAGAGTTATTGCATGTGTGTTCTTTTCATAAACCACATGGATCCACCAGAGTTATTGCATGTGTGTTATTTTCATAAACCACATGGATCCACCAGAGTCATTGCATGTGTGTTATTTTCATAAACCACAACTAGGTTCATTGCATGTGTGTTCTTTTCATAAATCACAACAAGAGTTAGTGCTTGTTTGTGCTTTTCATAAACCAAAACTAGAGTTCATTGCATGCGTGTTCTTTTGATAAACCACATGGGTCCACTAGAGTTCATTGCATGTGTGTTATTTTCATAAACCACATGGATCCACTAGAGTTCACTGCATGTGTGTTCTTTTCATAAACCACAAATAGAGTCTTAGTAGGAGTGTTCTTTTCATAAACCACAACTAGAATCATTGCATGCGTGTTCTTTTCATAAACCACATGGATCCACTAGAGTCATTGCATGTGTTCTTTTCATAAACCACAACTAGAGTCATTGCATGTGTGTTCTTTTCATAAACCACAACTAGAGTCATTGCATGTGTGTTCTTTTCTTAAATCACATGGATCTTCTAGAGTTCATTGCATGTGTGTTCTTTTCATAAACCACATGTATCCACTAGAGTCATTGCATGTGTTCTTTTCATAAACCACATGGATCCACCAGAGTCATTGCATGTGTGTTATTTTCATAAACCACATGGATCCACTAGAGTCATTGCATGTGTGTTATTTTCATAAACCACAACTAGATTCATTGCATGTGTGTTCTTTTTATAAATCACAACTAGATTTAGTGCTTGTTTGTGCTTTTCATAAACCAAAACTAGATTTCATTGCATGTGTGTTCTTTTTATAAACCACATGGATCGACTAGAGTTCATTGCATGTGTGTTATTTTCATAAACCACATGGATCCACTAGAGTTCACTTCATGTGTGTTATTTTCATAAACTACAAATAGAGTCATAGTAGGAGTGTTCTTTTCATAAACCACAACTAGAGTTCATTGCTTGTGTTTCTTTTCATAAACCTCATGGATCAACTAGAGTCATTGCATGTGTTCTTTTCATAAACCACATGGATCCACTAGAGTCATTGCATGTGTGTTCTTTCCATAAACCACAACTAGAGTCATTGCATCTGTGTTCTTTTCATAAACCACAATTAGAGTCATTGCATGTGTGTTCTTTTCATAAACCACAACTAGAGTCCATTGCAAATGTGTTCTTTTCATAAACCACATGGATCTACTAGAGTTCATTGCATGTGTGTTCTTTTCATAAACCACATGGATCCACTAGAGTTAATTGCATATGTGTTCTTTTCATAAACCACATCTAGTGTCATTGCATGTGTGTTCTTTTCATAAACCACAACTAGAGTTCATTGTAGGTGTGTTATTTTTATAAACCACACGAATCCACCAGAGTCATCGCATGTCTGTTCTTTTCATAAACCACAACTAGAGTCATTGGATGTGGTTTCTTTTCATAAACCACATGGATCCACCAGTGCCATTGCATGTGTGTTCTTTTCATAACCCACAGCTAGAGTCATTTCATGTGTGTTCTTTTCATAAACCACATTGATCCACCAGAGTCATTGCATGTGTGTTGTTTTCGTAAACCACATGGATCCAGCAGAGTCATTGCAAGTGTGTTCTTTTCATAAACCACATGGATCCACCAGTGTCATTGCATGTGTGTTGTTTTCATAAACCACAACTAGAGTCATTGCAAGTGTGTTCTTTTCATAAACCACATGGATCCACCAGTGTCATTGCATGTTTGTTCTTTTCATAAACCACAGCTAGATTCATTGCATATGTGTTCTTTTCATAAACCACATGGATCTACCAGAGTCATTGCATGTGTGTTCTTTTCATAAACTACATGAATCCACCAGAGTCATTGCATATGTGTTCTTTTCATAAACCACAACTAGACTCATTGCATTTGTGTTATTTTCATAAACCACAACAAGAGTGATTGTGTTCTTTTTATAAACCACAAGCAGAGTTCATTGCATGTGTGTTCTTTTCATAAACCACATGGATCTACTAGAGTGCATTGAATGTGTGTTTTTTTCATAAACCACATGGATCCACTAGAGTTCATTGCATGTGTGTTCTTTTGATAAACCACATCTAGAGTCATTGCATGTGTGTTCTTTTCATAAACCACAACTAGAGTTTATTGCATGTGTGTTCTTTTCATAAACCACAACTAGAGTCATTGCATGTGTGTTCTTTTCATAAACCACATGGATCCACCAGTGTCATTGCATGTGTGTTCTTTTCATAAACCACAACTAGAGTCATTTCATGTGTGTTCTTTTCAAAAACCACACGGATCCACCAGAGTCTTTGCATGTGTGTTCTTTTCATAAACCACATGGATCCACGAGTGTTAATGCATGTGTGTTCTTTTCATAAACCACAACTAGAGTCATAACATGTGTGTTCTTTTCATAAACCACAACTGGAGTCATTTCATGTGTATTCTTTTCATAAACCACATGGATCCACTAGAGTTCATTGCGTGTGTGTTCTTTTCATAAACGACAACTAGAGTCTTTGCATGTGTGTTCTTTTCATAAACCACAACTAGAGTTCATTGCATGTGTGTTATTTTCATAAACCACATGGATCCACCAGAGTGATTGCATGTGTGTTGTTTTCATAAACCACATGGATCCACCAGAGTCATTGCAAGTGTGTTCTTTTCATAAACCACATGGATCCACCAGTGTCATTGCATGTGTGTTGTTTTCATAAACCACAACTAGAGTCATTGCAAGTGTGTTCTTTTCATAAACCACATGGATCCACCAGTGTCATTGCATGTGTGTTCTTTTCATAAACCACAGCTAGATTCATTGCATGTGTGTTCTTTTCATAAACCACATGGATCCACCAGAGTCATTGCATGTGTGTTCTTTTCATAAACTACATGAATTCACCAGAGTCATTGCATATGTGTTCTTTTCATAAACCACAACTAGACTCATTGCATTTGTGTTATTTTCATAAACCACAACAAGAGTGATTGTGTTCTTTTTATAAACCACAAGTAGAGTTCATTGCATGTGTGTTATTTTCATAAATCACATGGATCTACTAGAGTGCATTGAATGTGTGTTCTTTTCATAAACCACATGGATCCAATAGAGTTCATTGCATGTGTGTTCTTTTGATAAACCACATTTAGAGTCATTGCATGTGTGTTCTTTTCATAAACCACAACTAGAGTCATTGCATGTGTGTTCTTTTCATAAACCACAACTAGAGTTCATTGCATGTGTGTTCTTTTCATAAACCACATGGATCCACCAGAGTGATTGCATGTGTGTTTTTTCATAAACCACATGGATCCACCAGAGTCATTTCATGTGTGTTCTTTTCAAAAACCACACGGATCCACCAGAGTCATTGCATGTGTGTTCTTTTCATAAACCACGTGGATCCACAAGTGTCAATGCATGTGTGTTCTTTTCATAAACCACAACTAGAGTCATAACATGTGTGTTCTTTTCATAAACCACAACTAGAGTCATTTCATGTGTGTTCTTTTCATAAACCACATGGATCCACTAGAGTTCATTGCGTGTGTGTTCTTTTCATAAACGACAACTAGAGTCTTTGCATGTGTGTTCTTTTCATAAACCACAACTAGAGTTCATTGCATGTGTGTTCTTTTCATAAACCACATGGATCCACCAGAGTGATTGCATGTGTGTTCTTTTCAAAAATCACATGGATCCACTAGAGTGATTTCATGTGTGTTCTTTTAATAAACCACATGGATCCACCAGTGTCTTTGTATGTGTGTTCATTTCATAAACCACAACTAGAGACATTGCATGCGTGTTCTTTTCATAAAGCACATGGATCCACCAGTGTCATTGCATGTGTGTTCTTTTCATAAACCACAACTAGATTCATTGCATGTGTGTTCTTTTCATAAACCACATGGATCCACTAGAGTCATTGTATGTGTGTTCTTTTCATAAACCACATGGAACCACGAGAGCCATTTCATGTGTGTTCTTTTCATAAACCACAACTAGAGTCATTGCATGTGTGTTCTTTTCATAAACCACATGAATCTACTAGAGTTTACTGCATGTGTGTTCTTTTCATAAACCACATGGATCCACTAGGGTTCATTGCATATGTGTTCTTTTCATAAACCATATCTAGAGTCATTGCATGTGTGTTCTTTTCATATACCACAGTAGAGTTCATTGTATGTGTGTTCTTTTCATAAACCACATGGATCCACCAGAGTCATTGCATGTGTGTTCTTTTCATAAACCACAACTAGAGTCATTGCATATGGTTTCTTTTCATAAACCACAAGGATCCACTAGTGTCATTGCATGTGTGTTCTTTTCATAAACCACAGCTAGAGTCATTGCATGTTTATTCTTTTCATAAACCACATTGATCCACCAAAGTCATTGCATGTGTGTTATTTTCATAAACCACATGGATCCACCAGAGTCATTACATGTGTGTTCTTTTCATAAACCACAACTCGAGTCATTGCATGTGTGTTCTTTTCATAAACCATAACTAGAGTCATTGCATGTGAGTTCTTTTCATAAACCACATGGATCCACCAGTGTCATTGCATGTGTGTTCTTTTCATAAACCACATTGATCCACCAGAGTCATTGCATGTGTGTTCTTTTTATAAACCACATGGATCCACCAGAGTGATTGCATGTGTGTTCTTTTCATAAATCACATGGATCCACTAGAGTGATTTCATGTGTGTTCTTTTAATAAACCACATGGATCCACCAGTGTCATTGTATGTCTGTTCATTTCATAAACCACAACTAGAGACATTGCATGCATGTTCTTTTCATAAAGCACATGGATCCACCAGTGTCATTGCATGTGTGTTCTTTTCATAAACCACAACTAGATTCATTGCATGTGTGTTCTTTTCATCAACCACATGGATCCACTAGAGTCATTGTATGTGTGTTCTTTTCATAAACCACATGGAACCACGAGAGCCATTTCATGTGTGTTCTTTTCATAAACCACAACTAGAGTCATTGCATGTGTGTTCTTTTCATAAACCACATGAATCTACTAGAGTTTACTGCATGTGTGTTCTTTTCATAAACCACATGGCTCCACTAGGGTTCATTGCATATGTGTTCTTTTCATAAACCATATCTAGAGTCATTGCATGTGTGTTCTTTTCATATACCACAGTAGAGTTCATTTTATGTGTGTTCTTTTCATAAACCACATGGATCCACCAGAGTCATTGCATGTGTGTTCTTTTCATAAACCACAACTAGAGTCATTGCATATGGTTTCTTTTCATAAACCACATGGATCCACTAGTGTCATTGCATGTGTGTTCTTTTCATAAACCACAGCTAGAGTCATTGCATGTTTATTCTTTTCATAAACCACATTGATCCACCAAAGTCATTGCATGTGTGTTATTTTCATAAACCACATGGATCCACCAGAGTCATTACATGTGTGTTCTTTTCATAAACCACAACTCGAGTCATTGCATGTGTGTTCTTTTCATAAACCACAACTAGAGTCATTGCATGTGAGTTCTTTTCATAAACCACATGGATCCACCAGTGTCATTGCATGTGTGTTCTTTTCATAAACCACATTGATCCACCAGAGTCATTGCATGTGTGTTCTTTTTATAAACCACATGGATCCACTAGAGTCATTGCATGTGTGTTCTTTTCATAAACCACATGGATCCATTAGAGTCATTGCATGTGTGTTATTTTCATAAACCACAACTAGAGTGATTGCATGTGTGTTCTTTCCATAAATCACAACTAGAGTTGGTGCTTGTGTGTTCTTTTCTTAAACCACAACTAGAGTTCATTGGATGTGTGTTCTTTTCATAAACCACATGGATCCACCAGAGTTCATTGCATGCGTGTTCTTTTCATAAACCACATGGATCCACTAGAGTTCACTTCATGTGTGTTCTTTTCATAAACCACAACTAGAGTCATAGTAGTAGTGTTCTTTTTATAAACCACAACTAGAGTTCATTGCATGTGTGTTCTTTTCATAAACCACATGGATCCACCAGAGTTATTGCATGTGTTTTTTCAAAAACCACATGATCCACCAAAGTCATTGCATATGTGTTCTTTTCATAAACCACATGGATCCACCAGTGTCATTGCATGTGTGTTCTTTTCATAAACCACAACTAGAGTCATTGCATGTGTGTTCTTTTCATAAACCACATGGATCCACTAGAGTTCATTGCATGTGTGTTCTTTTCATAAACCACATGGACCCAATAGAGTTAACTGCATGTGTGTTCTTTTCATAAAACACAACTAGAGTCATTACATGTGTGTTCTTTTCATAAACCACAGCTAGATTCCTTGCGTGTGTGTTCTTTTCATAAACCACATGGATCCACTAGAGTCATTGCATGTGTGTTCTTTTCATAAACTACATGGATCCACCTGAGTCATTGGATGTGTGTTCTTTTCATAAACCACAACTAGAGTCATTGCATGTGTGTTCTTTTCATAAACCACAACTAGAGTCCATTACATGTGTGTTCTTTTCATAATCCACATGGATCCACTAGAGTTTATTGCATGTGTGTTCTTTACATAAACCACATCGAGCCACTAGATTTCATTGCATGTGTGTTCTTTTCATAAATCACATCTAGAGTCATTGCATGTGTGTTCTTTTTATAAACCACGACTAGAGTTCATTGCATGCGTGTTATTTTCATAAACCACATGCATCTACTAGATTTCATTGCATGTGTGTTCTTTTCAAAAACCACATGGATCCACTAGAATTCATTGCATGTGTGTTCTTTTCATAAACCACATCTAGAGTCATTGCATGTGTGTTCTTTTCATAAACCACGACTAGTTCATTGCGTGTGTGCTCTTTTCATAAACCACAACTGGAGTCATTGCATGTGTGTTCTTTTCATAAACCACATGGATCCACCAGTGTCATTGCATGTGTGTTCTTTTCATAAACCACAACTAGAGTCATTTCATGTCCGTTCTTTTTAAAAACCACATGGATCCACCAGAGTCATTGCATGTGTGTTCTTTTCATAAACCACATGGATCCACCAGAGTCATTGTATGTGTGTTCTTTTCGTAAACCACATGGAACCACCAGAGCCATTTCATGTATGTTATTCTCATAAACCACAACTAGAGTCATTGCATGTGTGTTCTTTTCATAAACCACATGGATCTACTAGAGTTTACTGCATGTGTGTTCTTTTCATAAACCACATGGATCCCATAGAGTTCATTGCATGCGTGTTCTTTTCATAAACCACATCTAGAGTCATTGCATGTGTGTTCTTTTCATATACCACAACTAGAGTTCATTGTATGTGTGTTCTTTTCATAAACCACATGGATCCACCAGAGTCATTGCATGTGTGTTCTTTTCATAAACCACAACTACAGTCATTGCATATGCTTTCTTTTCATAAACCACATGGATCCACTAGTGCCATTGCATGTGTGTTCTTTTCATAAACCACAACTAGAGTCATTGCATGTTTATTCTTTTCGTAAACCACATTGATCCACCAAAGTCATTGCATGTGTGTTATTTTCATAAACCACATGGATCCACCAGAGTCATTGCATGTGTGTTCTTTTCATAAACCACAACTAGAGTTCATTGCGTGTGTGTTCTTTTCATAAACCACAACTAGAGTCATTGCATGTGGGTTCTTTTCATAAACCACAACTAGAGTCATTGCATGTGTGTTCTTTTCATAAACAACAACTAGAGTTCATTGCATGTGTATTCTTTTCATAAACCACATAGATCCACCAGAGTGATTGCATGTGTGTTGTTTTCATAAACCACATGGATCCACCAGAGTCATTGCAAGTGTGTTCTTTTCATAAACCACATGGATCCACCAGTGTCATTGCATGTGTGTTCTTTTCATAAACCACAACTAGAGTCATTGCATGTGTGTTATTTTCATAAACCACATGGATCCACCAGTGTCATTGCATGTGTGTTCTTTTCATAAACCACATCTAGATTCATTGCATGTGTGTTCTTTTCATAAACCACATGGATCCACCAGAGTCATTGCATGTGTGTTCTTTTCATAAACTACATGGATACACCAGAGTCATTGCATGTGTGTTCTTTTCATGAACGACAACTAGAGTCATTTCATGTGTGTTCTTTTCATAAACCACAACAAGAATGATTGCATGTGTGTTCTTTTTATAAACAACAACTAGAGTTCATTGCATATGTGTTCTTTTCATAAACCACATTGATATACTAGAGTGCATTGAATGTGTGTTCTTTTCATAAACCACATGGATCAACTAGAGTTAATTGCATGTGTGTTCTTTTGATAAACCACATCTAGAGTCATTGCATGTGTGTTCTTTTCATAAACCACAACTAGAGTTCATTGGATGTGTGTTCTTTTCATAAACCATAACTAGAGTCATTGCATGTGTGTTCTTTTCATAAACCACATGGATCCACCAGTGTCATTGCATGTGTGTTCTTTTCATAAACCACAACTAGGGTCATTTCATGTGTGTTCTTTTCAAAAACCACATGGATCCACAAGAGTCATTGCATGTGTTTTTTTTCATAAACCACATGGATCCACAAGTGTCAATGCATGTGTGTTCTTTTCATAAACCACAACTAGAGTCATTGCATGTGTGTTCTTTTCATAAACCACAACTAGAGTCATTGCATGTGTGTTCTTTTCATAAACCACATGGATCCACTAGAGTTCATTGCGTGTGTGTTCTTTTCATAAGCCACAACTAGAGTCATTGCATGTGTATTCTTTTCATAAACCATAACTAGAGTTCATTGCATGTGTCTTCTTTTCATAAACCACATGGATCCACCAGAGTGATTGCATGCGTGTTCTTTTCATAAACCACATGGATCCACCAGAGTGATTTCATGTGTGTTCTTTTCATAAACCACATGGATCCACCAGTGTCATTGCATGTCTGTTCTTTTCATAAACCACAACTAGAGACATTGCATGTGTGTTCTTTTCATAAAGCACATGGATCCACCAGTGTCATTGCATGTGTGTTCTTTTCATAAACCACAACTACATTCATTGCATGTGTGTTCTTTTCATAAACCACATGGATCCACCAGAGTCATTGTATGTGTGTTCTTTTCATACACCACATGGAACCACCAGAGCCATTTCATGTGTGTTCTTTTCATAAACCACAACTAGAGTCATTGCATGTGTGTTCTTTTCATAAACCACATAGATCCACCAGAGTGATTGCAGGTGTGTTGTTTTCATAAACCACATGGATCCACCAGAGTCATTGCAAGTGTGTTCTTTTCATAAAGCACATGGATCCACCAGTGTCATTGCATGTGTGTTGTTTTCATAAACCACAACTAGAGTCATTGCAAGTGTGTTCTTTTCATAAACCACATGGATCCACCAGTGTCATTGCATGTGTGTTCTTTTCATAAACCACAGCTAGATTCATTGCATGTGTGTTCTTTTCATAAACCACATGGATCCAACAGAGTCATTGCATGTGTGTTCTTTTCATAAACTACATGAATCCACCAGAGTCATTGCATATGTGTTCTTTTCATAAACCACAACTAGACTCATTGCATTTGTGTTATTTTCATAAACCACAACAAGAGTGATTGTGTTCTTTTTATAAACCACAAGTAGAGTTCATTGCATGTGTGTTCTTTTCATAAACCACATGGATCTACTAGAGTGCATTGAATGTGTGTTCTTTTCATAAACCACATGGATCCACTAGAGTTCATTGCATGTTTGTTCTTTTGATAAACCACATCTAGAGTCATTGCATGTGTGTTCTTTTCATAAACCACAACTAGAGTTTATTGCATGTGTTTTTTTCATAAACCACAACTAGAGTCATTGCATGTGTGTTCTTTTCATAAACCACATGGATCCACAAGTGTCAATGCATGTGTGTTCTTTTCATAAACCACAACTAGAGTCATAACACGTGTGTTCTTTTCATAAACCACAACTGGAGTCATTTCATGTGTGTTCTTTTCATAAACCACATGGATCCACTAGAGTTCATTGCGTGTGTGTTCTTTTCATAAACGACAACTAGAGTCTTTGCATGTGTGTTCTTTTCATAAACCACAACTAGAGTTCATTGCATGTGTGTTCTTTTCATAAACCATATGGATCCACCAGAGTGATTGCATGTGTGTTCTTTTCATAGATCACATGGATCCACTAGAGTGATTTCATGTGTGTTCTTTTAATAAACCACATGGATCCACCAGTGTCATTGTATGTGTGTTCATTTCATAAACCACAACTAGAGACATTGCATGCGTGTTCTTTTCATAAAGCACATGGATCCACCAGTGTCATTGCATGTGTGTTCTTTTCATAAACCATAACTAGATTCATTGCATGTGTGTTCTTTTCATAAACCACATGGATCCACTAGAGTCATTGTATGTGTGTTCTTTTCATAAACCACATGGAACCACGAGAGCCATTTCATGTGTGTTCTTTTCATAAACCATATCTAGAGTCATTGCATGTGTGTTCTTTTCATAAACCACATGGATCTACTAGAGTTTATTGCATGTGTGTTCTTTTCATAAACCACATGGATCCACTAGCGTTCATTGCATTTGTGTTCTTTTCATAACCCACATCTAGAGTCATTGCATGTGTGTTCTTTTCATATACCACAGTAGAGTTCATTGTATGTGTGTTCTTTTCATAAACCACATGGATCCACCAGAGTCATTGCATGTGTGTTCTTTTCATAAACCACAACTAGAGTCATTGCATATGGTTTCTTTTGATAAACCACATGGATCCACTAGTGTCATTGCATGTGTGTTCTTTTCATAAACCACAGCGACAGTCATTGCATGTTTATTCTTTTCATAAACCACATTGATCCACCAAAGTCATTGCATGTGTGTTATTTTCATAAACCAGATGGATCCACCAGAGTCATTGCATGTGTGTTCTTTTCATAAACCACAACTCGAGTCATTGCATGTGTGTTCTATTCATAAACCACAACTAGAGTCATTGCATGTGAGTTCTTTTCATAAACCACATGGATCCACCAGTGTCATTGCATGTGTGTTCTTTTCATAAACCACATTGATCCACCAGAGTCATTGCATGTGTGTTCTTTTTATAAACCACATGGATCCACCAGAGTCATTGCATGTGTGTTCTTTTCATAAACCGAATGGATCCATTAGAGTCATTGCATGTGTGTTATTTTCATAAACCATAAATAGAGTGATTGCATGTGTGTTCTTTCCATAAATCACAACTAGAGTTGGTGCTTGTGTGTTCTTTTCTTAAACCACAACTAGAGTTCATTGGATGTGTGTTCTTTTCATAAACCACATGGATCCACTAGAGTTCATTGCATGTGTGTTCTTTTCATAAACCACATGGATCCACTAGAGTTCACTGCATGTGTGATCTTTTCATAAAGCACAACTAGAGTCATAGTAGTAGTGTTCTTTTCATAAACCACAACTAGAGTTCATTGCATGTGTGTTCTTTTCATAAACCACATGGATCCACCAGAGTTATTGCATGTGTTTTTTTCAAAAACCACATGATCCACCAAAGTCATTGCATATGTGTTCTTTTCATAAACCACATGGATCCACCAGTGTCATTGCATGTGTGTTCTTTTCATAAACCACAACTAGAGTCATTGCATGTGTGTTCTTTTCATAAACCACATGGATCCACTAGAGTTCATTGCATGTGTGTTCTTTTCATAAACCACATGGACCCAATAGATTTAATTGCATGTGTGTTCTTTTCATAAAACACAACTAGAGTCATTACATGTGTGTTCTTTTCATAAACCACAACTAGATTCATTGCGTGTGTGTTCTTTTCATAAACCACATGGATCCACTAGAGTCATTGCATGTGTGTTCTTTTTATAAACCACGACTAGAGTTCATTGCATGCGTGTTATTTTCATAAACCACATGCATCTACTAGATTTCATTGAATGTGTGTTCTTTTCATAAACCACATGGATCCACTAGAATTCATTGCATGTGTGTTCTTTTCATAAACCACATCTAGAGTCATTGCATGTGTGTTCTTTTCATAAACCACGACTAGTTCATTGCGTGTGTGCTCTTTTCATAAACCACAACTGGAGTCATTGCATGTGTGTTCTTTTCATAAACCACATGGATCCACCAGTGTCATTGCATGTGTGTTCTTTTCATAAACCACAACTAGAGTCATTTCATGTCTGTTCTTTTTAAAAACCACATGGATCCACCAGAGTCATTGCATGTGTGTTCTTTTCATAAACCACATGGATCCACCAGAGTCATTGTATGTGTGTTCTTTTCATAAACCACATGGAACCACCAGAGCCATTTCATGTATGTTATTCTCATAAACCACAACTAGAGTCATTGCATGTGTGTTCTTTTCATAAACCACATGGATCTACTAGAGTTTACTACATGTGTGTTCTTTTCATAAACCACATGGATCCCATAGAGTTCATTGCATGTGTGTTCTTTTCATAAACCACATCTAGAGTCATTGCATGTGTGTTCTTTTCATATACCACAACTAGAGTTCATTGTATGTGTGTTCTTTTCATAAACCACATGGATCCACCAGAGTGATTGCATGTGTGTTCTTTTCATAGATCACATGGATCCACTAGAGGGATTTCATGTGTGTTCTTTTAATAAACCACATGGATCCACCAGTGTCATTGTATGTGTGTTCATTTAATAAACCACAACTAGAGACATTGCATGCGTGTCCTTTTCATAAAGCACATGGATCCACCAGTGTCATTGCATGTGTGTTCTTTTCAGAAACCATAACTAGATTCATTGCATGTGTGTTCTTTTCATAAACCACATGGATCCACTAGAGTCATTGTATGTGTGTTCTTTTCATAAACCACATGGAACCACGAGAGCCATTTCACGTGTGTTCTTTTCATAAACCACAACTAGAGTCATTGCATGTGTGTTCTTTTCATAAACTACATGGATCTACTAGAGTTTATTGCATGTGTGTTCTTTTCATAAACCACATGGATCCACTAGCGTTCATTGCATTTGTGTTCTTTTCATAAACCACATCTAGAGTCATTGCATGTGTGTTCTTTTCATATACCACAGTAGAGTTCATTGTATGTGTGTTCTTTTCATAAACCACATGGATCCACCAGAGTCATTGCATGTTTGTTCTTTTCATAAACCACAACTAGAGTCATTGCATATGGTTTCTTTTGATAAACCACATGGATCCACTAGTGTCATTGCATGTGTGTTCTTTTCATAAACCACAGCGACAGTCATTGCATTTTTATTCTTTTCATAAACCACATTGATCCACCAAAGTCATTGCATGTGTGTTATTTTCATAAACCACATGGATCCACCAGAGTCATTGCATGTGTGTTCTTTTCATAAACCACAACTCGAGTCATTGCATGTGTGTTCTTTTCATAAACCACAACTAGAGTCATTGCATGTGAGTTCTTTTCATAAACCACATGGATCCACCAGTGTCATTGCATGTGTGTTCTTTTTATAAACCACATTGATCCACCAGAGTCATTGCATGTGTGTTCTTTTTATAAACCACATGGATCCACTAGAGTCATTGCATGTGTGTTCTTTTCATAAACCACATGGATCCATTAGAGTCATTGCATGTGTGTTATTTTCATAAACCATAACTAGAGTGATTGCATGTGTGTTCTTTCCGTAAATCACAACTAGAGTTGGTGCTTGTGTGTTCTTTTCTTAAACCACAACTAGAGTTCATTGGATGTGTGTTCTTTTCATAAACCACATGGATCCACTAGAGTTCATTGCATGTGTGTTATTTTCATAAACCACATGGATCCACTAGAGTTCACTGCATGTGTGATCTTTTCATAAAGCACAACTAGAGTCATAGTAGTAGTGTTCTTTTCATAAACCACAACTAGAGTTCATTGCATGTGTTTTCTTTTCATAAACCACATGGATCCACCAGAGTTATTGCATGTGTTTCTTTTCAAAAACCACATGATCCACCAAAGTCATTGCATATGTGTTCTTTTCATAAACCACATGGATCCACCAGTGTCATTGCATGTGTGTTCTTTTCATAAACCACAACTAGAGTCATTGCATGTGTGTTCTTTTCATAAACCACATGGATCCACTAGAGTTCATTGCATGTGTGTTCTTTTCATAAACCACAGGGACCCAATAGATTTAATTGCATGTGTGTTCTTTTCATAAAACACAACTAGAGTCATTACATGTGTGTTCTTTTCATAAACCACAGCTAGATTCATTGCTTGTGTGTTCTTTTCATAAACCACATGGATCCACTAGAGTCATTGCATGTGTGTTCTTTTTATAAACCACGACTAGAGTTCATTGCATGCGTGTTATTTTCATAAACCACATGCATCACCTAGATTTCATTGAATGTGTGTTCTTTTCATAAACCACATGGATCCACTAGAATTCATTGCATGTGTGTTCTTTTCATAAACCACATCTAGAGTCATTGCATGTGTGTTCTTTTCATACACCACATGGAACCACCAGAGCCATTTCATGTGTGTTCTTTTCATAAACCACAACTAGAGTCATTGCATGTGTGTTCTTTTCATAAACCACATAGATCCACCAGAGTGATTGCAGGTGTGTTGTTTTCATAAACCACATGGATCCACCAGAGTCATTGCAAGTGTGTTCTTTTCATAAAGCACATGGATCCACCAGTGTCATTGCATGTGTGTTGTTTTCATAAACCACAACTAGAGTCATTGCAAGTGTGTTCTTTTCATAAACCACATGGATCCACCAGTGTCATTGCATGTGTGTTCTTTTCATAAACCACAGCTAGATTCATTGCATGTGTGTTCTTTTCATAAACCACATGGATCCAACAGAGTCATTGCATGTGTGTTCTTTTCATAAACTACATGAATCCACCAGAGTCATTTTATATGTGTTCTTTTCATAAACCACAACTAGACTCATTGCATTTGTGTTATTTTCATAAACCACAACAAGAGTGATTGTGTTCTTTTTATAAACCACAAGTAGAGTTCATTGCATGTGTGTTCTTTTCATAAACCACATGGATCTACTAGAGTGCATTGAATGTGTGTTCTTTTCATAAACCACATGGATCCACTAGAGTTCATTGCATGTTTGTTCTTTTGATAAACCACATCTAGAGTCATTGCATGTGTGTTCTTTTCATAAACCACAACTAGAGTTTATTGCATGTGTTTTTTTTCATAAACCACAACTAGAGTCATTGCATGTGTGTTCTTTTCATAAACCACATGGATCCACAAGTGTCAATGCATGTGTGTTCTTTTCATAAACCACAACTAGAGTCATAACACGTGTGTTCTTTTCATAAACCACAACTGGAGTCATTTCATGTGTGTTCTTTTCATAAAACACATGGATCCACTAGAGTTCATTGCGTGTGTGTTCTTTTCATAAACGACAACTAGAGTCTTTGCATGTGTGTTCTTTTCATAAACCACAACTAGAGTTCATTGCATGTGTGTTCTTTTCATAAACCATATGGATCCACCAGAGTGATTGCATGTGTGTTCTTTTCATAGATCACATGGATCCACTAGAGTGATTTCATGTGTGTTCTTTTAATAAACCACATGGATCCACCAGTGTCATTGTATGTGTGTTCATTTCATAAACCACAACTAGAGACATTGCATCGTGTTCTTTTCATAAAGCACATGGATCCACCAGTGTCATTGCATGTGTGTTCTTTTCATAAACCATAACTAGATTCATTGCATGTGTGTTCTTTTCATAAACCACATGGATCCACTAGAGTCATTGTATGTGTGTTCTTTTCATAAACCACATGGAACCACGAGAGCCATTTCATGTGTGTTCTTTTCATAAACCATATCTAGAGTCATTGCATGTGTGTTCTTTTCATAAACCACATGGATCTACTAGAGTTTATTGCATGTGTGTTCTTTTCATAAACCACATGGATCCACTAGCGTTCATTGCATTTGTGTTCTTTTCATAACCCACATCTAGAGTCATTGCATGTGTGTTCTTTTCATATACCACAGTAGAGTTCATTGTATGTGTGTTCTTTTCATAAACCACATGGATCCACCAGAGTCATTGCATGTGTGTTCTTTTCATAAACCACAACTAGAGTCATTGCATATGGTTTCTTTTGATAAACCACATGGATCGACTAGTGTCATTGCATGTGTGTTCTTTTCATAAACCACAGCGACAGTCATTGCATGTTTATTCTTTTCATAAACCACATTGATCCACCAAAGTCATTGCATGTGTGTTATTTTCATAAACCACATGGATCCACCAGAGTCATTGCATGTGTGTTCTTTTCATAAACCACAACTCGAGTCATTGCATGTGTGTTCTATTCATAAACCACAACTAGAGTCATTGCATGTGAGTTCTTTTCATAAACCACATGGATCCACCAGTGTCATTGCATGTGTGTTCTTTTCATAAACCACATTGATCCACCAGAGTCATTGCATGTGTGTTCTTTTTATAAACCACATGGATCCACCAGAGTCATTGCATGTGTGTTCTTTTCATAAACCGAATGGATCCATTAGAGTCATTGCATGTGTGTTGTTTTCATAAACCATAAATAGAGTGATTGCATGTGTGTTCTTTCCATAAATCACAACTAGAGTTGGTGCTTGTGTGTTCTTTTCTTAAACCACAACTAGAGTTCATTGGATGTGTGTTCTTTTCATAAACCACATGGATCCACTAGAGTTCATTGCATGTGTGTTCTTTTCATAAACCACATGGATCCACTAGAGTTCACTGCATGTGTGATCTTTTCATAAAGCACAACTAGAGTCATAGTAGTAGTGTTCTTTTCATAAACCACAACTAGAGTTCATTGCATGTGTGTTCTTTTCATAAACCACATGGATCCACCAGAGTTATTGCATGTGTTTTTTTCAAAAACCACATGATCCACCAAAGTCATTGCATATGTGTTCTTTTCATAAACCACATGGATCCACCAGTGTCATTGCATGTGTGTTCTTTTCATAAACCACAACTAGAGTCATTGCATGTGTGTTCTTTTCATAAACCACATGGATCCACTAGAGTTCATTGCATGTGTGTTCTTTTCATAAACCACATGGACCCAATAGATTTAATTGCATGTGTGTTCTTTTCATAAAACACAACTAGAGTCATTACATGTGTGTTCTTTTCATAAACCACAGCTAGATTCATTGCGTGTGTGTTCTTTTCATAAACCACATGGATCCACTAGAGTCATTGCATGTGTGTTCTTTTTATAAACCACGACTAGAGTTCATTGCATGCGTGTTATTTTCATAAACCACATGCATCTACTAGATTTCATTGAATGTGTGTTCTTTTCATAAACCACATGGATCCACTAGAATTCATTGCATGTGTGTTCTTTTCATAAACCACATCTAGAGTCATTGCATGTGTGTTCTTTTCATAAACCACGACTAGTTCATTGCGTGTGTGCTCTTTTCATAAACCACAACTGGAGTCATTGCATGTGTGTTCTTTTCATAAACCACATGGATCCACCAGTGTCATTGCATGTGTGTTCTTTTCATAAACCACAACTAGAGTCATTTCATGTCTATTCTTAAAAACCACATGGATCCACCAGAGTCATTGCATGTGTGTTCTTTTCATAAACCACATGGATCCACCAGAGTCATTGTATGTGTGTTCTTTTCATAAACCACATGGAACCACCAGAGCCATTTCATGTATGTTATTCTCATAAACCACAACTAGAGTCATTGCATGTGTGTTCTTTTCATAAACCACATGGATCTACTAGAGTTTACTACATGTGTGTTCTTTTCATAAACCACATGGATCCCATAGAGTTCATTGCATGTGTGTTCTTTTCATAAACCACATCTAGAGTCATCATGTGTGTTCTTTTCATATACCACAACTAGAGTTCATTGTATGTGTGTTCTTTTCATAAACCACATGGATCCACCAGAGTGATTGCATGTGTGTTCTTTTCATAGATCACATGGATCCACTAGAGGGATTTCATGTGTGTTCTTTTAATAAACCACATGGATCCACCAGTGTCATTGTATGTGTATTCATTTAATAAACCACAACTAGAGACATTGCATGCGTGTCCTTTTCATAAAGCACATGGATCCACCAGTGTCATTGCATGTGTGTTCTTTTCAGAAACCATAACTAGATTCATTGCATGTGTGTTCTTTTCATAAACCACATGGATCCACTAGAGTCATTGTATGTGTGTTCTTTTCATAAACCACATGGAACCACGAGAGCCATTTCACGTGTGTTCTTTTCATAAACCACAACTAGAGTCATTGCATGTGTGTTCTTTTCATAAACTACATGGATCTACTAGAGTTTATTGCATGTGTGTTCTTTTCATAAACCACATGGATCCACTAGCGTTCATTGCATTTGTGTTCTTTTCATAAACCACATCTAGAGTCATTGCATGTGTGTTCTTTTCATATACCACAGTAGAGTTCATTGTATGTGTGTTCTTTTCATAAACCACATGGATCCACCAGAGTCATTGCATGTTTGTTCTTTTCATAAACCACAACTAGAGTCATTGCATATGGTTTCTTTTGATAAACCACATGGATCCACTAGTGTCATTGCATGTGTGTTCTTTTCATAAACCACAGCGACAGTCATTGCATTTTTATTATTTTCATAAACCACATTGATCCACCAAAGTCATTGCATGTGTGTTATTTTCATAAACCACATGGATCCACCAGAGTCATTGCATGTGTGTTCTTTTCATAAACCACAACTCGAGTCATTGCATGTGTGTTCTTTTCATAAACCACAACTAGAGTCATTGCATGTGAGTTCTTTTCATAAACCACATGGATCCACCAGTGTCATTGCATGTGTGTTCTTTTTATAAACCACATTGATCCACCAGAGTCATTGCATGTGTGTTCTTTTTATAAACCACATGGATCCACTAGAGTCATTGCATGTGTGTTCTTTTCATAAACCACATGGATCCATTAGAGTCATTGCATGTGTGTTCTTTTCATAAACCATAACTAGAGTGATTGCATGTGTGTTCTTTCCGTAAATCACAACTAGAGTTGGTGCTTGTGTGTTCTTTTCTTAAACCACAACTAGAGTTCATTGGATGTGTGTTCTTTTCATAAACCACATGGATCCACTAGAGTTCATTGCATGTGTGTTATTTTCATAAACCACATGGATCCACTAGAGTTCACTGCATGTGTGATCTTTTCATAAAGCACAACTAGAGTCATAGTAGTAGTGTTCTTTTCATAAACCACAACTAGAGTTCATTGCATGTGTTTTCTTTTCATAAACCACATGGATCCACCAGAGTTATTGCATGTGTTTCTTTTCAAAAACCACATGATCCACCAAAGTCATTGCATATGTGTTCTTTTCATAAACCACATGGATCCACCAGTGTCATTGCATGTGTGTTCTTTTCATAAACCACAACTAGAGTCATTGCATGTGTGTTCTTTTCATAAACCACATGGATCCACTAGAGTTCATTGCATGTGTGTTCTTTTCATAAACCACAGGGACCCAATAGATTTAATTGCATGTGTGTTCTTTTCATAAAACACAACTAGAGTCATTACATGTGTGTTCTTTTCATAAACCACAGCTAGATTCATTGCGTGTGTGTTCTTTTCATAAACCACATGGATCCACTAGAGTCATTGCATGTGTGTTCTTTTTATAAACCACGACTAGAGTTCATTGCATGCGTGTTATTTTCATAAACCACATGCATCACCTAGATTTCATTGAATGTGTGTTCTTTTCATAAACCACATGGATCCACTAGAATTCATTGCATGTGTGTTCTTTTCATAAACCACATCTAGAGTCATTGCATGTGTGTTCTTTTCATAAAACACGACTAGTTCATTGCGTGTGTGCTCTTTTCATAAACCACAACTGGAGTCATTGCATGTGTGTTCTTTTCATAAACCACATGGATCCACCAGTGTCATTGCATGTGTGTTCTTTTCATAAACCACAACTAGAGTCATTTCATGTCTGTTCTTTTTAAAAACCACATGGATCCACCAGAGTCATTGCATGTGTGTTCTTTTCATAAACCACATGGATCCACCAGAGTCATTGTATGTGTGTTCTTTTCATAAACCACATGGAACCACCAGAGCCATTTCATGTATGTTATTCTCATAAACCACAACTAGAGTCATTGCATGTGTGTTCTTTTCATAAACCACATGGATCTACTAGAGTTTACTGCTTGTGAGTTCTTTTCATAAACCACATGGATCCCATAGAGTTCATTGCATGTGTGTTCTTTTCATAAACCACATCTAGAGTCATTGCATGTGTGTTCTTTTCATATACCACAACTACAGTTCATTGTATGTGTGTTCTTTTCATAAACCACATGGATCCACCAGAGTCATTGCATGTGTGTTCTTTTCATAAACCACAACTAGAGTCATTGCATATGGTTTCTTTTCATAAACCACATGGATCCACTAGTGCCATTGCATGTGTGTTCTTTTCATAAACCACAACTAGAGTCATTGCATGTTTATTCTTTTCATAAACCACATTGATCCACCAAAGTCATTGCATGTGTGTTATTTTCATAGATCACATGGATCCACCAGAGTCATTGCATGTGTGTTCTTTTCATAAACCACAACTAGAGTCATTGCATGTGTGTTCTTTTCATAAACCACAACTAGAGTCATTGCATGTGGGTTCTTTTCATAAACCACAACTAGAGTCATTGCATGTGTGTTCTTTTCATAAACCACATGGATCCACTAGAGTTCATTGCGTGTGTGTTCTTTTCATAAACCACAACTAGAGTCATTGCATGCCTGTTCTTTTCATAAATCACAACTAGAGTTCATTGCATGTGTGTTATTTTCATAAACCACATGGATCCACCAGAGTGATTGCATCTGTGTTCTTTTCATAAACCACATGGATGCACCAGAGTGATTTCATGTGTGTTCTTTTCATAAACCACATGGATCCACCAGTGTCATTGCATGTGTGTTCTTTTCATAAACCACAACTAGAGACATTGCATGTGTGTTCTTTTCATAAAGCACATGGATCCACCAGTGTCATTGCATGTGTGTTCTTTTCATAAACCACAACTAGATTCATTGCATGTGTGTTCTTTTCATAAACCACATGGATCCACCAGAGTCATTGTATGTGTGTTCTTTTCATAAACCACATGGAACCACCAGAGCCATTTCATGTGTGTTCTTTTCATAAACCACAACTAGAGTCATTGCATGTGTGTTCTTTCCATAAACCACATAGATCCACCAGAGTGATTGCATGTGTGTTGTTTTCATAAACCACATGGATCCACCAGAGTCATTGCAAGTGTGTTCTTTTCATAAACCGCATGGATCCACAAGTGTCATTGCATGTGTGTTGTTTTCATAAACCACAACTAGAGTCATTACATGTGTGTTATTTTCATAAACCATATGGATCCACCAGTGTCATTGCATGTGTGTTCTTTTCATAAACCACAGCTAGATTCATTGCATGTGTGTTATTTTCATAAACCACATGGATCCACCAGAGTCATTGCATGTGTGTTCTTTTCATAAACTACATGAATCCACCAGAGTCATTGCATATGTGTTCTTTTCATAAACCACCACTAGACTCATTGCATTTGTGTTATTTTCATAAACCACAACAAGAGTGATTGTGTTCTTTTTATAAACCACAAGTAGAGTTCATTGCATGTGTGTTCTTTTCATAAACCACATGGATCTACTAGAGTGCATTGAATGTGTGTTCTTTTCATAAACCAAATGGATCCACTAGAGTTCATTGCATGTGTGTTCTTTTGATAAACCACATCTAGAGTCATTGCATGTGTGTTCTTTTCATGAACCACAACTAGAGTTCATTGCATGTGTGTTCTTTTCATAAACCACAACTAGAGTCATTGCATGTGTGTTCTTTTCATAAACCACATGGATCCACCAGTGTCATTGCATGTGTGTTCTTTTCATAAACCACAACTAGAGTCATTTCATGTGTGTTCTTTTCAAAAACCACACGGATCCACCAGAGTCATTGCATGTGTGTTCTATTAATAAACCACATGGATCCACAAGTGTCAATGCATGTGTGTTCTTTTCATAAACCACAACTAGAGTCATAACATGTATGTTCTTTTCAAAAACCACAACTGGAGTCATTGCATGTGTGTTCTTTTCATAAACCACATGGATCCACTAGAGTTCATTGCGTGTGTGTTCTTTTCATAAACTACAACTAGAGTCATTGCATGTGTGTTCTTTTCATAAACCACAACTAGAGTTCATTGCATGTGTGTTCTTTTCATAAACCACATGGATCCACCAAAGTGATTGCATGTGTGTTCTTTTCATAAATCACATGGATCTACTAGAGTGATTTCTTGTGTGTTCTTTTAATAAACCACATGGATCCACCAGTGTCATTGTATGTGTCTTCATTTCATAAACCACAACTAGAGACATTGCATGTGTGTTCTTTTCATAAAGAACATGGATCCACCAATGTCATTGCATGTGTGTTCTTTTCATAAACGACAACTAGATTCATTGCATGTGTGTTCTTTTCATAAACCACATGGATCCACTAGAATTCATTGCATGTGTGTTCTTTTCATAAACCACATCTAGAGTCATTGCATGTGTGTTCTTTTCATAAACCACGACTAGTTCATTGCGTGTGTGCTCTTTTCATAAACCACAACTGGAGTCATTGCATGTGTGTTCTTTTCATAAACCACATGGATCCACCAGTGTCATTGCATGTGTGTTCTTTTCATAAACCACAACTAGAGTCATTTCATGTCTGTTCTTTTTAAAAACCACATGGATCCACCAGAGTCATTGCATGTGTGTTCTTTTCATAAACCACATGGATCCACCAGAGTCATTGTATGTGTGTTCTTTTCATAAACCACATGGAACCACCAGAGCCATTTCATGTATGTTATTCTCATAAACCACAACTAGAGTCATTGCATGTGTGTTCTTTTCATAAACCACATGGATCTACTAGAGTTTACTGCATGTGAGTTCTTTTCATAAACCACATGGATCCCATAGAGTTCATTGCATGTGTGTTCTTTTCATAAACCACATCTAGAGTCATTGCATGTGTGTTCTTTTCATATACCACAACTACAGTTCATTGTATGTGTGTTCTTTTCATAAACCACATGGATCCACCAGAGTCATTGCATGTGTGTTCTTTTCATAAACCACAACTAGAGTCATTGCATATGGTTTCTTTTCATAAACCACATGGATCCACTAGTGCCATTGCATGTGTGTTCTTTTCATAAACCACAACTAGAGTCATTGCATGTTTATTCTTTTCATAAACCACATTGATCCACCAAAGTCATTGCATGTGTGTTATTTTCATAAACCACATGGATCCACCAGAGTCATTGCATGTGTGTTCTTTTCATAAACCACAACTAGAGTCATTGCATGTGTGTTCTTTTCATAAACCACAACTAGAGTCATTGCATGTGGGTTCTTTTCATAAACCACAACTAGAGTCATTGCATGTGTGTTCTTTTCATAAACCACATGGATCCACTAGAGTTCATTGCGTGTGTGTTCTTTTCATAAACCACAACTAGAGTCATTGCATGTCTGTTCTTTTCATAAATCACAACTAGAGTTCATTGCATGTGTGTTATTTTCATAAACCACATGGATCCACCAGAGTGATTGCATCTGTTCTTTTCATAAACCACATGGATGCACCAGAGTGATTTCATGTGTGTTCTTTTCATAAACCACATGGATCCACCAGTGTCATTGCATGTGTGTTCTTTTCATAAACCACAACTAGAGACATTGCATGTGTGTTCTTTTCATAAAGCACATGGATCCACTAGTGTCATTGCATGTGTGTTCTTTTCATAAACCACAACTAGATTCATTGCATGTGTGTTCTTTTCATAAACCACATGGATCCACCAGAGTCATTGTATGTGTGTTCTTTTCATAAACCACATGGAACCACCAGAGCCATTTCATGTGTGTTCTTTTCATAAACCACAACTAGAGTCATTGCATGTGTGTTCTTTCCATAAACCACATAGATCCACCAGAGTGATTGCATGTGTGTTGATTTCATAAACCACATGGATCCACCAGAGTCATTGCAAGTGTGTTCTTTTCATAAACCGCATGGATCCACAAGTGTCATTGCATGTGTGTTGTTTTCATAAACCACAACTAGAGTCATTACATGTGTGTTATTTTCATAAACCATATGGATCCACCAGTGTCATTGCATGTGTGTTCTTTTCATAAACCACAGCTAGATTCATTGCATGTGTGTTATTTTCATAAACCACATGGATCCACCAGAGTCATTGCATGTGTGTTCTTTTCATAAACTACATGAATCCACCAGAGTCATTGCATATGTGTTCTTTTCATAAACCACAACTAGACTCATTGCATTTGTGTTATTTTCATAAACCACAACAAGAGTGATTGTGTTCTTTTTATAAACCACAAGTAGAGTTCATTGCATGTGTGTTCTTTTCATAAACCACATGGATCTACTAGAGTGCATTGAATGTGTGTTCTTTTCATAAACCAAATGGATCCACTAGAGTTCATTGCATGTGTGTTCTTTTGATAAACCACATCTAGAGTCATTGCATGTGTGTTCTTTTCATGAACCACAACTAGAGTTCATTGCATGTGTGTTCTTTTCATAAACCACAACTAGAGTCATTGCATGTGTATTCTTTTCATAAACCACATGGATCCACCAGTGTCATTGCATGTGTGTTCTTTTCATAAACCACAACTAGAGTCATTTCATGTGTGTTCTTTTCAAAAACCACACGGATCCACCAGAGTCATTGCATGTGTGTTCTATTCATAAACCACATGGATCCACAAGTGTCAATGCATGTGTGTTCTTTTCATAAACCACAACTAGAGTCATAACATGTGTGTTCTTTTCAAAAACCACAACTGGAGTCATTGCATGTGTGTTCTTTTCATAAACCACATGGATCCACTAGAGTTCATTGCGTGTGTGTTCTTTTCATAAACTACAACTAGAGTCATTGCATGTGTGTTCTTTTCATAAACCACAACTAGAGTTCATTGCATGTGTGTTCTTTTCATAAACCACATGGATCCACCAGAGTGATTGCATGTGTGTTCTTTTCATAAATCACATGGATCTACTAGAGTGATTTCTTGTGTGTTCTTTTAATAAACCACATGGATCCACCAGTGTCATTGTATGTGTCTTCATTTCATAAACCACAACTAGAGACATTGCATGTGTGTTCTTTTCATAAAGAACATGGATCCACCAATGTCATTGCATGTGTGTTCTTTTCATAAACGACAACTAGATTCATTGCATGTGTGTTCTTTTCATAAACCACATGGATCCACCAGAGTGATTGCATGTGTGTTCTTTTCATAAATCACATGGATCTACTAGAGTGATTTCTTGTGTGTTCTTTTAATAAACCACATGGATCCACCAGTGTCATTGTATGTGTCTTCATTTCATAAACCACAACTAGAGACATTGCATGTGTGTTCTTTTCATAAAGAACATGGATCCACCAATGTCATTGCATGTGTGTTCTTTTCATAAACGACAACTAGATTCATTGCATGTGTGTTCTTTTCATAAACCACATGGATCCACTAGAGTCATTGTATGTGTGTTGTTTTCATAAACCACATGGAACCACGAGAGCCATTTCATGTGTGTTCTTTTCATAAACCACAACTAGAGTCATTGCATGTGTGTTCTTTTCATAAACCACATGGATCTACCAGTGTCATTGCATGTGTGTTCTTTTCATAAACCACAACTAGAGTCATTGCATGTGTGTTCTTTTCATAAACCACATGGATCCACTAGAGTTCATTGCATGTGTGTTCTTTTCATAAACCACATGGACCCAATAGATTTAATTGCATGTGTGTTCTTTTCATAAAACACAACTAGAGTCATTACATGTGTGTTATTTTCATAAACCACAGCTAGATTCATTGCGTGTGTGTTCTTTTCATAAACCACATGGATCCACTAGAGTCATTGCATGTGTGTTCTTTTTATAAACCACGACTAGAGTTCATTGCATGCGTGTTATTTTCATAAACCACATGCATCACCTAGATTTCATTGAATGTGTGTTCTTTTCATAAACCACATGGATCCACTAGAATTCGTTGCATGTGTGTTCTTTTCATAAACCACATCTAGAGTCATTGCATGTGTGTTTGTTTAATAAACCTTGACTAGTTCATTGCGTGTGTGCTCTTTTCATAAACCACAACTGGAGTCATTGCATGTGTGTTCTTTTCATAAACCACATGGATCCACCAGTGTCATTGCATGTGTGTTCTTTTCATAAACCACAACTAGAGTCATTTCATGTCTGTTCTTTTTAAAAACCACATGGATCCACCAGAGTCATTGCATGTGTGTTCTTTTCATAAACCACATGGATCCACCAGAGTCATTGTATGTGTGTTCTTTTCATAAACCACATGGAACCACCAGAGCCATTTCATGTATGTTATTCTCATAAACCACAACTAGAGTCATTGCATGTGTGTTCTTTTCATAAACCACATGGATCTACTAGAGTTTACTGCATGTGAGTTCTTTTCATAAACCACATGGATCCCATAGAGTTCATTGCATGTGTGTTCTTTTCATAAACCACATCTAGAGTCATTGCATGTGTGTTCTTTTCATATACCACAACTACAGTTCATTGTATGTGTGTTCTTTTCATAAACCACATGGATCCACCAGAGTCATTGCATGTGTGTTCTTTTCATAAACCACAACTAGAGTCATTGCATATGGTTTCTTTTCATAAACCACATGGATCCACTAGTGCCATTGCATGTGTGTTCTTTTCATAAACCACAACTAGAGTTATTGCATGTTTATTCTTTTCATAAACCACATTGATCCACCAAAGTCATTGCATGTGTGTTATTTTCATAAACCACATGGATCCACCAGAGTCATTGCATGTGTGTTCTTTTCATAAACCACAACTAGAGTCATTGCATGTGTGTTCTTTTCATAAACCACAACTAGAGTCCTTGCATGTGGGTTCTTTTCATAAACCACAACTAGAGTCATTGCATGTGTGTTCTTTTCATAAACCACATGGATCCACTAGAGTTCATTGCGTGTGTGTTCTTTTCATAAACCACAACTAGAGTCATTGCATGTGTGTTCTTTTCATAAACCACAACTAGAGTTCATTGCATGTGTGTTATTTTCATAAACCACATGGATCCACCAGAGTGATTGCATGTGTGTTCTTTTCATAAACCACATGGATGCACCAGAGTGATTTCATGTGTGTTCTTTTCATAAACTACATGGATCCACCAGTGTCATTGCATGTGTGTTCTTTTCATAAACCACAAAAAGATTCACTGCATGTGTGTTCTTTTCATAAACCACATGGATCCACGAGAGTCATTGCATGTGTGTTCTTTTCATAAACCACATGGATCCACCAGAGCCATTTCATGTGTGTTCTTTTCATAAACCACATGGATCCACGAGAGTCATTGCATGTGTGTTCTTTTCATAAACCACATGGATCCACTAGAGCCATTTCATGTGTGTTCTTTTCATAAACGACAACTAGAGTCATTGCATGTGCGTTCTTTTCATAAACCACATCAAGAGTCATTGCATGTGTGTTCTTTTCATAGACCACAACTAGAGTTCATTGTATGTGTGTTCTTTTCATAAACCATATGGATCCACGAGAGTCATTGCGTGTCTGTTCTTTTCATAAACCACAACTAGAGTAATTGCATAGGGTTTCTTTTCATAAACCACAAGGATCCACTAGTGTCATTACATGTGTGTTCTTTTCATAAACCACAACTAGAGTCACTGCATGTTTGTTCTTTTCATATACCACATTGATCCACAAAAGTCATTGCATGTGTGTTATTTTCATAAACCACATGGATCCACCAGAGTCGTTGTATGTGTGTTCTTTTCATAAACCACATGGATCCACCAGAGTCATTGTATGTGTGTTCTTTTCATAAACCACATGGAACCACCAGAGCCATTTCATGTATGTTATTCTCATAAACCACAACTAGAGTCATTGCATGTGTGTTCTTTTCATAAACCAAATGGATCTACTAGAGTTTACTGCATGTGAGTTCTTTTCATAAACCACATGGATCCCATAGAGTTCATTGCATGTGTGTTCTTTTCATAAACCACATCTATAGTCATTGCATGTGTGTTCTTTTCATATACCACAACTACAGTTCATTGTATGTGTGTTCTTTTCATAAACCACATGGATCCACCAGAGTCAATGCATGTGTGTTCTTTTCATAAACCACAACTAGAGTCATTGCATATGGTTTCTTTTCATAAACCACATGGATCCACTAGTGCCATTGCATGTGTGTTCTTTTCATAAACCACAACTAGAGTCATTGCATGTTTATTCTTTTCATAAACCACATTGATCCACCAAAGTCATTGCATGTGTGTTATTTTCATAAACCACATGGATCCACCAGAGTCATTGCATGTGTGTTCTTTTCATAAACCACAACTAGAGTCATTGCATGTGTGTTCTTTTCATAAACCACAACTAGAGTCATTGCATGTGGGTTCTTTTCATAAACCACAACTAGAGTCATTGCATGTGTGTTCTTTTCATAAACCACATGGATCCACTAGAGTTCATTGCGTGTGTGTTCTTTTCATAAACCACAACTAGAGTCATTGCATGTCTGTTCTTTTCATAAATCACAACTAGAGTTCATTGCATGTGTGTTATTTTCATAAACCACATGGATCCACCAGAGTGATTGCATGTGTGTTCTTTTCATAAACCACATGGATGCACCAGAGTGATTTCATGTGTGTTGTTTTCATAAACCACATGGATCCACTAGTGTCATTGCATGTGTGTTCTTTTCATAAACCACAACTAGAGACATTGCATGTGTGTTCTTTTCATAAAGCACATGGATCCACCAGTGTCATTGCATGTGTGTTCTTTTCATAAACCACAACTAGATTCATTGCATGTGTGTTCTTTTCATAAACCACATGGATCCTTGAGTCATTGTATGTGTGTTCTTTTCATAAACCACATGGAACCACCAGAGCCATTTCATGTGTGTTCTTTTCATAAACCACAACTAGAGTCATTGCATGTGTGTTCTTTCCATAAACCACATAGATCCACCAGAGTGCATGTGTGTTGTTTTCATAAACCACATGGATCCACAGAGTCATTGCAAGTGTGTTCTTTTCATAAACCATGGATCCACAAGTGTCATTGCATGTGTGTTTTTCATAAACCACAACTAGAGTCATTACATGTGTTATTTTCATAAACCATATGGATCCACAGTGTCATTGCATGTGTGTTCTTTTCATAAACCACAACTAGAGACATTGCATGTGTGTTATTTTCATAAAGCACATGGATCCACCAGAGTCATTGCATGTGTGTTCTTTTCATAAACTACATGAATCCACCAGAGTCATTGCATATGTGTTCTTTTCATAAACCACAACTAGACTCATTGCATTTGTGTTATTTTCATAAACCACAACAAGAGTGATTGTGTTCTTTTATAAACCACAAGTAGAGTTCATTGCATGTGTGTTCTTTTCATAAACCACATGGATCTACTAGTGTGCATTGAATGTGTGTTATTTTCATAAACCAAATGGATCCACTAGAGTTCATTGAATGTTTGTAATATAGATAAACCACAAATATAGTAGTTGAATGTGTGTTCTTTTCAAAAACCACACGGATCCACCAGAGTCATTGCATGTGTGTTCTATTCATAAACCACATGGATCCACAAGTGTCAATGCATGTGTGTTCTTTTCATAAACCACAACTAGAGTCATAACATGTGTGTTCTTTTCAAAAACCACAACTGGAGTCATTGCATGTGTGTTCTTTTCATAAACCACATGGATCCACTAGAGTTCATTGCGTGTGTGTTCTTTTCATAAACTACAACTAGAGTCATTGCATGTGTGTTCTTTTCATAAACCACAACTAGAGTTCATTGCATGTGTGTTCTTTTCATAAACCACATGGATCCACCAGAGTGATTGCATGTGTGTTCTTTTCATAAATCACATGGATCTACTAGAGTGATTTCTTGTGTGTTCTTTTAATAAACCACATGGATCCACCAGTGTCATTGTATGTGTCTTCATTTCATAAACCACAACTAGAGACATTGCATGTGTGTTCTTTTCATAAAGAACATGGATCCACCAATGTCATTGCATGTGTGTTCTTTTCATAAACGACAACTAGATTCATTGCATGTGTGTTCTTTTCATAAACCACATGGATCCACTAGAGTCATTGTATGTGTGTTGTTTTCATAAACCACATGGAACCACGAGAGCCATTTCATGTGTGTTCTTTTCATAAACCACAACTAGAGTCATTGCATGTGTGTTCTTTTCATAAACCACATGGATCTACCAGTGTCATTGCATGTGTGTTCTTTTCATAAACCACAACTAGAGTCATTGCATGTGTGTTCTTTTCATAAACCACATGGATCCACTAGAGTTCATTGCATGTGTGTTCTTTTCATAAACCACATGGACCCAATAGATTTAATTGCATGTGTGTTCTTTTCATAAAACACAACTAGAGTCATTACATGTGTGTTATTTTCATAAACCACAGCTAGATTCATTGCGTGTGTGTTCTTTTCATAAACCATATGGATCCACTAGAGTCATTGCATGTGTGTTCTTTATATAAACCACGACTAGAGTTCATTGCATGCGTGTTATTTTCATAAACCACATGCATCACCTAGATTTCATTGAATGTGTGTTCTTTTCATAAACCACATGGATCCACTAGAATTCATTGCATGTGTGTTCTTTTCATAAACCACATCTAGAGTCATTGCATGTGTGTTCGTTTCATAAACCTTGACTAGTTCATTGCGTGTGTGCTCTTTTCATAAACCACAACTGGAGTCATTGCATGTGTGTTCTTTTCATAAACCACATGGATCCACCAGTGTCATTGCATGTGTGTTCTTTTCATAAACCACAACTAGAGTCATTTCATGTCTGTTCTTTTTAAAAACCACATGGATCCACCAGAGTCATTGCATGTGTGTTCTTTTCATAAACCACATGGATCCACCAGAGTCATTGTATGTGTGTTCTTTTCATAAACCACATGGAACCACCAGAGCCATTTCATGTATGTTATTCTCATAAACCACAACTAGAGTCATTGCATGTGTGTTCTTTTCATAAACCACATGGATCTACTAGAGTTTACTGCATGTGAGTTCTTTTCATAAACCACATGGATCCCATAGAGTTCATTGCATGTGTGTTCTTTTCACAAACCACATCTAGAGTCATTGCATGTGTGTTCTTTTCATATACCACAACTACAGTTCATTGTATGTGTGTTCTTTTCATAAACCACATGGATCCACCAGAGTCATTGCATGTGTGTTCTTTTCATAAACCACAACTAGAGTCATTGCATATGGTTTCTTTTCATAAACCACATGGATCCACTAGTGCCATTGCATGTGTGTTCTTTTCATAAACCACAACTAGAGTCATTGCATGTGTGTTCTTTTCATAAACCACAACTAGAGTTTATTGCATGTGTGTTCTTTTCATAAACCACAACTAGAGTCATTGCATGTGTGTTCTTTTCATAAACTACATGAATCCACCAGAGTCATTGCATATGTGTTCTTTTCATAAACCACAACTAGACTCATTGCATTTGTGTTATTTTCATAAACCACAACAAGAGCGATTGTGTTCTTTTTATAAACCACAAGTAGAGTTCATTGCATGTGTGTTCTTTTCATAAACCACATGGATCTACTAGAGTGCATTGAATGTGTGTTCTTTTCATAAACCAAATGGATCCACTAGAGTTCATTGCATGTGTGTTCTTTTGATAAACCACATCTAGAGTCATTGCATGTGTGTTCTTTTCATGAACCACAACTAGAGTTCATTGCATGTGTGTTCTTTTCATAAACCACAACTAGAGTCATTGCATGTGTGTTCTTTTCATAAACCACATGGTTCCACCAGTGTCATTGCATGTGTGTTCTTTTCATAAACCACAACTAGAGTCATTTCATGTGTGTTCTTTTCAAAAACCACACGGATCCACCAGAGTCATTGCATGTGTGTTCTATTCATAAACCACATGGATCCACAAGTGTCAATGCATGTGTGTTCTTTTCATAAACCACAACTAGAGTCATAACATGTGTGTTCTTTCCATAAACCACATAGATCCACCAGAGTGATTGCATGTGTGTTGTTTTCATAAACCACATGGATCCACAAGAGTCATTGCAAGTGTGTTCTTTTCATAAACCGCATGGATCCACAAGTGTCATTGCATGTGTGTTGTTTTCATAAACCACAGCTAGATTCATTGCGTGTGTGTTCTTTTCATAAACCACATGGATCCACTAGAGTCATTGCATGTGTGTTCTTTTTATAAACCACGACTAGAGTTCATTGCATGCGTGTTATTTTCATAAACCACATGCATCACCTAGATTTCATTGAATGTGTGTTCTTTTCATAAACCACATGGATCCACTAGAATTCATTGCATGTGTGTTCTTTTCATAAACCACATCTAGAGTCATTGCATGTGTGTTCGTTTCATAAACCTTGACTAGTTCATTGCGTGTGTGCTCTTTTCATAAACCACAACTGGAGTCATTGCATGTGTGTTCTTTTCATAAACCACATGGATCCACCAGTGTCATTGCATGTGTCTTCTTTTCATAAACCACAACTAGAGTCATTTCATGTCTGTTCTTTTTAAAAACCACATGGATCCACCAGAGTCATTGCATGTGTGTTCTTTTCATAAACCACATGGATCCACCAGAGTCATTGTATGTGTGTTCTTTTCATAAACCACATGGAACCACCAGAGCCATTTCATGTATGTTATTCTCATAAACCACAACTAGAGTCATTGCATGTGTGTTCTTTTCATAAACCACATGGATCTACTAGAGTTTACTGCATGTGAGTTCTTTTCATAAACCACATGGATCCCATAGAGTTCATTGCATGTGTGTTCTTTTCATAAACCACATCTAGAGTCATTGCATGTGTGTTCTTTTCATATACCACAACTACAGTTCATTGTATGTGTGTTCTTTTCATAAACCACATGGATCCACCAGAGTCATTGCATGTGTGTTCTTTTCATAAACCACATGGATCTACTAGAGTGCATTGAATGTGTGTTCTTTTCATAAACCACATGGATCCACTAGAGTTCATTGCATGTGTGTTCTTTTGATAAACCACATCTAGAGTCATTGCATGTGTGTTCTTTTCATAAACCACAACTAGAGTTTATTGCATGTGTGTTCTTTTCATAAACCACAACTAGAGTCATTGCATGTGTGTTCTTTTCATAAACTACATGAATCCACCAGAGTCATTGCATATGTGTTCTTTTCATAAACCACAACTAGACTCATTGCATTTGTGTTATTTTCATAAACCACAACAAGAGTGATTGTGTTCTTTTTATAAACCACAAGTAGAGTTCATTGCATGTGTGTTCTTTTCATAAACCACATGGATCTACTAGAGTGCATTGAATGTGTGTTCTTTTCATAAACCAAATGGATCCACTAGAGTTCATTGCATGTGTGTTCTTTTGATAAACCACATCTAGAGTCATTGCATGTGTGTTCTTTTCATGAACCACAACTAGAGTTCATTGCATGTGTGTTCTTTTCATAAACCACAACTAGAGACATTGCATGTGTGTTCTTTTCATAAAGCACATGGATCCACCAGTGTCATTGCATGTGTGTTCTTTTCATAAACCACAACTAGATTCATTGCATGTGTGTTCTTTTCATAAACCACATGGATCCGCCAGAGTCATTGTATGTGTGTTCTTTTCATAAACCACATGGAACCACCAGAGCCATTTCATGTGTGTTCTTTTCATAAACCACAACTAGAGTCATTGCATGTGTGTTCTTTCCATAAACCACATAGATCCACCAGAGTGATTGCATGTGTGTTGTTTTCATAAACCACATGGATCCACCAGAGTCATTGCAAGTGTGTTCTTTTCATAAACCGCATGGATCCACAAGTGTCATTGCATGTGTGTTGTTTTCATAAACCACAACTAGAGTCATTACATGTGTGTTATTTTCATAAACCACATGGATCCACCAGTGTCATTGCATGTGTGTTCTTTTCATAAACCACAGCTAGATTCATTGCATGTGTGTTATTTTATAAACCACATGGATCCACCAGAGTCATTGCATGTGTGTTCTTTTCATAAACTACATGAATCCACCAGAGTCATTACATATGTGTTCTTTTCATAAACCACAACTAGACTCATTGCATTTGTGTTATTTTCATAAACCACAACAAGAGTGATTGTGTTCTTTTTATAAACCACAAGTAGAGTTCATTGCATGTGTGTTCTTTTCATAAACCACATGGATCTACTAGAGTGCATTGAATGTGTGTTCTTTTCATAAACCAAATGGATCCACTAGAGTTCATTGCATGTGTGTTCTTTTGATAAACCACATCTAGAGTCATTGCATGTGTGTTCTTTTCATGAACCACAACTAGAGTTCATTGCATGTGTGTTCTTTTCATAAACCACAACTAGAGTCATTGCATGTGTGTTCTTTTCATAAACCACATGGATCCACCAGTGTCATTGCATGTGTGTTCTTTTCATAAACCACAACTAGAGTCATTGCATATGGTTTCTTTTCATAAACCACATGGATCCACTAGTGCCATTGCATGTGTGTTCTTTTCATAAACCACAACTAGAGTCATTGCATGTTTATTCTTTTCATAAACCACATTGATCCACCAAAGTCATTGCATGTGTGTTCTTTTCATAAACCACAACTAGAGTCATTGCATATGGTTTCTTTTCATAAACCACATGGATCCACTAGTGCCATTGCATGTGTGTTCTTTTCATAAACCACAACTAGAGTCATTGCATGTTTATTCTTTTCATAAACCACATTGATCCACCAAAGTCATTGCATGTGTGTTATTTTCATAAACCACATGGATCCACCAGAGTCATTGCATGTGTGTTCTTTTCATAAACCACAACTAGAGTCATTGCATGTGTGTTCTTTTCATAAACCACAACTAGAGTCATTGCATGTGGGTTCTTTTCATAAACCACAACTAGAGTCATTGCATGTGTGTTCTTTTCATAAACCACATGGATCCACTAGAGTTCATTGCGTGTGTGTTCTTTTCATAAACCACAACTAGAGTCATTGCATGTGTGTTCTTTTCATAAACCACAACTAGAGTTCATTGCATGTGTGTTATTTTCATAAACCACATGGATCCACCAGAGTGATTGCATGTGTGTTCTTTTCATAAACCACATGGATGCACCAGAGTGATTTCATGTGTGTTCTTTTCATAAACCACATGGATCCACCAGTGTCATTGCATGTGTGTTCTTTTCATAAACCACAACTAGAGACATTGCATGTGTGTTCTTTTCATAAAGCACATGGATCCACCAGTGTCATTGCATGTGTGTTCTTTTCATAAACCACAACTAGATTCATTGCATGTGTGTTCTTTTCATAAACCACATGGATCCGCCAGAGTCATTGTATGTGTGTTCTTTTCATAAACCACATGGAACCACCAGAGCCATTTCATGTGTGTTCTTTTCATAAACCACAACTAGAGTCATTGCATGTGTGTTCTTTCCATAAACCACATAGATCCACCAGAGTGATTGCATGTGTGTTGTTTTCATAAACCACATGGATCCACCAGAGTCATTGCAAGTGTGTTCTTTTCATAAACCGCATGGATCCACAAGTGTCATTGCATGTGTGTTGTTTTCATAAACCACAACTAGAGTCATTACATGTGTGTTATTTTCATAAACCACATGGATCCACCAGTGTCATTGCATGTGTGTTCTTTTCATAAACCACAGCTAGATTCATTGCATGTGTGTTATTTTCATAAACCACATGGATCCACCAGAGTCATTGCATGTGTGTTCTTTTCATAAACTACATGAATCCACCAGAGTCATTGCATATGTGTTCTTTTCATAAACCACAACTAGACTCATTGCATTTGTGTTATTTTCATAAACCACAACAAGAGTGATTGTGTTCTTTTTATAAACCACAAGTAGAGTTCATTGCATGTGTGTTCTTTTCATAAACCACATGGATCTACTAGAGTGCATTGAATGTGTGTTCTTTTCATAAACCAAATGGATCCACTAGAGTTCATTGCATGTGTGTTCTTTTGATAAACCACATCTAGAGTCATTGCATGTGTGTTCTTTTCATGAACCACAACTAGAGTTCATTGCATGTGTGTTCTTTTCATAAACCACAACTAGAGTCATTGCATGTGTGTTCTTTTCATAAACCACATGGATCCACCAGTGTCATTGCATGTGTGTTCTTTTCATAAACCACAACTAGAGTCATTTCATGTGTGTTCTTTTCAAAAACCACACGGATCCACCAGAGTCATTGCATGTGTGTTCTTTTCATAAACCACATGGATCCACAAGTGTCAATGCATGTGTGTTCTTTTCATAAACCACAACTAGAGTCATAACATGTGTGTTCTTTTCAAAAACCACAACTGGAGTCATTGCATGTGTGTTCTTTTCATAAACCACATGGATCCACTAGAGTTCATTGCGTGTGTGTTCTTTTCATAAACCACAACTAGAGTCATTGCATGTGTGTTCTTTTCATAAACCACAACTAGAGTTCATTGCATGTGTGTTCTTTTCATAAACCACATGGATCCACCAGAGTGATTGCATGTGTGTTCTTTTCATAAATCACATGGATCTACTAGAGTGATTTCTTGTGTGTTCTTTTAATAAACCACATGGATCCACCAGTGTCATTGTATGTGTCTTCATTTCATAAACCACAACTAGAGACATTGCATGTGTGTTCTTTTCATAAAGCACATGGATCCACCAATGTCATTGCATGTGTGTTCTTTTCATAAACGACAACTAGATTCATTGCATGTGTGTTCTTTTCATAAACCACATGGATCCACTAGAGTCATTGTATGTGTGTTGTTTTCATAAACCACATGGAACCACGAGAGCCATTTCATGTGTGTTCTTTTCATAAACCACAACTAGAGTCATTGCATGTGTGTTCTTTTCATAAACCACATGGATCTACCAGTGTCATTGCATGTGTGTTCTTTTCATAAACCACAACTAGAGTCATTGCATGTGTGTTCTTTTCATAAACCACATGGATCCACTAGAGTTCATTGCATGTGTGTTCTTTTCATAAACCACATGGACCCAATAGATTTAATTGCATGTGTGTTCTTTTCATAAAACACAACTAGAGTCATTACATGTGTGTTCTTTTCATAAACCACAGCTAGATTCATTGCGTGTGTGTTCTTTTCATAAACCACATGGATCCACTAGAGTCATTGCATGTGTGTTCTTTTTATAAACCACGACTAGAGTTCATTGCATGCGTGTTATTTTCATAAACCACATGCATCTACTAGATTTCATTGAATGTGTGTTCTTTTCATAAACCACATGGATCCACTAGAATTCATTGCATGTGTGTTCTTTTCATAAACCACATCTAGAGTCATTGCATGTGTGTTCGTTTCATAAACCTTGACTAGTTCATTGCGTGTGTGCTCTTTTCATAAACCACAACTGGAGTCATTGCATGTGTGTTCTTTTCATAAACCACATGGATCCACCAGTGTCATTGCATGTGTGTTCTTTTCATAAACCACAACTAGAGTCATTTCATGTCTATTCTTTTTAAAAACCACATGGATCCACCAGAGTCATTGCATGTGTGTTCTTTTCATAAACCACATGGATCCACCAGAGTCATTGTATGTGTGTTCTTTTCATAAACCACATGGAACCACCAGAGCTATTTCATGTATGTTATTCTCATAAACCACAACTAGAGTCATTGCATGTGTGTTCTTTTCATAAACCACATGGATCTACTAGAGTTTACTGCATGTGAGTTCTTTTCATAAACCACATGGATCCCATAGAGTTCATTGCATGTGTGTTCTTTTCATAAACCACATCTAGAGTCATTGCATGTGTGTTCTTTTCATATACTACAACTACAGTTCATTGTATGTGTCTTCTTTTCATAAACCATATGGATCCACCAGAGTCATTGCATGTGTGTTCTTTTCATAAACCACAACTAGAGTCATTGCATATGGTTTCTTTTCATAAACCACATGGATCCACTAGTGCCATTGCATGTGTGTTCTTTTCATAAACCACAACTAGAGTCATTGCATGTTTATTCTTTTCATAAACCACATTGATCCACCAAAGTCATTGCATGTGTGTTATTTTCATAAACCACATGGATCCACCAGAGTCATTGCATGTGTGTTCTTTTCATAAACCACAACTAGAGTCATTGCATGTGTGTTCTTTTCATAAACCACAACTAGAGTCATTGCATGTGGGTTGTTTTCATAAACCACAACTAGAGTCATTGCATGTGTGTTCTTTTCATAAACCACATGGATCCACTAGAGTTCATTGCGTGTGTGTTCTTTTCATAAACCACAACTAGAGTCATTGCATGTGTGTTCTTTTCATAAACCACAACTAGAGTTCATTGCATGTGTGTTATTTTCATAAACCACATGGATCCACCAGAGTGATTGCATGTGTGTTCTTTTCATAAACCACATGGATGCACCAGAGTGATTTCATGTGTGTTCTTTTCATAAACCACATGGATCCACCAGTGTCATTGCATGTGTGTTCTTTTCATAAACCACAACTAGAGACATTGCATGTGTGTTCTTTTCATAAAGCACATGGATCCACCAGTGTCATTGCATGTGTGTTCTTTTCATAAACCACAACTAGATTCATTGCATGTGTGTTCTTTTCATAAACCACATGGATCCGCCAGAGTCATTGTATGTGTGTTCTTTTCATAAACCACATGGAACCACCAGAGCCATTTCATGTGTGTTCTTTTCATAAACCACAACTAGAGTCATTGCATGTGTGTTCTTTCCATAAACCACATAGATCCACCAGAGTGATTGCATGTGTGTTGTTTTCATAAACCACATGGATCCACCAGAGTCATTGCAAGTGTGTTCTTTTCATAAACCGCATGGATCCACAAGTGTCATTGCATGTGTGTTGTTTTCATAAACCACAACTAGAGTCATTACATGTGTGTTATTTTCATAAACCACATGGATCCACCAGTGTCATTGCATGTGTGTTCTTTTCATAAACCACAGCTAGATTCATTGCATGTGTGTTATTTTATAAACCACATGGATCCACCAGAGTCATTGCATGTGTGTTCTTTTCATAAACTACATGAATCCACCAGAGTCATTACATATGTGTTCTTTTCATAAACCACAACTAGACTCATTGCATTTGTGTTATTTTCATAAACCACAACAAGAGTGATTGTGTTCTTTTTATAAACCACAAGTAGAGTTCATTGCATGTGTGTTCTTTTCATAAACCACATGGATCTACTAGAGTGCATTGAATGTGTGTTCTTTTCATAAACCAAATGGATCCACTAGAGTTCATTGCATGTGTGTTCTTTTGATAAACCACATCTAGAGTCATTGCATGTGTGTTCTTTTCATGAACCACAACTAGAGTTCATTGCATGTGTGTTCTTTTCATAAACCACAACTAGAGTCATTGCATGTGTGTTCTTTTCATAAACCACATGGATCCACCAGTGTCATTGCATGTGTGTTCTTTTCATAAACCACAACTAGAGTCATTTCATGTGTGTTCTTTTCAAAAACCACACGGATCCACCAGAGTCATTGCATGTGTGTTCTATTCATAAACCACATGGATCCACAATGTCAATGCATGTGTGTTCTTTTCATAAACCACAACTAGAGTCATAACATGTGTGTTCTTTTCAAAAACCACAACTAGAGTCATTGCATGTGTGTTGTTTTCATAAACCACATGGATCCACTAGAGTTCATTGCGTGTGTGTTCTTTTCATAAACCACAACTAGAGTCATTGCATGTGTGTTCTTTTCATAAACCACAACTAGAGTTCATTGCATGTGTGTTCTTTTCATAAACCACATGGATCCACCAGAGTGATTGCATGTGTGTTCTTTTCACAAATCACATGGATCTACTAGAGTGATTTCTTGTGTGTTCTTTTAATAAACCACATGGATCCACCAGTGTCATTGTATGTGTCTTCATTTCATAAACCACAACTAGAGACATTGCATGTGTGTTCTTTTCATAAAGCACATGGATCCACCAATGTCATTGCATGTGTGTTCTTTTCATAAACGACAACTAGATTCATTGCATGTGTGTTCTTTTCATAAACCACATGGATCCACTAGGGTCATTGTATGTGTGTTGTTTTCATAAACCACATGGAACCACGAGAGCCATTTCATGTGTGTTCTTTTCATAAACCACAACTAGAGTCATTGCATGTGTGTTCTTTTCATAAACCACATGGATCTACTAGAGTTTATTGCATGTGTGTTCTTTTCATAAACCACACGCATCCACTAGAGTTCATTGCATGTGTGTTCTTTTCATAAACCACATCTCGAGTCATTGCATCTGTGTTCTTTTCATATACCACAGTAGAGTTCATTGTATGTGTGTTCTTTTCATAAACCACATGGATCCACCAGAGTCATTGCATGTGTGTTCTTTTCATAAACCACAACTAGAGTCATTCAATATGGTTTCTTTTCATAAACCACATGGATCCACTAGTGTCATTGCATGTGTGTTCTTTTCATAAACCACAGCTAGAGTCATTGCATGTTTATTCTTTTCATAAACCACATTGATCCACCAAAGTCATTGCATGTGTGTTATTTTCATAAACCACATGGATCCACCAGAGTCATTACATGTATGTTCTTTTCATAAACCACAACTCGAGTCATTGCATGTGTGTTCTTTTCATAAACCACAACTAGAGTCATTGCATGTGAGTTCTTTTCATAAACCACATGGATCCACCAATGTCATTGCATGTGTGTTCTTTTCATAAACCACATTGATCCACCAGAGTCATTGCATGTGTGTTCTTTTCATAAACCACATGGATCCACCAGAGTCATTGCATGTGTGTTCTTTTCATAACCCACATGGATCCATTAGAGTCATTGCATGTGTGTTATTTTCATAAACCACAACTAGAGTGATTACATGTGTGTTCTTTCCATAAATCACAACTAGAGTTGGTGCTTGTGTGTTCTTTTCTTAAACCACAACTAGAGTTCATTGGATGTGTGTTCTTTTCATAAACCACATGGATCCACTAGAGTTCATTGCATGTGTGTTCTTTTCATAAACCACATGGATCCACTAGAGTTCACTGCATGTGTGTTCTTTTCATAAAGCACAACTAGAGTCATAGTAGGAGTGTTCTTTTCATAAACCACAACTAGAGTTCATTGCATGTGTGTTCTTTTCATAAACCACATAGATCCACCTGAGTTATTGCATGTGTTTTTTTTCAAAAACCACATGATCCACCAAAGTCATTGCATATGTGTTCTTTTCATAAACCACATGGATCCACCAGTGTCATTGCATGTGTGTTCTTTTCATAATCCACAACTAGAGTCATTGCATGTGTGTTCTTTTCATAAACCACATGGATCCACTAGAGTTCATTGCATGTGTGTTCTTTTCATAAAGCACATGGACCCAATAGAGTTAATTGCATGTGTGTTATTTTCATAAAACACAGCTAGAGTCATTGCATGTGTGTTCTTTTCATAAACCACAACTAGATTCATTGCGTGTGTGTTCTTTTCATAAACCACATGGATCCACTAGAGTCATTGCATGTGTGTTCTTTTCATAAACTACATGGATCCACCAGAGTCATTGCATGTGTGTTCTTTTCATAAACCACAACTAGAGTCATTGCATGTGTGTTCTTTTCATAAACCACAACTAGAGTCATTGCATGTGTATTCTTTTTATAAACCACGACTAGAGTTCATTGCATACGTGTTATTTTCATAAACCACATGGATCTACTACAGTTCATTGCATGTGTGTTCTTTTCATAAACCACACGGATCCACTAGAATTCATTGCATGTGTGTTCTTTTCATAAACCACATCTAGAGTCATTGCATGTGTGTTCTTTTCATAAACCACGACTAGTTCATTGCGTGTGTGCTCTTTTCATAAACCACAACTGGTGTCATTGCATGTGTGTTCTTTTCATAAACCACATTGATCCACCAGAGTCATTGCATGTGTGTTCTTTTCATAAACCACATGGATCCACCAGAGTCATTGCATGTGTGTTCTTTTCATAACCCACATGGATCCATTAGAGTCATTGCATGTGTGTTATTTTCATAAACCACAACTAGAGTGATTGCATGTGTGTTCTTTCCATAAATCACAACTAGAGTTGGTGCTTGTGTGTTCTTTTCTTAAACCACAACTAGAGTTCATTGGATGTGTGTTCTTTTCATAAACCACATGGATCCACTAGAGTTCATTGCATGTGTGTTCTTTTCATAAACCACATTTATCCACTAGAGTTCACTGCATGTTTGTTCTTTTCATAAAGCACAACTAGAGTCATAGTAGGAGTGTTCTTTTCATAAACCACAAATAGAGTTCATTGCATGTGTGTTCTTTTCATAAACCACATAGATCCACCTGAGTTATTGCATGTGTTTTTTTTCAAAAACCACATGATCCACCAAAGTCATTGCATATGTGTTCTTTTCATAAACCACATGGATCCACCAGTGTCATTGCATGTGTGTTCTTTTCATAAACCACATGGATCCACTAGAGTTCATTGCATGTGTGTTCTTTTCATAAACCACATGGACCCAATAGAGTTAATTGCATGTGTGTTCTTTTCATAAAACACAGCTAGAGTCATTGCATGTGTGTTCTTTTCATAAACCACAGCTAGATTCATTGCGTGTGTGTTCTTTTCATAAACCACATGGATCCACTAGAGTCATTGCATGTGTGTTCTTTTCATAAACTACATGGATCCACCAGAGTCATTGCATGTGTGTTCTTTTCATAAACCACAACTAGAGTTATTGCATGTGTGTTCTTTTCATAAACCACAACTAGAGTCATTGCATGTGTGTTCTTTTTATAAACCACGACTAGAGTTTATTGCATGCGTGTTATTTTCATAAACCACATGGATCTACTAGAGTTCATTGCATGTGTGTTCTTTTCATAAACCACATGGATCCACTAGAATTCATTGCATGTGTGTTCTTTTCATATACCACATCTAGAGTCATTGCATGTGTGTTCTTTTCATAAACCACGACTAGTTCATTGCGTGTGTGCTCTTTTCATAAACCACAACTGATGTCATTGCATGTGTGTTCTTTTCATAAACCACCTGGATCCACCAGTGTCATTGCATGTGTGTTCTTTTCATAAACCACAGCTAGAGTCATTGCATGTTTATTCTTTTCATAAACCACATTGATCCACCAAAGTCATTGCATGTGTGTTCTTTTCATAAACCACAACTAGAGTCATTGCATGTGAGTTCTTTTCATAAAACACATGGATCCACTAGAGTTCATTGCATGTGTGTTCTTTTCATAAAACACAACTAGAGTCATTGCATGTGTGTTCTTTTCATAAACCACAGCTAGATTCATTACGTGTGTGTTCTTTTCATAAACCACATGGATCCACCAGAGTTCATTGCATGTGTGTTCTTTTCATAAACCACATGGATCCACTGGAGTTCATTGCATGTGTGTCCTTTTCATAAACCACATGGACCAAATAGAGTTAATTGCATGTGTGTTCTTTTCATAAAACACAACTAGAGTCATTGCATGTGTGTTCTTTTCATAAACCACAGCTAGATTCATTGCGTGTGTGTTCTTTTCATAAACAAGATGGATCCACCAGAGTCTGTGTGTTCTTTTCATAAACTAGATGGATCCACCATAGTCCTTGCATGTGTGTTGTTTTCATAAACCATAACTAGAGTCATTGCATGTGTGTTCTTTTCATAAACCACAACTAGAGTCATTGCATGTGTGTTCTTTTTATAAACCACGACTAGAGTTCATTGCATGTGTGTTATTTTCATAAACCACATGGATCTACTAGAGTTCATTGCATGTGTGTTCTTTTCATAAACCACATGGATCCACTAGAGTTCATTGCATGTGTGTTATTTTCATAAACCACATCTAGAGACATTGCATGTGTGTTCTTTTCATAAACCACAACTAGTTCATTGCATGTGTGCTCTTTTCATAAACCACAACTGGAGTCATTGCATGTGTGTTCTTTTCATAAACCACAACTGCAGTCATTGCATGTGTGTTCTTTTCATAAACCACATGGATCCACCAGTGTCATTGCATGTGTGTTCTTTTCATAAACCACAACTAGAGTCATTTCATGTCTGTTCTTTTTAAAAACCACATGGATCCACCAGAGTCATTGCATGTGTGTTCTTTTCATAAACCATATGGATCCACAAGTGTCAATACATGTGTGTTCTTTTCATAAACCACAACAAGAGTCATTGCATGTGTGTTCTTTTCATAAACCACAACCAGAGTCATTGCATGTGTTTTCTTTTTATAAAACAAATGGATCCACTTGAGTTCATTGCGTGTGTGTTCTTTTCATAGACCACGTGGATCCACTAGAGTTCATTGCGTGTGTGTTCTTTTCATAAACCAGAACTATAGTCATTGCATGTGTGTTCTTTCCATAAACCACAACTAGAGTTAATTGCATGTGTGTTCTTTTCATAAACCACATGGATCCACCAGAGTGATTGCATGTGTGTTCTTTTCATAAACCACATGGATCCACCAGAGTCATTGCATGTGTTTTTTCAAAAACCACATGCATCCACCAAAGTCATTGCATATGTGTTCTTTTCATAAACCACATGCATCCACCAGTGTGATTGCATGTGTGTTCTTTTCATAAACCACAACTAGAATCATTGCATGTGTGTTCTTTTCATAAACCACATGGATCCACTAGAGTTCATTGCATGTGTGTTCTTTTCATAAAACACAACTAGAGTCATTGCATGTGTGTTCTTTTCATAAACCATAGCTAGATTCATTACGTGTGTGTTCTTTTCATAAACCACATGGATCCACCAGAGTTCATTGCATGTGTGTTCTTTTCATAAACCACATGGATCCACTAGAGTTCATTGCATGTGTGTTCTTTTCATAAACCACATGGATCCACTAGAGTTCATTGCATGTGTGTTCTTTTCATAAACCACATCTAGAGTCATTGCATGTGCGTTCTTTTCATAAACCACGACTAGTTCATTGCATGTGTGCTCTTTTCATAAACCACAACTGGAGTCATTGCATGTGTGTTCTTTTCATAAACTACATGGATCCACCAGTGTTATTGCATGTGTGTTCTTTTCATAAACAACAACTAGAGTCATTTCATGTCTGTTCTTTTTAAAAACCACATGGATCCACCAGAGTCATTGCACGTGTGTTCTTTTCATAAACCACATGGATCCACCAGAGTCATTGTATGTGTGTTCTTTTCATAAACCACATGGATCCACTAGAGTTCATTGCATGTGTGTTCTTTTCATAAACCACATCTAGAGTCATTGCATGTGCGTTCTTTTCATAAACCACGACTAGTTCATTGCATGTGTGCTCTTTTCATAAACCACAACTGGAGTCATTGCATGTGTGTTCTTTTCATAAACTACATGGATCCACCAGTGTTATTGCATGTGTGTTCTTTTCATAAACAACAACTAGAGTCATTTCATGTCTGTTCTTTTTAAAAACCACATGGATCCACCAGAGTCATTGCACGTGTGTTCTTTTCATAAACCACATGGATCCACCAGAGTCATTGTATGTGTGTTCTTTTCATAAACCACATGGAACCACCAGAGCCATTTCATGTGTGTTATTTTCATAAACCACAACTAGAGTGCATGTGTTTTCTTTTCATAAACCACATGGATCTACTAGAGTTTATTGCATGTGTGTTCTTTTCATCAACCACATGGATCCACTAGAGTTCATTGCATGTGTGTTCTTTTCATAAACCACATCTAGAGTCATTGCGTGTGTGTTCTTTTCATATACCACAACTAGAGTTCATTGTATGTGTGTTCTTTCCATAAACCACATGGATCCACCAGAGTCATTGCATGTGTGTTCTTTTCATAAACCACAACTAGAGTCATTGCATATGGTTTCTTTTAATAAACCACATGGATCCACTAGTGTCATTGAATGTGTGTTCTTTTCATAAACCATAGCTAGAGTCATTGCATGTTTATTCTTTTCATAAACCACATTGATCCACCAAAGTCATTGCATGTGTTTTATTTTCATAAACCACATGGATCCACCAGATTCATTGCATGTGTGTTCTTTTCATAAACCACAACTAGAGTCATTGCATGTGTGTTCTTTTCATAAACCACAACTAGTCATTGCATGTGAGTTCTTTTCATAAACCACATGGATCCACCAGTGTCATTGCATGTGTGTTCTTTTCATAAACCACATTGATCCACCAGAGTAATTGCATGTTTGTTCTTTTCATAAACCACATGGATCCACCAGAGTCATTGCATGTGTGTTCTTTTCATAAACCACATGGATCCATTAGAGTCATTGCATGTGTGTTATTTTCATAAACCACAACTAGAGTGATTGCATGTGTGTTCTTTTCATAAATCACAACTAGAGTTGGTGCTTGTGTGTTCTTTTCTTAAACCACAACTAGAGTTCATTGGATGTGTGTTCTTTTCCTAAACCACATGGATCCACTAGAGTTCAGTGCATGTGTGTTCTTTTCATAAACCACATGGATCCACTAGAGTTCACTGCATGTGTGTTCTTTTCATAAAGTACAACTAGAGTCATAGTAGGAGTGTTCTTTTCAGAAACCACAACTAGAGTTTATTGCATGTGTGTTCTTTTCATAAACCACATGGATCCAACAGACTCATTGCATGTGTTTTTTCAAAAACCACATGCATCCACCAAAGTCATTGCATATGTGTTATTTTTATAAACCACATGGATCCACCAGTGTCATTGCATGTGTGTTCTTTTCATAAACCACAACTAGAGTCATTGCATGTGTGTTCTTTTCATAAACCACATGGATCCACTAGAGTTCATTGCATGTGTGTTCTTTTCATAAACCACATGGACCCAATAGAGTTAATGGCATGTGTGTTCTTTTCATAAAACACAACTAGAGTCATTGCATGTGTGCTCTTTTCATAAACCACAGCTAGATTCATTGCATGCGTGTTTTTTCATAAACCACATGGATCCACTAGAGTCATTGCATGTGTGTTCTTTTCATAAACTACATGGATCCAGCAGAGTCATTGCATGTGTGTTATTTTCATCAACCACAACTAGAGTCATTGCATGTGTGTTCTTTTCATAAACCACAACTAGAGTCATTGCATGTGTGTTCTTTTTATAAACCACGACTAGAGTTCATTGCATGTGTGTTATTTTCATAAACCACATGGATCTACTAGAGTTCATTGCATGTGTTTTATTTTCATAAACCACATGGATCCACCAGAGTTCATTGCATGTGTGTTCTTTTCATAAACCACATCTAGAGTCATTGCATGTGTGTTCTTTTCATAAACCACGACTAGTTCATTGCATGTGTGCTCTTTTCATAAGCCACAACTGGAGTCATTGCATGTGTGTTCTTTTCATAAACCACATGGATCCACCAGTGTCAATGTATGTGTGTTCTTTTCATAAACCACAACTACAGTCATTTCATGTCTGTTCTTTTTAAAAACCACAACTAGAGTCATTGCATGTATGTTATTTTCATAAACCACATGGATCCACCAGAGTCATTGCATGTGTGTTCTTTTCATAAACCACATGGATCCACAAGTGTCAATACATGTGTGTTCTTTTCATAAACCACAACAAGAGTCATTGCATGTGTGTTCTTTTCATAAACCACAACCTGAGTCATTGCATGTGTTTTCTTTTCATAAAACAAATGGATCCACTTGAGTTCATCGCGTGTGTGTTCTTTTCATCGACCACATGGATCCACTAGAGTTCATTGCGTGTGTGTTCTTTTCATAAACCACAACTAGAGTGATTGCATGTGTGTTCTTTTCATAAACCACAACTAGAGTTCATTGCATGTGTGTTCTTTTCATAAACCACATGGATCCACCAGAGTGATTGCATGTGTGTTCTTTTCATAAACCACATGGATCCACCAGAGTCATTGCATGTGTTTTTTCAAAAACCACATGCATCCACCAAAGTCATTGCATATGTGTTCTTTTCATAAACCACATGGATCCACCAGTGTCATTGCATGTGTGTTCTTTTCATAAACCACAACTAGAATCATTGCATGTGTGTTCTTTTCATAAGCCATATGGATCCACTAGAGTTCATTGCATGTGTGTTCTTCTCATAAACCACATGGACCTAATAGAGTTAATTGCATGTGTGTTCTTTTCATAAAACACAACTAGAGTCATTGCATGTGTGTTATTTTCATAAACCATAGCTAGATTCATTACGTGTGTGTTCTTTTCATAAACCACATGGATCCACCAGAGTCATTGCATGTGTGTTCTTTTCATGAACTACATGGATCCACCAGAGTCATTGCATGTTTGTTCTTCTCATAAACCACAACTAGAGTGATTGCTTGTGTGTTCTTTTCATAAACCACAACTAGAGTCATTGCATGTGTGTTCTTTTTATAAACCACAACTAGAGTTCATTGCATGTGTGTTCTTTTCATAAACAACTTGGATCTACTAGAGTTAATTGCATGTGTGTTCTTTTCATAAACCACATGGATCCACTAGAGTTCATTGCATGTGTGTTCTTTTCATAAACCACATTTAAAGTCATTGCATGTGTGTTCTTTTCATAAACCACGACTAGAGTTCATTGCATGTGTGTTCTTTTCATAAACCAAAACTAGAGTCATTGCATGTGTGTTCTTTTCATAAACCACAACTAGAGTCATTGCATATGTGTTCTTTTCATAAACCACAACTAGAGTCATTGCATATGTGTTCTTTTCATAAACAACAACTAGAGTCATTGCATGTGTGTTCTTTTCATAAACCACAACTAGAGTCATTGCATGTGTGTTCTTTTCATAAACCACAACTAGAGTCATTGCATGTGTGTTCTTTTCATAAACCACATGGATCCCCTAGAGTTCATTGCGTGTTTTTTCTTTCATAAACCACAACTAGAGTCATTGCATGTGTGTTCTTTTCATCAAACACAACTAGAGTTCACTGCATGTGTGTTCTTTTCATAAACCACAAGGATCCACCAGAGTGATTGCATGTGTGTTGTTTTCATAAACCACATGCATCCACAAGTGTCATTTCATGTGTGTTCTTTTCATAAACCACATGCATCCACCAGTGTCATTGCATGTGTGTTCTTTTCATAAACCACAACTAGAGTCATTGCATGTGTGTTCTTTTCATAAACCGCATCTAGATTCATTCCATGTGTGTTCTTTTCATAAACCACATCTAGATTCATTGCATGTGTGTTCTTTTCATAAACCACATGGATCCACTAGAGTCATTGCATATGTGTTCTTTTCATAAACCACATGGATCCATCAGAGCCATTGTGCGGTGACCCAGCATACCACTATATGATGTAGTACCCTATAGTCGTTGACATAACACCAATGAAACACCATTCACCAGTATTACATCCCTCGGAGTGGTACAAAAGAAACACAACAGGTCCAAGAAATGACTATAGGTTACAACTCGCTTCTTTACAAAAGATCTAGAGAACACTCTAGGTGAAAGAGAGAAAAAGAAACTTCTCATGAAGAAGAACCAGAAGTAATAACTCAGTACTATCTGGCTAATAAGACTAGCAACTAAACTATCTGGCTTGCAATTTCTACTCAAGCAATGCTCTACAGAAATTGGTTTTAAGGCTAGAGTATCTACTCCTATCTTCACTTTAGCTGATGTATATGTTAACTTCATTGTCTTTATTGAAGAACCTGTGCTGCTGATGATGGTTTCTTGAGAAGAAATTGATATTGACGTCATCTTCAACGGCTTAGAACCTATCAAGGGTTAAGAAGGTACGGTTGAGTACGAGCGTACTCAGCAAGTTCACTAAAAAGGAGTGTATGATGCACTATCTCTATAGCCACAGACCATAGGTCATAGGCAATGCAGGTTTTCATAAACATTTCTTCAAAGGTTGCTTTTATTCTCAAAACTATGTCCGATAGCCTTCACAGGTTGACCAGAACCTTCGTTGGGTTCTTTTCCTATCGCGTTCGTAGCTCCTTCCCAGAACAGAGAGTAACATGTCACAGTTCTTACACTCTGCAGAGGTGCGTTACTTTACCCATGAGAGACCAAATCCTTGTTGCACAACCGGGCGATCTTTCCCATCCACACTTCCTATGGTGTTAGGCTGAGTAGTTGATCCGAGCCAATCACTGCCCTCTCCACGACCCCATATGTCTGCACGATCCTTCAGGCCAAGCTCCATCTCTGTTAAGCCCCCTTTCGGGCAAGCTATAACCCTGATGAGTTCCCGAAGACTCTATGAGCCGGTTATGCCCCTGGCAAGCTCCATAAAGGTCTGACTATACCTCCGACAGCCACTCACAGATAATCTAGATACCAATGTCATGGGGCCTATGGGTGCCCACCCATATGCTGGATCCGCACAAGGAATCACAGCGTCACGTTAAGGTCATCTTGCCTACATATGAAAGGAAGAAGATACAACTGACTTCTCCATCCCATTCCAAATCTCATGGTTAACGCGTAATATACGATGCTAGAATCACTAACGACATTGGTTGTTCAGTCCTAGATATTATGTTCCTTTACCACTGGAACTGTACTAGTAGATTATTACCTCTTGGTAAATAATCCATAATCATATTATTATGAAAATAGTATTTTATGACTTTTTGAAATGCAAGTGATGACAACATTTGAGTTACAAGAATTTGATAGAAAATAATCAAAGGACATTAGCAAGTTGTGAACATGCCTTTTGTGGTTGCAAGAATATGCAATCATGGTCTTCAAGACAATAGAAGATCCAAAAGCTGTAAATTTGCATCATTGGTCTGGTAAGGACTAATGTTTAAAGAAGCAATATGGTATTATGCATAAGGGATGCTATGCAGTCATTCTAAATCCCAAATTAAACCCCAATGTTTGAGTATGATTTGTGTGAAGGTGATTTCTTATAGACTTGAGTTGTTTTTGGACTTGTTTCACATTCAAAAGGCATTTCTTGGAGTTTGAGGTTAATTAAATGACTCAAGGCATAATTCACGTTAAGTTCTAGTTCTCACCATGTATGATCAACGATGTTTGATCATCAACTCTCGAGGTAAGTGAATAATGTGATAAAGTTGACATGTATGCCATTGACTTACACTTGCGTATAGGATTTGGAAAGAGTACTACTTTGATCAATGATAGTAAGTTAGATTCTATCGTAAACTATGGTTATGATCTTAGGTATATTGTACATGGTATTTATCCTATAAAAGGATAGCCAATGGCAATTTGGTTTGGTATCATGATACTAAGGGTGTACTCTTGGGGTAATACTACTAACAAGACGTGGTGATCCTAGGTATATGAGTTAATATGATAGTATCAGGAGAATGTCTAGATCACGAGACAAATAACATATAATGTAGTCATGATTTCTTACTTAAGGTCTATGCATAAATGTCTTACTTGTAAATATCAAGTATGGTTATGCATGTGGAGTAAAATAACTTGATTTGGGTTAAGGATTTAAAGTGTGTATGATTTAAAGTGTGATTTGAGTTTTTCATCGTGAGATTTGACTATAACATAATTTTACTATTGAGAAAATAGCTTTATAACAAATTCTATTCAATTTAGTTTACATAATTTATTTTATAGATTGAGGAATTTCCTTTGATATTAAGTCTATAGAATTTGATTTAATTGATTAGTATAACTTAAGTGAAACTTTCATTCAAAATCTTATTAATGATTAGAAAATGATTAGAAATATTTTGTCCAATGCGTAAGACAAACACACGTATTACACTTCATACCTATATGCTATATAAGGACACTTGGTACACGTATGGATTATTTATCGGGCAAGAGTTAATTAACGACTAAACACACATACACACACCACTAGTACTCGTTAACTTTGGACTAAATTTAATTGGATTAATTTCGCACACATCGTACCATTATCTAAATGAATTGGGGCCAAGCCCACATTGTTCGTGAACACGCACGCACACACGCTGGCTATCGAGGCCAAACTCCGGACCAGCACACATGGACACAAACGCACAGCACACGACTCCCTCTCGGCTCTCTCGATTCCCCTCTTCCCCTCTAGTTCTCTTCCCTGCACGTGACCAGGCCGCCACCGCTTGCCACTCCAGCCTTCACCGGCCGCATCAGCCGCAGCCTCCCGCCGGCCAAGTTTCGCCCTAGACTCTCCGTCTATTCCCCGCCGCCTGGACCTACGCCTGCGCCCCTACGTGCGTCCCTAGAAACCTGAGCCCCGCCTAGGGTTCGGCCGCAGGCGTGGTTTCCCCAGCTCCAACTCCTTTGGCTACTGCTCGAGAATGACCACGTCCTCCTGTCCACTGACCTCGCCCTCTAGTTGTCTTGCTCGGCCTGGCTACCCCGGTCTACCCCACGGTAGTGGTTGCTGCGGCTATATTGGGTTGGCCATGGCCTCTAGCACCTTGGTGCAGTGGTAGGCTCGGCTGGCTCCTCTCTTCCGTCGACGTCGCCACCTCCCTGGACCATGGACATAGCTACGCGTCCCTCTCGGTGAGCTTTTCTTCTGTGACCGGCCTTCGAGCCGATGAACTAACTTCTGTGTTGGACAATGGGGATGATATCCTGATCAGATACTAGGTGATAAATGAGATGTGGTGATGTAGATTTTATTTATAGCTTGGTAATAGAGGCCATGTGTTTGTGCTGGTTCATGGCCTAGAGGCCTGAATATTTGTGCAAACTGATCTTGTGGTGGTCTTCTGGCCATGTGATGTGTTATGGTATGATGATTTACTCCTAGTATATGTGCTATACTGATTCTGTGATATGTTGATGTATGCCCTGTTGTGGTGCATTCCATATTGATTATTTGATCAGCGTTTTGATCTGATCTAGAGAAATAGCTAGTTGGTTAGCTCCTGGTTAGCTCCTTCTATTGTTGTGTGGTAGATTAAGGGCTTTATTAGATGCAAATAAGTGTATAATTTATAAAGATGATACACATATAATTTCTTGCTAGTAGTGGTGTATGAGAAGTGCAAACAAAAGAAAATATGCATAGATCACATTAGTATGTTGGACCCATACGCATTACATACGAATTATTATTTGACATGGAATTAGGTAGCTGGTAGCAATGATTTTGTTTTAATCATCTTCTATAAGTACAAGGTGTTTGAGATCATGTTTGTATAGGTTGTAGCTTTATGGTTTACTTCTAGAACACTAACAACAACATACTCTTGCTTAGTTAGATATTCTAGTCATGCCTAGTAGATAGCTATGTTCAGTTATGGCATAGACTATTTTGAAAAGAGAAAATTCATATTGTATTTCCTCAAACAAGATGTAAGGGTGTGTAGAGTATGCTTAAGCTAGTAATTGCCCGAAGATGTATATGCAAGGAATATAGTAGTTCTATACATGCATCATTATTGTAACTTAATTGTTGTTGATCAAATGTGAATTTTCTGATATGTATATTGTAAAATGATTATAGCTTTATTGGCTGATTGAATTTTATTTCAAGAGAGATTCTTTTTAAGTTACTAGTGATCATATGTTCACCTAGATTCTTCTAGTATTTCTCCAAATAAATATTTTCCTAGATGGTCTAATAACATTTTAGTGTTCTATGATTGATGTACTTGCTTTTGGATAGATCTTGTTGCTGTCCAGCAAGATTACTAGTTTTTTATAGCACCCCTCCCATATCCTCTCTACTTAGATGATCAAGAACTACTCCTATGCTTGCATATAGCTTTGCCAATGAGGATTTCAGATTTGAGGCTTAATACCTTGCTTCCTTTAGATGGGTTCTTACTATTGGCGTTGCTTCGGCCTATAATTCCTACCATGTTTGACTGTTTAATATAGTAAGGACATATTCTGATTTTTTTTGTATAGCCAATGATGCAAAGGTTGAGGAACTATTGGGTAATAAGAAGAGATATTTATTTTGGGTGACTTTCATTCTCTATGATGAGATTTCATAGCATATCTATGCAACCTGAGAGAAATCTCTCCTTCTAATCCTCCTAGACCATCTCTAGAGTGAAAGGTAGTTGGATTTGGAAGGATTTGTAACATAGCCATTATTTCCCTTGATTCAGATGGTGCAATTCAATAAGAACAGATGCTGCATGATCTAGCTTATATCTCTCATGAATTTCTACTTGTTGTTGGTGGCATGTTGGAGATCTTGATCTATTCCAACTTGCTCTTCTGTCCTGGTTACTCCCCTTCTTGACAAGCTTGATTTTCTCCTGCTCCACTTCTCTTGCTACTGGCTTGCTCCTCCTGGTGGTGCTTGCCTACTCCTCCTTGAGCTGCTGCCACTTCTGGTCCAGCTCCCGCTACTATATTCTAAACCACCTCCTTCTCCTTGCTGAATACCTGAGATCTTCCTCTAGATGATCTTGGTGAGGAACTGCAAGAACATATGTGTCCTTGGGGGTGAACTAGTGGTGCGATGAATACACATGAGTTGGGGTGTTCTAGGTTTGCCTATAGCTGTTGTGCTACGGCTGGGCTTTCTATTTATGTCCCCTTGCTGTGGTGACAACTGTAACATCCCAAAACTTAAATCCAAGGTTATTAAGATCCAAATCATCAAAATTAGGGTTAACAAAAACTTTTCCAATTAAAAATATTAAAGCATTCATATGTGTATGCATTTAAATTAGGAGTTGATTTGAATTGCCATGATTAAGTGACCCATTGCTTGTAAAATGATTCTTAGGTGAAATAAACATCATCTAGATCATTCCCAAACAAATCCCAAAGAAAAACAAATCAAAATGAATAAAAGAAGTGAATGGTCATTTGTGTCATTTTAATCATCATGCCTACTTTGGCTATTCCTAGTACTCAAAACCTAACCGAAATAAATGTGGATATTTGCACCCCTTGCTAGTACACATAATGTTGTACCAAGACACACTTTGTGATCTGCAAAAAACATTCAAACACTAAATTTAAATGGCAGTTGAAAATTGAATCTATTTCATATGGGAAGATCCTACTATTTCAAAAACCACTCAAACAAGCTCAAATTTCAAAACCCAAGAACCCACAGAGTCTCAAGCTTATGCCTAGCACACCCACCAAAAATATTTTCAAAATTCAAAAATATTTTTCTTGCGGCCATTTCCACAAACACTTGGCAGGCATGATTTACACCTAGTAATTAGCTCACTGTTTTGTACAGGGTTTTGCACCCATTTGTCCTCAAAACACTCCCTCTGTCCCCAAGTGATCTAACCATGCCATTATCACCCCATCCCCTACCCCTAGTAGGAATGCCATGCCATGCCGAGCACCAACCTGCCGGCCGACCATGCCACCGCCGCAGTAGACCACCCCTCTCTCTCACCATGTCTATGAGCTAGCTCACACCTCACCGCCACTCTCTATCACCTCCCCGAGCCAAGCCAGAGCATGGACCACCGCCAATCCACCGCGTCCAGTGCGTCTACACCATGCTGAGCACGCGCCAGAGCGCTGCGCCCGACACGCGTGCACCCACCGTCCCTCAACTGCAGCCCGAGTCCACCGCTCCGCCACGACCCCAGGAACACGCCGGACATGCCCGTTCGCCGCACAACGCACCACAGCCACCGCTCGCCGTTGAGACCGCCGCCTCTGCCGCTCAGAGCGCGCACACCGCTCGACCGCATACCACCGCCCCTAGGCCCGCATTCACTCCGTAGAGCACCTCCAGGAGACCAACCACCGTCCCCTACCTCGAGCCACGCCGCTAGCACGCTGTGTAGCCCTCGCTAGAGCCGCCCGCCCATGCCTATCGTTCGCGTCGTCATCTTATAAATAGAGGCCACCCCCAGCACCATTCGGCACACCACTCACCTTCCCTCACCTCACTGACCATTCCCCAGCTGTAGCCGGAGCAGCGCGAGCACTTGCTCGCCGGAATTTGGCCAGAGTAGCCCGCAACAGAGGAGGAGAAGGCCCCGCTGATTGCGAACACCCCTGTAGCCACCTCGACGACCCCTGAGCTCGCCGTCGTCTACCAGTCCGTTTGCCCGCCTCACCGTCGTCACTGGAGCTCTGGTACGCCCCTGAGCACCCCCACCAAGCCGCTAGGGTTAGAGTTCGCCGGCGATAGGTCCATCGTTGACAACGAGCTCTAGTCGTTGATCCCCATTCTAATCCAATGACCCATATTGCCCCGTACCGCTTCGCGCGTTATGAGCCTCTGACCGGTGGACCCCCCTGTCAGCTGTGCCTCGCGCCGCGTAGTGTCACTGGGCCGGCCCGTTAGCGTTCCCGCGCGACCCATTTAGTTTGAATTAGGATTTTTCTATTTAGTTTAAACCTAGTTCTGGCCCTTAGTTTGAAAATAAATTCAGAGAGATTTACAAATCCAAATTGAGTGATTCAAATTTGGTTAGAAAGCTACTGAAAAGATCTACCAAAGCCCATTGGATTAATTCAATTAGAGTTAGAGATCTCTACTAGTAAAAATAACAAAACAGAAGCATTTGCACCTTGCAACATTTTTACAAAATCAACCATGATAGCTTTTGAGTTCATTCCAACTCTCAAAAATCACATTTAACCATACCTATCTGAATATGTAATAATATTAGGGTTTACATGCAGTGACTTTGTACTAGTACCAAAATAATGCTATATAGGCATTTCTAGTCACTTTAAATCATTAAATAATGAACTTAAACCAAAGTAATTATGATCCAACCTTAAAATCACATTCCCACATGTTAGAATATGTGGTGATGACATGTGTCCACATGATCCCATATTTTAAGTGGTGAATATTAAATCTTAGTTAATTTTTCAATGAGTAAAAATTACTTTTCTAAAATAAAAAGAATGAAACTAGTTAATAAAACTTGTGATGCTTGTGATGATAATAGATCATAAAAAGTGTGCCTTAGAGTGCTAATTAGACTAGTTAAGTACTGTTTGGTGATTGTGTACTCCGTATGTATTTATAGACGATAGTACCGACCAAGCTCTCGAGGAGGAGGAGTTCTACCAAGAGGAGGAAGACAACTTCAACCACTGCACCAACCAAGGCAAGATACTATTGGCAAGCTAACCCTTGCAAGAATTATATTAGCAAGCCATCATTACCAATGCAAGCTAACACTTGCAAGTATAATGCTTAGCAAGCTAGGATTAAACTAGATGGTTTAGCAAAGATGCTTTAGGCATGCTTTAGTTATACCACTTTGACTATTCTTTACCCCAAGTACTAATTTCAAGCTTTACTTCCTTTACTTTACACAAAGTCCTTTACTTGTTTTGAAGGTAGCATACAGAGTATAAAAGTTGACCTATCTAGATAATTTTTAGATGTCATTCTATGGCATGAGATTGATCCCATCTTTCCACCTTAGTGAACACTCTTAACTTAGTAGTCTAGAGTAGATAAAAACTTGAGTCACTTTAGATGGGAACACTTGGTGAAAATGAATTGAGAAAACCTTAGAACGATGAGTCATTCTATTGAGATGTTTTGACATGTGTTGAGAAACACAAATGGTTCATGATGATGAAAATGTCGAGGCATGAGCCTTAGCCCTTTTATAAAAACTGATGGTTGGATTCGGATGCGATACCATTCCAAATTTACTGTACAACCACAATACCTGAATTGGGTAAGGCGTAGCCGGAAGTTTATATGCATTAGTATTAGTTCCCTCGCGGGAGAGGTTTGAGCTGAGGCTACCTCTCAATGTTGTCCACCTATGCAGTGCCCAAGATGACAGATGGTCATGGTTGGGAGGCCATGCTCATAGGAGAGGTGCTTATACTAGGGTGTGTAAAGGAAAGGTTATGTTTGATTATCTGCATACTAAGTATGATTATTCAGGGTTATCCCTGATAGATGTATCGAATCTTGTGGTGAAAGTGTACCACCTCTGCAGAGTGTCAAACTATTGAATAGCAGCGTCATGATTATGGGCGATTGGAATGGCCATACTGTTTTGTTGTCAGATGTTTTCAAAATAACTTATGAAATGAATGATGAATCTTGACTTGACCACAATAGGGTTGTGTTTATGACAATAGCTTCCCAACTTAAGTGATTCTAGAACTTTATTTTATCTTTCTTTGCTTCAGAACTCAGCTTAGGTTTCAAACTTAACTTTATAGTTAAACTTAGAGTTAGCACTTTAACTTAGAACTATAGTAATTGTTAGTGGTAGTTTGCGAGTACTTAAAGAGTACTCATGGCTTTTGTCCCTGGCTATTCTCATGGCCAGACTATGAAGGAGACTACCAAGATGATGGCCAGCAGGACAGCTATGATAACTAGGACTATCGCCGTACAAGATTGCACTGTGCCCATGAAGATGGACCCCACCGCTATGCTTATCTTTTATTCCGCTGCTTGTTGTATTAAGACTGGATCATGAGATCCTTATTTGTGTAAGACCTTATGTATGGTTTGTAATGGATGATGTACTGTGATATCCATTCCATTATGTCTCGCAAAAATGGTAATCCTGGGATTGCGACGTATGGTATAATGGGCATCTGGGATTAAAAATCCGGGTGTTGACAAGTTGGTATCAGAGCCATCCTAACCATAGGAGACCCTAGTTAGAATGGACATCCGAACCAAAAAAACCTATTTTCCAAACCAAAGTGAGTAATTATGAAAAACTATTTCCTCTCTTATCCTTGGGAATTCATTCTTTCTCAAAAATTCATGTTCCTCAAAATTCTTATATTACTACTTAAAATTTGACACACTTGATCACTTCACTAATTTCCTCATCCTTAATTCTTGTAGATGGAGACTCAGTTCAGCAAGTTCTACCAGTTGGGAAACGGAGGTCAACTGATCTTCGAGAGGGATCTGGATTCACTGTCGGAGTTACTGGGACGCCCACATCCGGAGTTTCTTGGAGCTCAACTTCCAGGACCCCTAGGAGGAGATTTACAGTGGCTAGTCACCGGTGATCTTAGAGGAAGCATCGAAACACCAACGTCCGAGAGAATCCAGTTCTCCGTGAGAGAGAACAACTGGCTAGATGGATTAGCCAGGGCAATGCATGAAGCTCTCGTACGTCTATGTGCCCTCAGTGTCAACCAACTCCAGGGAACCCCTTTTGCTCACTATGCAAGGCGTGACTTCATGGGAATGCCAATGGAGATGCTAAGTCACCAAGAGTTGAGGCGTCAAGTGGAGAATCTTGACTTCTTGCTGCACGACACACAGCAAGAACTGGACAATGCTAGGGAGTTAGCCAACCAGAACCGTGCCATTGCCGACCAGAAGGCCCAGACTTTTGCACTGCTCGTCCAGGATCACCAGTCTCTTTGCCGCCACTGTGCAAAGAAGGATCGCACCATTGCTCGTCTTCGCAAGAAGGTGGCCGACTTGGAGAAGACCATCAAGGAGCAAGAAGCTTAGGTTGCAGCAAAGGAGGAAGAAGAGGAGGGTGAAGACATCCAGGGAGACATGGATTCTTACCTCAGTAATGATGATGACTTTCTGGAGGAGGATGCTGTGGACTTCTACACTGACGACGAGGGCTCCAACTTCATCGATGATGAGTAGATGCACTAGAGCACTGTCGTAGCATGAGATGTATCGGTCCCACTGTATCGTAACTTGCAGAATGGTTCTTCAAACCATCTGTTTTCCTTTGCTTGTCGTGGTGTGTGTTTGTATCGTGTGCTTGTTTGCATGAACGAAATGAAGTTAGTTGCAAAACCTGAGTCAAAATCAAAGGTTTAGCCTGAAACCAAAACCATGAACCTTAGAACTTTCCCTCTTACCCCTTTATCTACCTCAATCTTTAGATGACTCATGGAAACCAAGGAGGGAGCAGCTCGTCGCAAGACCCAATGCTGCAGATCTTGCAGAATCTGATCGCAGACTGAGAAGCAAGCAGGGCAGAACGCCAAGCTAACTTAGCAACATTGCAGCAGATCGCCCAGATGGCTCTCAACAACCAGAACCATGGAAACCAGGATCACCATGGATCCAAACTCAAAAACTTTCAGAATACCAATCCCCCAATCTTCAACCAAGCTGAAAACCCACTAGATGCTGGTGACTGGTTACTGACAATGGAAAACAACTTAGAAGTTGCAAGAGTTGATGACAACGAGAAAGTTCTCTTCACCACTGATACATTGCAAATGTATCTATAATTTTTGATGCTCCATGCTTGGTTTTATCCACTTTATTGTGTTTTGTCCACACTTTGGAGTACTTTTCATATGATTTCTTGGACTAACCTATTAAGAAGAGCCATAGTGCCAGCTGCCTATTTTCTGCTGTTTTTGGTTCCAGGAAGTCAGAAAATGAATATTCTCGGAATTGGATGGGACAAAAGCCAAAGTGCCTATTTTTCCAGAAGACTCCAGGAGCTAGAATACGAGACGGAGGAGGGACAGGGGCTGGCCACCCCCTCAAAGCTGGCTAGGCTGGCCGTGCGAGGCATGGTGTGGTGGCCCAGGCACCCCTCGGTCTCCCTCTTCGCCTATAAGAAGCCTTGACCTAAAACTTGGGGTTCGATGTTTTCCACGAAAAGTTCTGTCAAGGCCGCCATCAAGGGGAGATTTGGGGACAAAAATCTTTGTTCGGCAGGCACCGACGGAAGTGCCGGAGCCATCTCCATCGATCTCCACCATCATCTTCATCGACCATCCATGTTTCCCCCATCTATGAGTGAGTAATCCCCCGCTGTAGGCTATGGGGATGGTAGGGATTGGATGAGATTGTTCATGTAATGGCATTAGATTGTTAGGGCATGGTGCCTAGTATCTTTTATTAGTGCTTTATGACTGTTGCGACTTGTTGTGCTTAATGCTTGTCACTAGGGCCCGGGTGCCATGATTTCAGATCTGAATATGTTATTGATTCATTATGATAGTATTGTTTTGGGTATTATCTGCAAGTTGTATACACACGTCGTTGTCCGGAACCTATGGCCCCGGGCGACGTAAATCGGGATAACTGGAAGGGAAAGGCTTTGATGTGAGGATCACATGTGTTCACGGAGTGTTAATGCTTTGCTCCGGTGCTCTATTAAAAGGAGCACCTTAATTCCCAGTAGTTCCCTTGAGGCCCCGCTGCAAACGGGCTGGCAGGACAAAAGATGTTGTGCAAGTTCTCATTGCGAGCACGTATGACTATATATGGAACACATGCCTAGGATTGTCTAGTACTTGGATGCTTTATCTTATTTATCTGCAATTGCCCTATGTTCTGATTGCTATGTGAATTGTCTTGTCCATGCAACGCCCGTCCATCCATCCCTATGCCTACCTCTCGCGTATCCCTCTGTTTACTGCTTTTGTTACTACTGTCTTTTCTTTACTACTGCTGGTACTTTGCTATTCCTACTACAAAACTGTTACTCTTGATAAACTTTGTGAGCAATATTGTTTCAGTGCATGAATTGACAACTCAGTTATTAAGGCTTATAAATATTCTTTGGCTCCCCTTGTGTCGAATCAATAAATTGGGTTTCACTTCCCTCGAAAATACTGCGATACACCCCCTATACTTGTGGGTCATTAGCCACCCACTATCTGGCGGGAGATGCAAGAGCTTGGCGGGAGATGCAAGAGCTTGGTGGACCAGTGATGACATGGGAAGCCTTCAAAGTCAAATTTAGTGGCACCCACGTGCCGCAAGGTCTAGTCAACAGAATGAGGGATGAGTTCCGCGACTTGAAGCAAGGAAGAATGACTATGGTAGAGTACCGTGATAGATTCCTATCACTTGCCAGATATGCACCTGATGAGATCAACACGGAGGCCAAGAAGAAGGAGAGATTCATGAACGGACTGCATGATGAGATGTAGACTGTCCTCGTCAACATCCGCTTCGAGGATCTCTAAGAGCTAGTCGACTCTGCCATTCAGATGGAAGGGAAGATTAATCAGGAAAACGACAACCGCAAACATCGTATGATGCAGCAATCAGGATCCAGCAGTCACCAGAAGTACCATCCCAACCCCTCACCAGGATATGCACCAAGAAACAACCGACCCCCAATGTCTCGCCCAAGCTACCCCAACCGTAGCGGAGGTAATGTGAAGTCCAGAGGAAACAATCACAACTCCGGCAACACCAACAATTTCAACCGTGCCCCTCCCAAGAGCAACAACAACAACAACACTGCACCCAGAACTAGAAGCAATGATGTGCCTGTCACAGCAAAAGACAAGTCACAGATCACCTGTTTCGAGTGTGGAGTGAAGGGTCACTATTCCAATGAGTGTCTCAAGAAGACTGCCGCCACTGCCAATGTGAATGCCCCATCTCAACAACAACGTCGTGTTCAACCAGGGAGAAGATTTGCCCTAGGGAACCCTCACAACCGCAATGGTCGTCTCTTCCACATGAACGCCGAAGAAGCCCAAGAAGCGCCAGATGTAGTGCTGGGTATGTTTTCTGTCAACTCAGTTTTAGCAAGAGTATTGTTTGATTCGGGAGCATCGCATTCATTTGTCACCGAAGAATTTGCATGCACTAGTAAGATTCACCCAACCAACCTGAAGCATGTCATGATAGTTCAAATCCCCGAATCAACTACAAAAGCTAGAAAAATTTGCAAAGTTGTACCTATCAGAATACATGGGATAGATTTTTATGCCAACCTTATAGTACTTGGAACCAAAGGATTGGAAGTAGTACTAGGTATGGACTGGATGTCAAGGCATAAAGGACTGATATACTATGCTAAGAAAGCCATCACCATGACCAGTAGCTCTGGAGTCACAGTAGAGCATATATCTGAAACCTTACCCCGTCAATTCAAGTGCAGCAAGAGTCTAGCCCTACCCACCATAGACCAAGTAAGTGTAGTCTGTGAATACCCCAACATATTTCTAGATAAATTGCCAGGTATGCCCCCGGATAGGGATATTGAGTTCATTATCGAACTAATCCCCGGAACCAGACCCATAGCCCAGAGACCCTATAGCATGAACCCCTCAGAGTTAGTGGAATAGAAGAAGCAGTTGGATGCTATGTTGGCAACATGCTTGATTCAACCAAGCGCTTTGCCATGGAGATCACTAGTGTTATTCGTCGACAAGAAAGATGGAGGCAACCGTTTGTGCACAAATTACAGGAAATTGAATAACGTCACCATCAAGAACAAGTACCCTTTGCCAAACATAGAGGATCTATGTGATCAGTTGGCTGGAGCCCAGGTGTTCTCAGAGATTGATCTTAGGACTGGTTATCACCAACTTAAGATTCGTGCAACGGATATTCCAAAGACCGCCTTTACTACTCACTATGGTTTATACGAGTATACAGTTGTGTCTTTTGGATTAACCAATGCCCCTGCTTATTTCATGAATCTCATGAATAAGATCTTTATGAATTTCCTAGATAAGTTTGTCGTTGTGTTTATCGACGATATCCTTATCTACTCCAAGTCAGAAAAAGAGCATGAGCAACATCTAAGAATCATCCTAGAAACCCTAAGAGAGCATCGGTTATATGCCAAAATCAGCAAATGTGAGTTTTGGTTGAAAGAAGTAGGATTCCTAGGACATATTGTGTTTGCCGGAGGAGTCTCTGTTGATCCTGCCAAGATCAAAGATGTCGAAGAATGGGAAGTCCCAACCACTCAAACCCAAGTCTGCCATTTCTTGGATTAGCGGGATATTATCACAAGTTCGTAGAAGGATTCTCCAGCATCGCCGGACCCATGACCCAATTGTTGAAGAAGGACAAGAAGTTTGAATGGACAGACAAATGTGAAGCCAGTTTCCAGGAGCTGAAGAAGAGATTGATATCAACCCCAATATTGATCATGCCAGACATCAAGAAGCCATTTGATGTATATTGTGATGCATCCAAGATTGGTCTCGGATGTGTGTTGATGCAAGAAGGCAAAGTCATCGCTTATCTGTCTTGACAACTGAAGCAGCATGAGCAGAACTATCTGACCCATGATCTTGAACTAGCAGTTGTAGTGTTGGCATTGAATACATGGCGTCATTATCTAATGGGTAATCGCTGTGAGATTTACTCAGATCACAAGAGTTTAAAGTATATTTTCACTCAGAAGGAGATGAATATGAGGCAAAGGAGGTGGATAGAGTTAATCAAGGATTATGACCTTGCCATTCACTATCACCCCGGCAAAGCCAATGTGGTAGCGGATGCGCTTAGCATATTGCCGTGTAGGCTAAACACCATGATCAAGGAGAAGCATCCAAGTTTGTATGGGGAGTTGGAGCAGTTCAGAACTGAATTAGTTAGCAAAGGATTCCTAGCTAGCATTGAACTTCAACCTACTTTGATTAGCCAAATCAAGGAAGCCTAGAAGGGAAATGAATGTATCGATAGAATCAAACGTCGTATTGGTATAGGAAAGGTACCTAGATTCACTGAAGACGAAGAAGCAGTTATGTGGTACTTAGGACGTATCTGTGTGCCAGCAGATTTGGAGCTGAAGCAAGTTATGATGAATGAAGCTCATGATACTCTTTATTCTATCCACCCCGGGGGAACGAAGATGTATCAAGACCCGAAAGAGCAATTTTGGTGGCACAAGATGAAGAGAGAAATCGGAAGTTACATCGCCAAGTGTGACATCTGTCAAAGAGTCAAAGTAGAGCATTAGAGACCCGCAGGACTATTGCAACCATTGCAGATTCTGGAATGGAAATGGGATTCCATTGGAATGGACTTTATCACCGGTTTGCCTACTTCTAGTAGGAGAAATGACTCAATCTAGGTCATAGTTGATAGACTGTCCAAGGTAGCCCACTCTATCCCTCTCAAGACAACCTACCAGAGTGCGAAGCTAGCAAAGCTGTACATTGCTAGGATTGTTAGTCTGCATGGAACCCCCAAGACCATAGTATCAGATCGAGGAACCCAGTTTACCTCAAGATTTTGGCAGAAAGTCCAGGAAGGATTAGGAACCAAGTTGAATTTCAGCACCGCGTATCATCCATAAACTGATGGATAGACTGAGAGAGTCAACCAGATCCTAGAGGATATGTTAAGAGCTTGTGTGTTGGAATACGGATCAAAATTTGAAGACTGCCTGCCTTTCGCAAAATTCACATATAACAACAGTTATCAAGCTAGTTTGCAGATGGCACCATTTGACTTCCTATACGGAAGAAAGTGTCGTTGTAACATCCCAAAAAAATTTCCTATTTTGGAGTGTTATAAATAAAATCAATAGCTTGATTGATTGATTGATTGACTTTGTTGAAAATTCTCAAAGAGAAGAAATTTTTTGAATAGAAAATCCTCTCAACCTTGAATTCAAAATCTTATATTCTTTTGTTATGACCTAAGTAGACATATAGGCAAAAGGGCATGGATTGATTTTGGATTGTAGAATTGGTGTGCAAGATTCAAAATGAAAATCATGAAGCGTTCATAAGCATTTCATTACATCAATGCAAAGTTCTCACAAACTGAATCCAAATCCTGGTATCTAAATCCTATAGTTGATTCGCCCAAATGTTCCTAAAGGTAATTAGGTTGACTTTATAAAATCCACTGTTGCTAAGGCATAAATTATTGATAATTATAGCCTAAAGAGATCCGATTAATATTACAAAATTTTAGAAACAAAATTGAGCTCATTTGGAGCTATTATGAAAAAGTTATGGAATAAATACAAACACATAAAGATATAAATAAAATGAAATATATAAGGATTTATAAACTCACTATTTTCAAATTAGTAAAAAGATTACAAACATGATCCTAAATGATATGCTGGATTTTAGAAAAATTCAGAAACGAATTTCATGCCATTTGGTTTAAGTATGAAAAAGTTATTAAAGAAATAAGAAATAGAAAAGAAATAAAAACAAAAGGAAAAAAACGAAACCTAACCTACCCTGGACAAACCTGCGGCCCAGCCCTACCTGCCGCGCAGCACCAACGCGCATGCAGCCCAGTAGGCCGGCCCAGCAGTAGCAGCCTGCCCCTCCTCTCTCCCTCTGGCAGGTGGGACCCCACCCCGTCTCCTTCTTCCTCCCGACGAGGAGTCCCTGACGAACACGGTTTGGCCCCGAGTTGAAATCCCCGCAAATCCCGATCGATTCGGCGCAGTGCTCGACCCTAATCCACGCCAGACCCCCATATAAACTCCCCCGCCTCCTTTTAGTCTCGATGTTGCTGCAAATCGAAACCCTAGCCACCAATTTTGAGCCATCTGTGCCGCCGCCGTCGGAAGCTCAAGATTGAGCTCGAGCTCCGTGGTTTCCGTCCACCCCGACCCTCTCTATCCATATGTTTCTCATCCTCTGGTTCATCCGCACCTCCCTGATGCTTTTCCCCCTCCGCAGATCTCCGTTTCCTTGCGAATTCGTCGCCGGAGCCGCAGCAACTCGAGGACCTCCAGCCGCTTTCCATCGATGCTCCAGGAAGCGAACATCGACGTTGGGCACACCATCAGGTTCGCCGAGACGATCTGCACCCTATCGCCTACTCCGCCGTCACCGGAGGCCACCAGAACCGCCTCCACCACTGACATCTGAGCGCCGCCGCCGCCGAAGCCACTGTTCCCGTCGCCGTTGACCGCCACCTAAGCCCAGTTCACCAGCAGCCGTAGGATCAACATCCGACGATCCAGATTAAAACAAGGAGCGAAGGGGTACCGACCAACCTGGTTACGCCACGTGGCCATCCTCGTCACTCTGCCTCATCAGCGCGCTGCGTCATCTGCCAGGTCAGCAGGTCAGAGCCCAGTCAGCGCGAGTTATTTGATTTTAATATTTAAAATAGCCAGAATTTTGTCCAATCTTGTAAAATTCATATAAAATTGAATACATGTCCAAAAATTATAAATAATATATGGTTGGATTCATAAAATTGTGTAGAACAATAATACAAGATTAGGTATAACTTTTATAGTACATATTTACTATAATAAATTAAATGGTTTAATAATCTTTTTAGACATAATAAATCATAGTAAATTATCTGTAGATCCTAAAAATACAAATAAAGTGTCTATGGATTCATAATTTCATATAAAACATTAATATGCTGTTAGATCCAAATTTTGCAGTGTAAAATTGCTGTAGTGATTTAAATAGTTTTAATGGACTTTTAGAGTATTAAATTCATGGTAAATAATTTATAACTCAGAAAAATATGAATAATATGTCTCTGGAATCACATTATCATGTAGATTACAGATCTGTATTTAGTTTGAATTTTAGACAACAGAAATTGTTTAAATGATTTAAAATCCATTAAACACTATTTAAATCATAAGAAAAGATTTATAACTCCGATAAAGTTGAATCCAATTGCTACTGGTTAGTATTAATGCCCTCTATCCAATACACTTTAGATACAAATTTAATACGACAATTAGTACAGAAGTTCAACAGAACTATTAAAACCCCGAGATTGGCAATCAAGTATTAATAATAGATATCCTATTGCATTAAATGATCCCCTGCATGCATCATGTGTTGTAGTATTGTCCAGAGAACTAATTACAACCATTATGACTTATTAAACCATCATGCATGTTTTTGATCATCCTTGTTGTGTTTGCTATGTTTGCAATTGTTTTGATTGGAACTACTTTGTCCTTGTATTAGATTGTTCGGAGAGTGCGATTGTTGCTGAGAAATACAATCAACACCCATATTATCAACATAAGGCAAGTTACACCACTTGTTCATAACTTTTGTCCCAGTTTTGATTCTATGCATGTGGTCTTCAAAATTCTGTAGTATGCATGTGTAGGATGATCTAGTAGAATTTTCCTTAGTATTATTTGGCAAGTGCGATGATTTTGTAGTATGCCATGAGTAGCTCTATACTTAGGATTTCCCATCCCAATAGGTTACCCCTGTTTTTTCTAAGTATTGCTTGCTATGCTATATATACAAAGTACCGTTGGGGGGTTCGAAAGACAAAGAACTTTTCTAAGTATAAAGGCTCTCTAGAGCAAACTTTTCTTCTCAAATCCACTTCAAAATAAAACTAAGTTTTCTTCTGGGCGGAATGGTTGTCGGGTCAACGAGTGTGATTTTTGGTGGAGGACGGCCGCCCAGGAATCAAAGAAGTCTGCCATGTTTCAGAATTCAGAAGCTTCCAGTGCAACCACAATACATTATGGGCTCTGTCTTGGCCTAGTACTTAGTGGGAAACCTCACAGGTACCAACATTTGGAGGATTCTTGGCACGGTTGGATCCGGAAGGTAGAGGGCTACTAAGGGAAAGCCTCGCCATGGTCTTGTCTGTAAAAGGACTTGATCATGGATTGTGGGTAAAGTGCACAAACTCTCGAGAGTATTGCAATCTGATCGATCACCGTGTTCACGGTAATGAACAACAATGAGCGTCAAGGATGGAGCCTCAAGGATCTTCCTCTCTCTTTTCTAAAACAAAGTTTTGAAACCCCATGGCGTGCGTAATATCGCTAATGGGTGGGATTTTGGGAAACTTGGTGTGTAATATCCAAGTGACGCTTGGTGCGTAATATCCAAGTGTTTGGTTGTTTGGACACTTGGTGCGTAATATCCTCGTGTGCCACTCGACCTTATTTTATCTAAGCAAATGTTTACAAAGTAGGACAATCTTCTCTTCTCTCTACTTAAGAAAACTAGCTTTATGCAAATGAAATCCAAAGCCTAAACTAGCCTTGCATGTAGAGTTAGTCTTTCCTTCCTTGGTGTAATTTGCCAATACATTCAAAGTATTGACCCAACTTGTTGGCTGCACGTTTCATGTGCAGAATTTTCGGAGATCTTTGAAAGGTGCGCTAGGATCGCCGGTCTTCACTCAACCTACATGTGGCATTGATGGGACTCCAAGTTGTATTTATATCGCTTCTTTTGTAATAATGTAAACTCTGGATTATTCGATTCATGTAATAAAGACTTGTGTTTTACATGATATTTCATCGACTGTGAGTGCTAGCATGTTATTCATAGGGACTTAAGATCTTACTTGATCCGAGGTCACTACAGATGGTATCAGAGCATAAGTTGACTGCAGATCGTGACCCTAGGCATGGAAAAACCTTAGGACAAATATTTTTTAAGTTATTTCAGAAAACTCTCATACTTCTCATCATCTACCTTTGGGTTTTTAAAATTTCTTAAGTCTCTTATTTTCAACATTAGAAAATGACCACTACACACTTCAAGAAGAAACTTTTCTCAAGATTACCTTTTCAAAGAAGATCATCTCAATGTGTTGATTAAGTCGGGACTTGAAGACCTCCATGAAAGATGTTCCAAGACTGAAGCTACGAGATTAAAGACTTCAAAGGCCTTAATTCAATGTTATTAACTAAAGAACTCGAAAGATTGAAGATTATGAAGAACATGAAGACTAGCAAGAGCACGAAGACTTTTGGAGACTCGAAGCCTTGAAGATTCCAAGTGACCTATTAGGAACCAAACCCGAATAATATTTCGCTAAATATAGATATGACAAATTGTTTGCTATCTTGTATGGTTTATTACCATAGTTAATGAAAACCTATTTTCTAAATAAAATTTCTTGTATGGTTTATTCTTCTTCTTTCCATACTCCATTCTTTCCTACTCTAAACCTTGGTCAACTCGAAGGATGGACCATATTAATAAGGAGGACAAGGAACTCAACTCCACCAAACGTAAGAGCCACGCTGATGCAAAGAAGTGGATGCTCCAGGTTGAAGAAAGAATGAAGGATGACAACATTGAAGCCAATAGAATGGTTCATTATGCCACCCAATTCCTAAAAGACGACGCTGCAACCTGGTGGGAGATGCAACACACCATTGATGATCATCAAGGGATGATATCTTAGGAAGAATTTAAAGTGGTTCTACTTCAATCTCGTCTCATCACTCGTATACCAAAAACCCAAGAAGCTGAAGTCCCGAAACATTTAGCTTGCACGATCTGTGGAGAAATAGAACATATCACCAAGGAGCATCATGATCAACGCCCCTACTGTGAAGGAAGGCACCCATCAAAAGAATGTCCCACCTCTCAAGTTACATGCTTCCTATGCGAAGGGACCAATCACAACCCCGCTCAATGCACCTCTACCCGGTGGTACATCAACTGAATTAGCAAGTCAGAGACGGAATGCGCCAAGACCTCATGAAGCTCTGCGAGGACACGACAAAGACAAGGGATGGATTCAAGACTCTAGACACCGCACCCAAAGTCATCACTTCGCAATACTCGACATATGAAAGGAATGCCCATTTTCCCCAATCTAGCACAAGGAAACGATCTAAGGCTTCCAAATGTTGAGGTAGAGCATGAATAACCACAAGACGGGATGTCCTTGCCAAAAAGGAGGAAGGATCTAAGCAAAGTCATATGCTTCCAGTGTCACAATCATGGCATTATGCTGATAATTGTCCAAAATATGTGAATGTAGCTGGAAAGGATAAAAACGACGATGGTAATAGTAATAGGGGCAGTAGCGTGAAGAATCCCAAGAAAGATTCTAGCAAGGTGACATGCTATAAGTATGGTGAAACAGTGCATTACGCGTTAGATTGTCCTCGGAAAAGGAAGAATGGTTGTGGCAAAGAAAATGCCAAAGGAAAGAAGCCCAATCCGTCCATCAAGCTACGACGAATTATGTTAGTGTGAATGGATCTTACAAATCAACAATCCACACCGACCCATCAGAAGATCCTAACAAATACAATCTTTTAAGGGTGGTAGACCCTAGTGTGAACCAAACCTATTTCTTGCTAGCTTTCTCGAATCTCGAGGACGAGATTCCTTTTAAGGGTGGTAGTCTGTAACATCCCAAAAAAAATTCCTATTTTGGAGTGTTATAAATAAAATCAATAGCTTGATTGATTGATTGACTTTGTTGAAAATTCTCAAAGAGAAGAAAAATTTTGAATAGAAAATCCTCTCAACCTTGAATTAAAAATCTTATATTCTTTTGTTATGACCTAAGTAGCCATATAGGCAAAAGGGCATGGATTGATTTTGGATTGTAGAATTGGTGTGCAAGATTCAAAATGAAAATCATGAAGCGTTCATAAGCATTTCATTACATCAATGCAAAGTTCTCACAAACTGAATCCAAATCCTGGTATCTAAATCCTATAGTTGATTCGCCCAAATGTTCCTAAAGGTAATTAGGTTGACTTTATAAAACCCACTGTTGCTAAGGCATAAATTATTGATAATTATAGCCTAAAGAGATCCGATTAATATTACAAAATTTTAGAAACAAAATTGAGCTCATTTGGAGCTATTATGAAAAAGTTATGGAATAAATACAAACACATAAAGATATAAATAAAATGAAATATATAAGGATTTATAAACTCACTATTTTCAAATTAGTAAAAATATTACAAACATGATCCTAAATGATATGCTGGATTTTAGAAAAATTCAGAAACGAATTTCATGCCATTTGGTTTAAGTAAGAAAAAGTTATTAAAGAAATAAGAAATAGAAAAGAAATAAAAACAAAAGGGAAAAAACGAAACCTAACCTACCCTGGACAAACCTGCGGCCCAGCCCTACTCGGGCAGCAGACCAACGCCAAGATGCAGCCCAAGAGGGCAGCCCAAAGAAGTAGCAGCCTGCCCCTCCTCTCTCCCTCTGGCAGGTGGGACCCCACCCCGTCTCCTTCTTCCTCCCGACGAGGAGTCCCTGACGAACACGGTTTGGCCCCGAGTTGAAATCCCCGCAAATCCCGATCGATTCGGCGCAGTGCTCGACCCTAATCCACGCCAGACCCCCATATAAACTCCCCTGCCTCCTTTTAGTCTCGATGTTGCTGCAAATTGAAACCCTAGCCACCAATTTCGAGCCATCTGCGCCGCCGCCGTCGGAAGCTCAAGATTGAGCTCGAGCTCCGTGGTTTCCGTCCACCCCGACCCTCTATATCCATATGTTTCTCATCCTCTGGTTCATCCGCACCTCCCTGATGCTTTTTCCTCCTCCGCAGATCTCCGTTTCCTTGCGAATTAAGCGGAGCCACGCAAAGACTTCGAGGACCTCCACCGCTTTCCATCGCTCCGTGAAGGCCGAACATCGACGTTGCACACCATCGGAGTTCGCCGAGACGATCGCACACCTGTCGCCTACTCCGCCCGTCACCGAGGCCACGTAATCGCCTCCACCATCGACATCCGGCGCCGCCGCCGAAGCCACTGTTCCGTCGCCGTTGACCGCCGCCACCTCAGCCAGTTCACGGCGGCGATGAGGATCAACATCCGACGATCCAGATTAAAACAAGGAGCGAAGGGGTACCGACCAACCCGGTTACGCCACGTGGACATCCTCGTCACTCTGCCTCATCAGCGTGCTGCGTCATCGCTTCGTCATCTGCCAGGTCAGCAGGTCAGAGCCCAGTCAGCGCGAGTTATTTGATTTTAATATTTAAAATAGCCAGAATTTTGTCCAATCTTGTAAAATTCATATAAAATTGAATACATGTCCAAAAATTATAAATAATATATGGTTGGATTCATAAAATTGTGTAGAACAATAATACAAGATTAGGTATAACTTTTATAGTACATATTTACTATAATAAATTAAATGGTTTAATAAGCTTTTTAGACATAATAAATCATAGTAAATTATCTGTAGATCCTAAAAATACAAATAAAGTGTCTATGGATTCATAATTTCATATAAAACATTAATATGCTGTTAGATCCAAATTTTGCAGTGTAAAATTGCTGTAGTGATTTAAATAGTTTTAATGGACTTTTAGAGTATTAAATTCATGGTAAATAATTTATAACTCAGAAAAATATGAATAATATGTCTCTGGAATCACATTATCATGTAGATTACAGATCTGTATTTAGTTTGAATTTTAGACAACAGAAATTGTTTAAATGATTTAAAATCCATTAAACACTATTTAAATCATAAGAAAAGATTTATAACTCCGATAAAGTTGAATCCAATTGCTACTGGTTAGTATTAATGCCCTCTATCCAATACACTTTAGATACAAATTTAATACGACAATTAGTACAGAAGTTCAACAGAACTATTAAAACCCCGAGATTGGCAATCAAGTATTAATAATAGATATCCTATTGCATTAAATGATCCCCTGCATGCATCATGTGTTGTAGTATTGTCCAGAGAACTAATTACAACCATTATGACTTATTAAACCATCATGCATGTTTTTGATCATCCTTGTTGTGTTTGCTATGTTTGCAATTGTTTTGATTGGAACTACTTTGTCCTTGTATTAGATTGTTCGGAGAGTGCGATTGTTGCTGAGAAATACAATCAACACCCATATTATCAACATAAGGCAAGTTACACCACTTGTTCATAACTTTTGTCCCAGTTTTGATTCTATGCATGTGGTCTTCAAAATTCTGTAGTATGCATGTGTAGGATGATCTAGTAGAATTTTCCTTAGTATTATTTGGCAAGTGCGATGATTTTGTAGTATGCCATGAGTAGCTCTATACTTAGGATTTCCCATCCCAATAGGTTACCCCTGTTTTTGCTAAGTATTGCTTGCTATGCTATATATACAAAGTACCGTTGGGGGGTTCGAAAGACAAAGAACTTTTCTAAGTATAAAGGCTCTCTAGAGCAAACTTTTCTTCTCAAATCCACTTCAAAATAAAACTAAGTTTTCTTCTGAGCAGAATGGTTGTCAGGTCAACGAGTGTGATTTTTGGTGGAGGACGGCCGCCCAGGAATCAAAGAAGTCTGCCATGTTTCAGAATTCAGAAGCTTCCAGTGCAACCACAATACATTATGGGCTCTGTCTTGGCCTAGTACTTAGTGGGAAACCTCACCTGGGTACCAACATTTGGAGGATTCTTGGCACGGTTGGATCCGGAAGGTAGAGGGGCTACTAAGGGAAAGCCTCGCCATGGTCTTGTCTGTAAAAGGACTTGATCATGGATTGTGGGTAAAGTGCACAAACTCTCGAGAGTATTGCAATCTGATCGATCAGCCGTGTTCACGGTAACAGAACAACAATGAGCGTCTGAAGGATGGAGCCTCTGAAGGATCTTCCTCTCTCTTTTCTAAAACAAAGTTTTGAAACCCCATGGCGTGCGTAATATCGCTAATGGGTGGGATTTTGGGAAACTTGGTGTGTAATATCCAAGTGACGCTTGGTGCGTAATATCCAAGTGTTTGGTTGTTTGGACACTTGGTGCGTAATATCCTCGTGTGCCACTCGACCTTATTTTATCTAAGCAAATGTTTACAAAGTAGGACAATCTTCTCTTCTCTCTACTTAAGAAAACTAGCTTTATGCAAATGAAATCCAAAGCCTAAACTAGCCTTGCATGTAGAGTTAGTCTTTCCTTCCTTGGTGTAATTTGCCAATACATTCAAAGTATTGACCCAACTTGTTGGCTGCACGTTTCATGTGCAGAATTTTCGGAGATCTTTGAAAGGTGCGCTAGGATCGCGGGTCTTCACTCAACCTTCCTGTGGCATTGATGGGACTCCAAGTTGTATTTCATCGACTGTGAGTGCTAGCTATTGATCCAGGGACTAGCATGTTATTCACAGGGACTTAAGATCTTACTTGATCCGAGGTCACTACAGTCGTACGCCTTTGAATTGGTCACAAGTAGGAGAGAGTCAGATCTTCGGACCCGACATTCTCCGAGAAGCCGAAGAGAAGGTTCACAAAGTCCATGAGCACCTCAAGACCGCCCAATCCAGACAGAAGAGTTATGCTGACAAGAGAAGGAGAGACCTGCCTTTCAATGTCAGAGATTTTGTATATCTCAAGGTTTCACCATTGAAAGGAACCCAATGCTTTAGTCTGAAAGGAAAGTTAGCCCCCAGATATATCGGGCCCTTCAAGATTCTGAAACATCGAGGAGAAGTGTCGTATCAACTGGAACTACCTGAAGAGATGACAGCCATCCACAATGTGTTCCATATTTCGTTACTTCGCAAATGCCCAGAAGTACTAGACAAGACTGGAGTATTCAAGAACATCGATCACAGAGCTGTGGAGATCAACAATGACCGGACATATCGTGAAGTACCCATCCGTATCCTAGAAGAAGCTTACAGAACCACCTGGACTAGGAGTATCAAATTTCTCAAGATTCAATGGAACAACCATACCGAAGAGGAAGCCACTTGGGAGCGAGAAGATTACATTAGGACGGAGTTCCTAGATCTCTTTAGTTCCTAGTTTTCTTTTGTAAATCTCGAGACGAGAATTTGTTTAAGGGGCGAAGGTTTGTAACATCCCAAAACTTCAATCCAAGGTTATTAAGATCCAAATCATCAAAATTAGGGTTAACAAAAACTTTTCCAATTAAAAATATTAAAGCATTCATATGTGTATGCATTTAAATTAGGAGTTGATTTGAATTGCCATGATTAAGTGATCCATTGCTTGTAAATGATTCTTAGGTGAAATAAACATCATCTAGATCATTCCCAAACAAATCCCAAAGAAAAACAAATCAAAATGAATAAAAGAAGTGAATGGTCATTTGTGCCATTTTAATCATCATGCCTACTTTGGCTATTCCTAGTACTCAAAACCTAACAGAAACAAATGTGGATCTTTGCACCCCTTGCTAGTACACATAATGTTGTACCAAGGCCCATTTTGTGATCTGCCAAAAACATTCAAACACTAAATTTAAATGGCAGTTGAAAATTGAATCTATTTCATATGGGAAGATCCCACTATTTCAAAAACCACTCAAACAAGCTCAAATTTCAAAATCCAAGCACCCACGGAGTCTCAAGCTTATGCCTAGTACACCCACCAAAAATCTTTTCAAAATTCAAAAACATTTTTCTTGCGGCCATTTCCACAAACACTTGGCATGCATGATTTACACCTAGTAATTAGCTCACTGTTTTGTACAGGGTTTTGCACCCATTTGTCCTCAAAACACTCCCTCTGTCCCCAAGTGATCTAACCATGCCATTATCACCCCATCCCCTACCCCTAGTAGCAATGCCATGCCATGCCGAGCACCAACCTGCTGGCCGACCATGCCACCGCCGTAGCAGACCACCCCTCTCTCTCTCACCATGTCTACGAGCTAGATCACACCTCACCGCCACTCTCTGTCCCCTCCCCGAGCCAAGCCCGAGCATGGACCATCGCCAATGCACCGCGCCCAGTGAGTCTGCACCATGCCGAGCACGTGCAGTGAGTGTCACGACGCTGCACACGTGATCGCCTCGGCCATAGCCAAGGCCCACCGCCCGCCCACGACCCTGTGAACATGCCAGACATGCCCGTTCGCCGCCCAACGCACCATAGCCACCGCTCGCTGTTGAGACCGTCGCCTCTGCCGCTCAGAGCACGCGCACCGCCCGACCGCGTACCACCGCCCCTAGGCCCGCATTCACTCCGTAGAGCACCGCCAGGAGACCAGCCACCATCCCCTACCTCGAGCCATCCCGCTAGCACATTGTGCAGCCCTCGCCGGAGCCGCCCACCCATGCCTCTCAGTTGCGTCGTCGTCCTATAAATAGAGGCCACCCCCAGCCCCATTCGGCACAGCACTCACCTCCCCTCACCTCACTGACCGTTCCCCACCTCTAGCTGGAGCAGCACGAGCACTTGCTCGCCGGAATTTGGCCGGAGTAGCCCGGAGCAGAGGAGGAGAAGGCCCCGTTGATTGCGAGCACCCCCGGAGCCACCTCGACCACCCCTGAGCTCGCCATCATCTACCAGTCCGTTTGCCCGCCTCGCCGTCGTCGGTGGAGCCCTGGTATGCCCCCTGAGCACCCCTACCGAGCCGCTAGGGTTAGAGTTCGCCGGCGACAGGTCCGTCGTTGATGACGAGCCCCAGCCGTTGATCCCCGTTCTAATCCAACGACCCATATTGCCCCGTACCGCTTCGCACGTTATGACCCTCTCACCGGTGGATCCCCCTATCAGCTATGCCCCGCGCCGCGTAGTGTCACTGGGCCGGCCCGTTAGCGTTCCCGTCGACCCATTTAGTTTGAATTAGGATTTTTCTATTTAGTTTAAACCTTGTTCTGACCCTTAGTTTGAAAATCAATTCAGAGCGATTTACAAATCCAAATTGAGTGATTCAAATTTGGTTAGAAAGCTAGTGAAAAGATCTACCAAAGCGCGTTGGATTTAATTCAATTAGAGTTAGAGATCTCTCCTAGTAAAAATAATAAAACAGAAGCATTTGCACCTTGCAACATTTTTATAAAATCAACCATGATAGATTTTGAGTTGATTCCAACTCTCAAAAATCACATTTAACCATACCTATCTAAATATGTAATAATATTAGGATTTACATGCAGTGACTTTGGACTAGTACCAAAATAATTCAATATAGGCATTTCTAGTAACTTTAAATCATTAAATAATGAACTTAAACCAAAGTAATTATGATCCAACCTTTAAATCACATTCCCACATGTTAGAATACGTAGTTATGACATGTGTCCACATGATCCCATATTTTAAGTGGTGAATATTAAATCTTAGTTAATTTTTCAATGAGTAGAAATTAGTTTTCTAAAATAAAAAGAATGAAACTAGTTAATAAAACTTGTGATGATAATAGATCATCAAAAGTGTCCTTAGATTGCTAATTAGACTAGTTAAGTATTATTTGGTGATTGTGTACTCCGTATGTATTTACAGACGATAGTACCGACCAAGCTCTCGAGGAGGAAGAGTTCTACCAAGAGGAGGAAAACAACTTCAACCACTGCACCAACCAAGGCAAGCTACTATTGGCAAGCTAACCCTTGCAAGAATTATATTAGCAAGCCATCATTACCAATGCAAGCTAACAATTGCAAGTATAATGCTTAGCAAGCTAGGATTAAACTAGATGGTTTAGCAAAGATGCTTTAGGCATGCTTTGGTTATACCACTTTGACTATTCTTTACCCCAAGTACTAATTTCAAGCTTTACTTCCTTTACTTTATACAAAGTCCTTTACTTGTTTTGAAGGTAGCATAAAGAGTATAAAACTTGACCTATCTAGATAATTTTTAGATGTCATTCTATGGCATGAGATTGATCCCATCTTTCCACCTTAGTGAACACTCTTAACTTAGTAGTCTAGAGTAGATAAAAACTTGAGACACTTTAGATGCGAACACTTGGTGAAAATGAATTGAGAAAACCTTAGAATGATGAGTCATTCTATTGAGATGTTTTGACATGTGTTGAGAAACACAAATGGTTCATGATGATGATAATGTCGAGGCATGAGCCTTAGCCCTTTTATAAAAACTAATGGTTGGATTCGGATGCGATACCATTCCAAATTCACCGTACAACCACAATACCTGAATTTGGTAAGGCGTAGCCGGAAGTTTATATGCATTAGTATTAGTTCCCTCGCGGGAGAGGTTTGAGCTGAGGCTACCTCTCAATGTTGTCCACCTATGCAGTGCCCAAGATGACAGATGGTCATGGTTGGGAGGCCATGCTCATAGGAGAGGTGCTTATACTAGGGTGTGTAAAGGAAAGGTTATGTTTGATTATCTGCATACTAAGTATGATTATTCAGGGTTATCCCTGACAGATATATCGAATCTTGTGCTGAAAGTGTACCACCTCTGTAGAGTGTCAAACTATTCGAATAGCCGCGTCCGCGTTTATGGACAGTTGGAATGGCCATACTGTTTCGTTGTCAGATGTTTTCAAAATAACTTATGAAATGAATGATGAATCTTGACTTGACCACAACAGGGTTGTGTTTATGACAATAGCTTCCCAACTTAAGTGATTCTAGAACTTTATTTTATCTTTCTTTGCTTCAGAACTCAGCTTAGGTTTCAAACTTAACTTTATAGTTAAACTTAGAGTTAGCACTTTAACTTAGAACTATAATACTTTTTAGTGGTAGTTTGCGAGTACTTAAAGAGTACTCATGGCTTTTTTCCCTGACTATTCTCATGGCCAGACTATGAAGGAGACTACCAAGATGATGGCCAGCAGGACGGCTATGATAACTAGGACTATCTGCCTTCGTCAGCATTGCCTGTGCCCATGAAGATGGACCACACCGCTACGCTTATATTTTATTCCGCTGCTTGTTGTATTAAGACTGGATTAAAGTATGGCATAATGGGCATCTGGGATTAAAAGTTCGGGTGTTGACAACAACACATAGAGTGCATGTATGACTAAGCTGTTGTCAAGTGGGTCCTACAGGGTGCAAGTTCCATTATTGAGATCTTTTGATATGAGGATTAGCTCGAGTGAGGTGGATCCTATCATATGGTGTACTATTCACCTGGCCAGGTGAAACTTGCCCCTGAGAGTAATACTACTCAAAATTATCTCTTTCTGTTGTCTTTATCTATTTTCTTCTCTTTTAGGTTGTGTTTTGCAGGGACAAAAGAATAAGAAGAAAAATAAATGAAGAGATCAGATAGGAAATTTAGTCTAGGCTTTTACTTTTTATTATACTTTTGTAATCTTTCTTTTCTATTTAGGACAATTGTAAATACATTGTAATATTGTTTATGTAATAAAATTACCTTTTCCATTAGCTTTAATTTTGGATGATAGTAAGGATAATGTAATGTTTGAATTTTTATTCCTTTTGTAATTTGAGGCTTACAATTATTGTATCTTGTTCATAAATAAGATTCCCATTTTATTTCTTATTGCAATCCTATTACCATTTATCATTCCATTTACATATTCTTTTATAATTCAAATATATTATTAGAATACTCAAATTTTGAAATGCGTTCTCCAAGAACAAAGAATTCAACAACGGGTATGTCGAAATCCATAGCACTTGTCCTAAAGTTTCCGTCAGAACAAGAGAGACACCTCGATCCCTCTATAGTTCTTTCAGCTTTGCGCGAAAATTCTCCGGATTTTCTTATGCATGAATGCAATGCACACACCTGTGTTTAGCTTATTTCTAAGCTCTAATGCTATGGTGTTACAGACTCTCCCCCTTAAAATAACTTCATCCCCGAAGTTCGTACTCTCTTACGTTTCGGTATGAGGGGTTGACTTGTATTGATCACGACATTTCTTAAATCCATTATGTTCATAATTGGGGATAATTATGGTATCCCGTATCCAGATCTTTTTCCGTGAATCCTCTTCATTCCGACAATATCTACTACTGTTTCTAAGTAACCATATAGTTCCTTTTACTATACGTATTTGGGTTTATGCCCTTAAAGTCCTATTTAGAATTGGTTGTGGACACATTTTGTCCATTCCAATAAGGTTTTCCTACTACTATACACTAAACTATTTTAGTAGGCTCTCCTCCTTCTTAAGGACAACTTACGATTTGTTTCTTTTATAACTAGTCCACTAGGTTTAAGCTATTATATCTCCTTCGATCTTTCATTTGTACATACTCTCGGAAATACTTTATAATGATGGCTTCTTATAACCTTATGAGAATAAGGCTTAACCTCATCATAACTTTGTACTTCTTCTCCAACCTTTAGTCAGAAAGTTAGACAACAACACTTTAGTGTTTATTGTTTACTCTCCCCCTTGGGGTTTCCTTATGGTGTCTAAACTGCATGTACAATACCCATTAACTCAATAATAAGGATATTGGTGTCCATGTAGCTTATACCTTACCTATATAAGGTCTCACGAAAGAATCTGCGGTACACCCACACAATTGTGGATCTCCAAATGGAATCATTCGACATTATTGACCTACTTGACATTTTCTCTTTGGTAGGCCCAATTTCATGAAGCGTCTCGAAAGCCTTTTCGCTTAAATCTTATACTTATTTATGTCTTTCTTAACTTAGGCCAAGTTTTATACTCTTTAAATCATACAAAGATGACCTAATTAGCTAAACCGCTAGGATACCAGCTACAGATACCAACTATGGATACCAGCTGTGGATCCTCCTCGGTGCATGGATTACCCTATGAACTTTGTACTTCTTATTGGCATTCTCTTTGAGTTATCAGAGATTGAATACCACTTTTGTTCTAAAACTTATTCTTTTCTCCTTTTCATGTTACTTCCATGATCTTGGGACAACTACTTCATTAGCTTCTGAGAAACATCACCTACTTTAAGTGAACTTAAGTTCATCCTTCATGTTGCTCCACCTTTTCTGCCCTAATATTCCTTCTTATTGCCAACTAATAACATGTTGGGATTGATCCATCCTTTAAAATAGTGTTGATACACCTTATATTTAGCTTCCTTCTTCGTGCCAGTCTTCATCTTGATCTTCAAAACTCGTCACTCCCTTACACGAATTCCCTTTTCTATCTAGGTCTATAACATCAAGTAATCACTTGATGATGCAACATGCATTTGCACACCAAGTCAAACTTCATGTACAGGTATAGTCAATCAAGAAGATCCAAGAAAAACCAAGAAATCCAAATGTGGTACATATAACACACATCATTCTAAGCCCGTAATATAGTAGTTGAGTAAAACATCTCAAAAATGTAGCCTTAGCTGTGTATTATATGACACCTTCTAATATAGGTTACTTTGTGATACTTAGCACTTAGGGGTTAAACTTTTCTTTGTCTCAATATCTACCCAAATTTCTCAGTTGCAACTGGATAATCTTGAGCAAAGTGGTCTCACTTTGGTTCTAACTAACCTCTTACCTTTCTTTCGGGACTACTAAAGACTACCAACTTTCCACTCTATCATAAACTATCCTCACATGATCTCTCAAACTACTAACAAAATTGTAGTTACTACCTTAATCCAAAATTATCTAATATTATGACACCTATGTCTTCTATCATAGACCTACAATATTCTTTACTTACTGTTATTACAAGTTTTGTTACTGAGTATTTGTCCCAATTACAAACTTATCATGGTCTCGGAGCTATTATCACCACGAACTTATTAAGATTTACCTAGTCATCATGATTGAATAGCTAATCTCACCATGACAACTCTTCTTCGTAGCTTACTATTAATGATTCCTAACAAAAGTCTACTCCATCACATGGAATTCTCAAGTGAATGCCACATGATTTACTTCCAGTTGTATCTATACATACTCTAATGGTCTACCCTATATAGTATAGTGGTATCAGCTAGTGGTAAGATTATGTTGCTTCACATGGATTCTAAATATAGACTCCATCACTAATACTACTCCACATGATATCCTAATCTTCTTTGATATTTTAACTTACTTAAGATATCTTAGTGGTGTTATAACTATTTAGAGCTACTCTAAAATGACAATTCTCTAGAGAAGACATACAACTAATCCTTAAGAAAGATGACAAAAACATCCAAATTAAGTGTGACAAGGTTTATCCTCAAGTGGATACCCATCACAAGTATTGGTTTTGATACGATGGCTCCTATAGTCACTATCCAACTTACAGATCTTCCTAAAAGGGTTTTAATCCTAAGGTCAAAGCATATGCTGTGATACCAGCTGTGGTGACCCAGCATACCACTGCATGATGTAGTACACTATAGTCATTGACATAACACCAATGAAACACCGTTCACTAGTATTACATCCCTCAGAGTGGTACAATAGAAACATAGCAGGTCCAAGACATGACTATAGGTTACAACTCGACTCTTTACAAAAGGTCCAGAGAACACTCTAGGTGAAAGAGAGAAAAAGAAACTTCTTACAAAGAAGAACCAGAAATAATAACTTGGAACTATCTGGATAATAATACTAGCAACTAAACTATCTGGCTTGCAATTCCTACTCAAGAAATGTTCTAAAAAAATAGGTTTTAAGGCTAGAGTATGTACTCCTATCTAAATAGAGACTTTGTATTCACTTCAGCTGATGTATATGTTGACTTCATTGTCTTTATTGAAAAACTTGCGCTGCTAATGATGGTTTCTTGAGAAGAAATTGATGTTGACGTCGTCTTCAACGGCTTAGAACCTAGCAAGGGTTAAGAAGGTACGGTTGAGTACGAGCGTACTCATCAAGTTTACTAAAAAGGAGTGTATGATGCACTATCTCTACAGCCACACACCATAGGTCGTAGGCAATGCAGGTTTTCATAAACATTTCTTCAAAGGTTGCTTTTATTCTGAAAACTATGTTCGACAGCCTTCACAGGTTGACCAGAACCTTCTGGGGTTCCTTTCCTTCCGCGTTCGTAGCTCCTTCCCAGAACAGGGAGTAACATGTCATAGTTCTTACACTCTACAGAGGTGCGTTACTTTACCCATCAGAGACCAAATCCTTGTTTCATAACCGGGCGATCTTTCCCGTCCACACTTCCTATGGCGTGAGGCCCAGTAGTTGATCCAAGCCAATCACTGCCCTCTCTGCGACCCCATATGTCTGCACGATCCTTCGGGCCGAGCTCCATCTCTGTTAAGCCCCCTTTCGGGCAAGCTATAACCCTGACGAGTTCCCGAAGACTCTATGAGCCGGTTATGCCCCTGGCAACCTCCATAAAGGTCTGACCATACCTCTGGCAGCCGCTCACAGATAATCTAGATACCAAAATCATGGGGCCTTAGGGTGCCCACCCATATGCTAGATCTGCACAAGGAATCACAACGTCATATTAAGGTCATCTTCCCTACATATGAAAGGAAGAAGATACAGCTGACTTCTCCGTCCCATTCCAAATCTCATGGTTAACGTGTAATATATGGCGCTAGAATCACTCGCGACATTGGTTGTTAAGTCCTAGATATTATGTTCCTTTACCACTGGAACTATACCAGTAGATTATTACCTCTTGGTAAATAACCCATAATCATATTATTATGAAAATAGTATTTTCTGAATTTTTTGAAATGCAGGTGATGACAACATTTGAGTTACAAGCATTTGATAGAAAATAATAAAAGGACATGAGCAAGTTGTTAACTTGCCTTTTGTGGTTGCAATAATATGCAATCACGGTGTTCAAGACAATAGAAGATCCAAAAGCTGTAAAATAGCATCATTGGTCCGGTAAGGACTAATGTTTAAATAAGCAATATGGTATTATGCATAAGGGATGCTATGCAGTCGTTCTAAATCCCAAATTAAATCCAAATGTTTGAGTATGGATTGAGTGAAGGTGATTTCTAATAAACTTGAGTTGTTTTTGGACATGTTTCACATTCAAAAGGCATTTCTTGGAGTTTGAGGTTAATTAAATGACTCAAGGCATAATTCACGTTCTAGGTCTCACCATGTATGATCAACGATGTTTGATCATCAACTCTCAAGGTAAGTGAATAATGTGATAATGTTGACATGTATGCCATTGACTTACACTTGGGTATAGGATTTCAAAAGAGTACTACTTTAATCAACGATAGTAAGTTAGATTCTATCGTAAACTATTGTTATGATCTTAGGTATATTGTACATGGTATTTATCCTATAAAAGGATAGCCAATGGCAATTTTGTTTCGCATCATGATACTAAGGGTGCACTCTTGGGGTAATACTACTAACAAGACGTGGTGATCCTAGGTATATGAGTTAACATGATGGTATCAGGAGAATGTCTAAATCACGAGACAAATAACATATGATGTAGTTATGATTTCTTACTTAAGGTCTATATATAAATGTCTTACTTGTAAATATCAAGTATGGTTATGCGTGTGGAGTAAAACAACTTTATTTTGGTTAAGGATATGCAAGTGTATGATTTAAAGTGTGATTTGAGTTTTTGATCGTGAGATCTGACTATAACTCATAATTTTACTTTTAAGAAAATAGCTTTATAACAAATTCTATTCAATTTAGTTTACATAATTTATTTTATAGATTGAGAAATTTCCTTTGATATTAAGTCTATAAAATTTGATTTAATTGATTAGTATAAGTTAAGTGAAACTTTCACTCAAAATCTTATTAATGATTAGAAAATGATTTAGAAATGTTTTGTCCAATGCGTAAGACAAACACACGTGTTACATTTCATACCTATATGCTACATAAGGACACTCGGTACACGTATGGATTATTTATTAGGCAATATTTAATTAATGACTGAACACATATACACACACTACTAGTACTCGTTAACTTTGAACTAAATTTAATTGGGTTAATTTGGCACACATCGTACCATTACCTAAATGGATTGGGGCCAAGCCCAGATTGTTCGTGAACACGCACGCACGCATTCTGGCTGTCCAGAACAAACTCCGGACCAACACACACGGACACAAACACACAGCACATGAGTCCCTCTCGGTTCTCTCGATTCCCCTCTTCCCCTCTGGTTCTCTTCCATTCACGTGACCAGCCACAGCCTCCCGCCGGCCAAGTTTCGCCCCAGACTCTCCGTCTATTCCTCGCCGCCTCGACCTACGCCTACGCCCCTACGTGCGTCCCTAGAAACCTGAGCCCCGCCTAGGGTTCGGCCGTCGGCGTGGTTTCCTCGGCTCCAACTCCTCTGGCTGCTGCTCGAGAACGACCACGTCCTCCTGTCCACCGACCTTGCCCTCTAGCTGTCTTGCTCGACCTGGCTACCCCGGTCTACCCCACGGTGGCGGTTGCTGCAGCTATATTGGGTTGGCCATGGCCTCTTGCACCTTGGTGTAGTGGTAGGCTCTGCTGGCTCCTCTCTTCCATCGACGTCGCCACCTCCCTGGACCACGGACATAGCTACGTGTCCCTCTCGGTGAGCTTTTCTTCTGTGACCGGCCTTCGAGCCGATGAACTAACTTAGGTGTTGGACAATGGGGATGATATCCTGATCAGATACTAGGTGATAAATGAGATGTGGTGATGTATATTTTATTTATAGCTAGGTAATATTGAATTGCTTGTGTTTGTGCTGGTTCATGGCCTAGAGGCCTGAATGTTTGTGCAAACTGATCTTGTGGTGGTCTTCTGGCCATGTGATTTGCTATGGTATGATGATTTACTCCTAGTATATGTGATATACTGATTGTTGTGATACGTTGATGTATGCCCTGTTGTGGTGTATTCCATATTGATTATTTGATAAGTGTTTTGATCTGATCTAGAGAAATAGCTAGTTGGTTAGCTCCTGGTTAGCTCCTTCTATTGTTGTGTGGTAGATTAAGGGCTTTATTAGATGCAAATAAGTGTATAATTTATAAAGATGATACACACATATATTTTCTTGCTAGTAGTGGTGTATAAGAAGTGCAAACAAAAGAAAATGTGCGTAGATCACATTAGTATGCTGGACCCATATGCATTAAATCTGAATTATTATTTGACAAGGAATTAGGTAGCTGGTAGCAATGATTTTGTTTTAATCATCTTCTATAATTACAAGGTGTTTGAGATCATGTTTGTACAGGTTTTAGCTTTATGGTTTGCTTCTACAACACTAACAACAACATACTCTTGCTTAGTTAGATATTCTAGTCATGCCTAGTAGATAGCTATGTTCATTTATGGCATACACTATTTTGAAAAGAGAAAATTCATATTGTATTTCCTCAAACAAGATGTAAGGGTGTGTAGAGTATGCTTAAGCTAGTAATTACCCGAAGATGTATATGCAAGGAATATAGTAGTTCTATACATGCATCATTATTGTAACTTAATTGTTGTTGATCAGATGTGAATTTTCTAATATGTATATTGTAAAATGATTATAGCTTTATTGGCTGATTGAATTTTATTTCAAGATAGATTCTTTTTAAGTTACTGGTGATCATATGTTCACCTAGATTCTTCTAGTATTGCTCCAAATAAATATTTTCCTAGATGGTCTAATAACATTTTAGTGTTCTATGGTTGATGTACTTGCTTTCGGATAGATCTTGTTGTTGTCCAGCAAGATTACTGGTTTTTTTATAGCACCCCTCCCATATCCTCTCTACTTACATGATCAAGAACTACTCCTATGCTTGCATATAGCTTTGCCAATGGGGATTTCAGATATGAGACTTAATACCTTGCTTCCTTTAGATGGGTTCTTACTATTGGCGTTGCTTTGGCCTATAATTCCTACCATGTTTGACTATTTAATATAGTAAGGACATATTCTGATTTTTTTGTATAGCCAATGATGCAAAGGCCGATGCACTATTGGGTAATAAGAAGAGATATTTATTTCGGGTGACTTTCATTCTCTATGATGACATTTCATAGCATATAACCTGAGAGAAATCTCTCCGTCTAATCCTCCTAGACCATCTCTAGTTGAAGGGTAGTTGGATTTGAATGGATTTGTAACATAGCCATTATTTCCCTTGATTCTGATGGTGCAATTCAATAAGAACAGATGCTGCATGATCTAGCTTATATCCCTCATGAATTTCTACTTGTTGTTGGTGGCATGTTGGAGATCTTGATCTATTCCAACTTGCTCTTCTATCCTGGTTACTCCCCTTCTTGACAAGCTTGATTTTCTCCTGCTCCACTTCTCTTGCTATTGGCTTGCTCCTCCTGGTGGTGCTTGCCTACTCCTCCTTGAGCTGCTGCCACTTCTGGTCCAACTCCCGCTACTATATTCTAAACCACCTCCTTCTCCTTGCTAATTACCTGAGATCTTGCTCTAGATGATCTTGGTGAGGAACTTCAAGAACAAATGTGTTCTTGGTGGTGAACTAGTGGTGCGATGAATACGACTGAGTTGGGGTGTTCTAGGTTTGCCTATAGCTGTTGTGATACGGCTAGGCTTCCTATTTATGCCCCCTTCCTGTGGTGACAAGACATAGAGTGCATGTATGACTAAGCTGTTGTCAAGTGGGTGCTATAGGGTGCAAGTTCCATTGTTGAGATCTTTTGATATGAGGATCAGCTCGAGTGAGGTGGATCCTATCATTTGGTGTACTATTCACCTGGCCTGGTGAAACTTTCCCCTGAGAGTAATACTACTCAAAATTATCTCTTTCTGTTGTCTTTATCTGTGTTCTTCTCTTTTAGGTTGTGTTTTGCAGGGACAAAAGAATAAGAAGAAAAATAAATGAAGAGATCAGATAGGAATTTAGTCTAGGCTTTTCCTTTTAGTTATACTTTTGTAATCTTTCTTTTCTATTTAGGACAATTGTAAATACATTGAAATACTGTTTATGTAATAAAATTACCTTCTCCATTAACTTTAATTTTGGATGATAGTAAGTATAATGTAATGTTTGAAATTTTATTTCTTTGTAATTTGAGGCTTATAATTATTGTATCTTGTCCATAAATAAGATACCCATTTTATTTCTTATTGCAATCCTATTACCATTTATCATTCCATTTACATATTCTTTTATAATTCAAATATATTATTAGAATAATCAAATTTTGATGTGTTCCCCAAGAACAAAGGGTATATATTATTAGAAATTTCCATCAGAACAAGAGAGACACCTCGATCCTTCTATAGTTCTTTCAGCTTTCCGCGAAGTTTGTCTAGATTTTCTTATGCATGAATGCAATGCACACACATGTGTTCGGCTTATTTATAAGCTCTAATGCTGGGGTGTTACACATTGCATGCGTGTTCTTTTCATAAACCACATCTAGAGTCATTGCATGTGTGTTCTTTTCATAAACCACAACTATAGTCATTGCATGTGTGTTCTTTTCATAAACCACAACTAGAGTCATTGCATGTGTGTTGTTTTCACAAACCACATGGATCCACCAGTGTCATTGCATGTGTGTTCTTTTCATAAATCACATGGATCCACCAGAGTCATTGCATGTGTGTTGTTTTCATAAACCAGATTTAGAGTCATTGCATGTGTGTTCTTTTCATAAAACGAAACTAGAGTTCATTGTATGTGTGTTCTTTTCTTAAACCACATGGATCCAAGAGAGTCATTGCATGTGTGTTCTTTTCATAAAGCACAACTAGAATCATTGCATGTGGTTTCTTTTCATAAACCACATGGATCCACCAGTGGCATTGCATGTGTGTTCTTTTCATAAACCACAGCTAGAGTCATTGCATGTGTGTTCTTTTCATAAACCACATTGATCCACCAGAGTCATTGCGTGTGTGTTATTTTCATAAACCACATGGATCCACCAGAGTCATTGCATGTGTGTTCTTTTCATAAACCACAACTAGAGTCATTGCATGTGTGTTCATTTCATAACCACAACTAGAGTCATTGCATGTGTGTTGTTTTCATAAACCACATGGATCGACCAGAGTCATTGCATGTGTGTTCTTTTCATAAACCACATGGATCCACCGGAGTCATTGCATGTGTGTTCTTTTCATAAACCACAAGGATCCACTAGAGTCATTGCATGTGTGTTATTTTCGTAAACCACAACTAGAGTCACTGCATGTGTGTTCTTTTCATAAACCACATGGATCCACTAGAATTCATTGCATGCGTTTTCTTTTCAAAAATCACATCTAGAGTTATTGCATGTGTGTTCTTTTCATAAACCACAACTAGAGTACATTGAATGTGTGTTCTTTTCATAAACCACATGGATCCACAAGAGTCATTGCATGCGTGTTCTTTTCATAAACCACAATTAGAGTCATTGCATGTGTGTTCTTTTCATAAACCACATGGATCCACTAGTGTCATTGGATGTGTGTTCTTTTCATAAACCACTGCTAAAGTCATTCGATGTGTTTTTTTCATAAACCATAGCTAAAGTCATTGCATGTGTGTTGTTTTCATAAACCACATGGATCCACCAGTGTCATTGCATGTGTGTTCTTTTCATAAACCACATGGATCCACCAGAGTCATTGCATGTGTGTTCTTTTCATAAACCACATGGATCCACTAGAGTCATTGCATGTGTGTTATTTTCATAAACCACAACTAGAGTCACTACATGTGTGTTCTTTTCATAAACCACATGGATCCACTAGAATTCATTGCATGTTTTTTCTTTTCAAAAACCAGATCTAGAGTCATTGCATGTGTGTTCTTTTCATAAACCACAACTAGAGTACATTGAATGTGTGTTCTTTTCATAAACCACATGGATCCATAAGAGTCATTGCATGTGGGTTCTTTTCATAAACCACAACTAGAGTCATTGCATGTGTGTTCTTTTCATATACCACATTGATCCACCAGAGTCATTGCATGTGTGTTATTTTCATAAGCCACATGGATCCACCAGAGTCATTGCATGTGTGTTATTTTCATAAACAATAACTAGAGTCATTGCATGTGTGTTCTTTTCAGAAACCACAACTTGAGTTCATTCAATGTGTGTTCTTTTCATAAACCACATGGATCCACTAGAGTTCGTTAAATGTGTGTTATTTTCATAAACCACATCTAGAGTCATAGTAGGAGTGCTCTTTTCATAAATCACAACTATAGTTCATTGCATGGGTGTTCTTTTCATAAACCACATGGATCCACCAGAGTCATTGCATGTGTGTTCTTTTCATAAACCACAACTATAGTTATTGCATGTGTGTTCTTTTCATAAACCACAACTAGAGTCATTGCATGTGTGTTGTTTTCATTAACCACATGGATCCACCAGTGTCATTGCATGTGTGTTCTTTTCATAAACCACATGGATCCACCAGAGTCATTGCATATGTGTTCTTTTCATAAACCACATGGATCCACTAGAGTCATTGCATGTGTGTTCTTTTCATAAACCACATGGATCCACTAGAGTCGTTGCATGTGTGTTATTTTCATAAACCACAACTAGAGTCACTGCATGTGTGTTGTTTTCATAAACCACATGGATCCACTAGAATTCATTCCATGTGTTTTCTTTTCAAAAACCAGATCTAGAGTCATTGCAAGTGTGTTCTTTTCATAAACCACAACTAGAGTACATTGAATATGTGTTCTGTAGCATCCCAATTGTCTAACAATTGCAATGCTACTAGCCTAGTCTATATAGATGCTACTTCATATATATAATTGTTGCATCATCATTATATCATGCTCATGTCATCAGGCCACCTTGCATTTGAGCATCATATAAAACCCCTTTTTGTTTGGTTCTTATCTCATATGCATTGTTAATTGTATTTGCCTCTTGACATTGTATTTGGTTATTGATATATTGTTGCAATGCCCAAGTTGAGTTGGGGGCATATCTCTTATTAACTCCACCACCTTTCTTTCACCACCTTATAATTCCACCATCCAACTAAATATGGGCTTGGCACTTATTGGTTTTACCTCTAGCTCATGTGGGTTGGGATGGATCCAATTCTTTTCCACATGCTCTCATCTTAGTATCATGTTGTTTTCACATCAGTGATATATGAGAGCCACATGGCCACCTTTGCATGCCTTGTGAGTGGAACCCTTTTCCCTAGCTTCCATATGGACTATCATGGAATTATGCTCATGTTGGAATATTTTGGGGCTATTAAGCATCTAGTGGCACATACACACTAGCAAGTCCCATTTCTATTCAAACATGGTCATCTCCATCTATTCCACATGGGGCATCCTTTTTAATTCTTTTTGCTTGGCTTTTATTCCAATTTTGGGAATGCATAATAATCATGCCATGTAATAATATTGTTTTCACAAGAAACTACATGGCAATAAATATTTTGCATGGGCCATGCAAGTACCACCTTTTGCTTGCCCTTTGGTTTTTATCTAAATCTTGAGTGGATCATCATCTCTCTCTATCTCTATCCTTTCTTTTGGCTTGATCTAAGTTGATCTAGCTTAAAACCTATCATCACATCCCTCTCTTTTCCTTGTCTAGATCTTGTGGGTGCTTGAGCTTGTCTTAACCATGCTTGATCTAGTCACAACGAATCACCCTATCCATCTCTCTCTCTTTTTCCACATGTTCTTGCTTGATCTAATCTTGAAGCATGCAAGCTCCTAAAAAGCCTAAGTCATCACCCTATCCTCTATCTAAATCCCACCCTAATCATCTACATGCCCCTTCTTTGCATGGTCATGTGGATCATGTCTAAGATCATCACCATAACCCTCTCTAATCATCTATCCTAGATCCTCCCCCTCTCTCTCTCGGCCTCCCCCCTCTCTTCCATCTATGCCGAGCCACTCCCTGCGGGACCCACCTGGCTACCCTCTCCCTCTCTCCCTGGCCCCACCTAGCTGCCACCCCACCCCAAACCCTAGCTACACCCGAGCCAAACCTAACCCTAACCCGACCCTAGCACCTAGCCGAGCCACCCCCCCTCTCTCTCAGCTCTCTCTGCATGGGGGCCCCTCCACCGAGCCTACCACCTCTCTGCCCTCCCCCTTCCCTTTCTTTGGCTTCAAGACAAGAAGAGGAAAGAAAAAGAAAGCCACCCGATCACCTCCTCCTCTCTTTGGCAAACCACCACCACCCCATGTGCCCTCCCCTCTCTCCCTTATCACCTAAACCACCCCAGGAACCCCAGGGCAAGATTTGGACGCCAGCTCCCTTCCTCCCACCTTCCCCAGAGCAGCCATGGCCTCCCATGCCGAACCCCAAACCCTAGACATCTACCTCCTTGGCCTTGAAGCTTTCAAGGCGATCAAGGAGCTCGAGGGGCTTGCTACTTCTCCTACATCGCCGCACTGCCACACTCGGAGTCCGCTGGCTCCTCGGCACGCCATACCGGAGCAGACGCCATGGGACCTCCGCTCGACTCCGATCCGCTCCACCTCCGCCCCACACACACCGACGAGCTCTGGTGAGCCTCTCAACCCCTTGACATGCTCGTTCTCCTATCGCCCAGACGCTGCGGACACTCCGTCGAGCACGCTCCGCAAGGTTGTCGCCCTTGACGTCTGCCGAGTCTGCAGCGCGACCGCAGACCGACCGCCTGTTCTCGCCTGCTGCGCTCAGCCTCGCCTCAGAGCCTCCCTCGACGAAACTTGTAGCCCTACGCCCCTCGTCGTCTTTCGCTTTTTGCGGCGTGGCGAGATCCGCCATTGCTCGGTCGCCATCGTCGATCAAACTCCGCCGTTCCTCTGTTTTAGACGACGATAGTCCGCGACGCTGACGCTGCCCCTCCCTTTTTCCGCTTAAACTCGCGGTCCTGGCCCCCACCTTCGCCTCGTTTTCTCTTTGCTAGAAAACCCCGAAACCAGACCATCACGGACCAACCTCCTCGCTCGATCGCTTGACGTGTCCAAAGACACGTGTCAGGCGCCAGTGGCCTGCACTGGACCCAATTGCTGCCACATGTGGGTCGGCAAGATCATGTGACAAAAGCTTTTCAAGCAGCCAGCCAGTCACCGGCCCCAGCTGTATGTGACTATGGCTAGACCTGGCTGAGTAACAAAAGTATTTCTGTAATCTGTTTAAATTCAAACTTTTTCAAAATTATTTTAAATTCAAATTTATTTCTGTTTTAAATAACTCTTGGAATATAATCCCAAATAGTACAAATAATATATGTTTTCAAACCAGAAAAATGTGAGGAATTCAAATATGACCTTCAAAATATATTTTGGACACTTTATTTTCCAAGTTAATTAAAATTACAATAAAATGCCCTTTTCCTTATTAATTAATAACTTTTGTTTTATAAGTCCAAATTTAACAAATGATATGTCTAAAATGATTAGCTCGACGAGACCTTTCTGTTTATGCATTCCATGGTTTGATTTGAAGCATGCATCATATAAATATAAAGTGAACAACAACTAAAATGAGAATAAAATGTGGGCAAAACTCAATAAAATGGTTTCTTCTTGTATTCCACACCTCACCCATGCCATGCTACTTTATTGCCATGAAAATTGTGCATCATTCATCATGGCATGATTGTTTGCTTGTCGCACTTATTCATATGCTTGTGCACTTTATTTATGTTGGCCCTTGTTTGTTTGGTTCTTCTTCGAATAGACGCGAAAGGTGGATATACCAAGAGAACCAGAGCACTACCCAGATCCATCCCTTGCTTCAACTGAGCTGTGCAAGCACTACCACATGCTTGCATACATATAGTACCTATTGCCTCTATCTTATTCTTGCATCATTGAGTCGTGATTGCATTAAATTGAATCCCAAGTATTGCATAGCCTTTACTTTTAAACCCCACCGAAGCTTGTTCCTCCATCCCATGAGCCATTACTACAGGAGTTGTTTGAGCCATGCAGTCGAGAACAAAGCATGTGTAGGGTATGTGAGTGTCTGATGGATAACGAGGTACCTATACAACTTAACTAGAGTAGTAATGGGATAACTAATGAAAGTGGCATCGGTGAGCCATATTTGCTATTTGGTTTTTCAGGCTCACTTGTGTCCCTTAGGACCCCGAGTACTTGATTCCTGTTCCTTGAATATTCGCGCTATCCACATCCGGGAGGCTTATGAACCCCCCTGAGCCAGAGCTTGATTCATTCTTATTTCTTGGGGCCACAAACTAGTTTGAGGTTTTATTTACTATCATGTACTTATGCCATGCTTTACTACTTTATTTAAATTGTTTGAGGTACTGCACACTGTACTGTTTAGGATTGCGGAGTGTTTTCATGGTGTCGACAAGCCCAGTCACATTTTCGGGTTCCCAGTCGTTCACAGCCATTGGCGCAAACCTTGAGTCTGTCTTGGAGTCAGCTAACTCGCTATGGTAGCTTAATGGGTGGCCTCAAATATTTCGAATCTGTGATCGCTTTGTCGGATCGCCGTTGGTTTTGATTTGGTTTTTCCGAGGTTGATCGAGTGTGTGTGTTATTTGTGCACCCTAGGTAAAACTTTCTGAAAGCCGTGTCCGCTGTTATGGACGACTTGGAGCACAGTTTCTCGATCATAGACAAGCATAACTAAAGTACCGCTTTTAATTTGACTAGACTAGGTACCTGACTAGTAAATAGTACAACACTCATGGAATGGATAATAAAACTGCCAACGGATGGGGTTGTTCGCTTCCTCATCGTGAAGCGAGGAGGAGGATGGATCTGTTAAGATTACCATTATAACTTGTTATTAATTCTGCACATCCGCTCTATCTCGGTTAGGCGGATGGTTAGCGAAGTTTCAGAGAATTGTTAGGGTTTATCTTTTGCTTCAATTGCGCCACCCTGTTGTGTCCCTTTAGCGGCATAAAGACTTGCCGAAAATTTCTAGGGTCTCACACGATAAATTGTTGGTTCGATGAGTGTACTCGCAAGATGGATACTGGGTGGAAGAGATGGATGATGTGGGCAACAATCATTCGTGTAGAGATTCCGGGAACGGGATCCGTGAGATCTGGGCGGATCTGCTTATTTATGGGGCATCTTATGCCGATTTGCTTCTTATCCGCATTTCGGATTTTGTCTTCCGCTTCTCCCGATACTGCTGATTGATGTATGAGGAGATATCCTAAACTATTATATCTATCTAGGATATTTGGATCTTGCCGTATGCTATATATTTCCTTTCTTTTTAGATGGAATGGCTCGATGTACTGTTGTATGGTGGCTTGCATACATACTCATTTGTGTATGTAGTTGATCCTTCGCCGACACGCCTGCTCTTGTCCCGATGTTTGAAATGGTTGGGACGGCGAAAGGTCTACCTGTGGAGTGGCATTTGGGCCCCACCGCATTATTTCAACCATTTCTGTTCATCTAGGCTTGTAACTAGGAGCGAATTCACCGAGGTAGTTACAATTGGTATCGAGCCATCCCGCTTCTTCGTGGTCTCAGCCAAATGGTCGTTGTCTGTCTAGCAAATATTTTGGTAGTTATGTATACTAGGGAAAACAAAACGTGAGAGTAGGACTGCTTCCATTTTTCTTCTTACCCAACCACCACCCTTTTCTGGTAAGGAAGTGTAACGTTTTCGATCCTCTTCTTAAAATTCAAACTAGGATTCACGTGTTCGGCTCAGAGTACCACAGAAAGTGTGTGTGTGTGTAATTCCTTGTCTATCTGTTGCATCCAACATGTTATCTTTATCTGCCTTTTGATTATCAACTGTTGGTACATTCCATACCGACAGGCTTTTGCCAAACCGGCGCGATCTATCCGACTCCTTGTTAACCGGTGCCATCTTCTTAAGGGTGTTCTTCCTTCCAGAACTCCACATTCGTGAAATCATCGCTGCTATTCTCTATCCGATAAGCGATTTTATGATCTATTGGTATTTTAATGCCGAAAAATGCGGAAATTTTTCTTTGACATTCAGGTTTCCACACCTTCAAGTCGTGTGAAACATTATCTACCTTCCTTTTATCAGCATGTCCATGCTAACTCATTCTTTTGTCACCGCGCTTAATCTCGGAGTTTGTTTCACCTCCTTTCTCTTGGGCTAGTTACATAACATGTGTCGATCCGATGGGTGAATGTAATTTGGCTCGCATAGCTATATTCCACTCATGATAAGTGTCGATTGAATATGGAAAATGCTATCAACCGTCACCATCCGGAGGATAAGGTTATCTCCCGTGATTTTGAGTACACCGTGATCATATCTATGCATAATCAAGTATCTTTGGCAATCCGAGTTTCTCAAAGCATCGCGGTCTATCATCTGTCCATCATGCTGCACATCTTTTTGAACCCCATATCTGCAAAATTCTCTTGGAGACGAGGGAATTGCATCTTTTCGTCTCTGATAGCTTTGCTTAAGGTTTGATCTATCATCTTTTCTCTATCCAAGATCTCTTTATCTTTGTAACCGGCGATCCAATCGACAATGTGAACCAGGCGGCATCTCTTTTCTTCCGAAGGCCTAGGTAATCTATTCGTCCAGTGCGTCTTCTTCAACATGAACCCGTGCTCTTAACGTTGATCTTTCAAAGAGCGTTGAGCTCAGAAAGTGTTTCGAGCATTTGTTCGTTTCTCCCGCCTCTTGAACTTGATATTCTGGGAATATCTTGTTAATCCTTGGTGGTATATGTTGATAATATGCTTGCCTATTCCATATCAAGGGAAGGACAGGGAAGATCATCTGTGTCTCTTTCTCTCAAGCTTCGTGAGCACTGCCTGTGTGCAAAGTCTCAAAGCGAGAATTCTGACTTTTTGAAGTCACCTATCTCGACCACGTCCTTCTGCTATATACATTGCCTCAATTCTGGAATTAGCAAGTCCATTGTTAATTCCATCCTCCATCTTCAACCAATCCGGAGTTGTTCCTTGTTGGCAAGTTATCATCGCTGCTCCGCTTAAAGTTTTTCCTCAAGACTGCTAAATCTCTCTCAATCATTCAAGGAGAACATGGAGTTCTTTCACCTCTATCTCGTTAAGTAATCCCTTGAAACCCTCTCGCTCTATCGTCTATGCTCAATCCACCGGAGGCCATGAAGACCTTCCAGATCTTGTTTTCCTTCTGTTCAAGTTGGTGCTATCTTTTCTATAGCTGTTGAATCTTGCAGTTCTCCTCCGTAATCTTCCGTCATATCTTTCCGGTGGCTTGGTACTTCAGACATGACGACAACATCATCATCTTTATCTATCTGCGAACCCGGCAAATCATTGGCATCAATCTTTGTTTCCTTACGGAGTTCCATGAGCTCTTCTTGTCAATACCTTCAGTCTGTTTCGGTAGTTGGATTGCATGGTTTTCTTATTCATGTGCGGAGTAATGCTTTGAGTGCGGGATGGAGTAGCTACCATACCACTACTCTTATCATTCGCTCTTGTACATTGAATTGGTGAATTAATGTGATTCCACTCATTCCACGGAAGTTAGAAGTGGCCTTTATCCCTCGATACTTTTACTTCCGTCTTTGTTTTTCCGGAGTGCTCTCTCGAAGAAAATAATCAATAATCTCTTGTGGTGATCTCACCCATTCTACACGGAGCAAAATCTTCAATTATCTGGTGGAAACAAACTCAAACTCTGTTATACCCTCATCTTTCTACCGATGCTCGACATCCCCAAACAAGATGAAAGGAAACTATCTCTCTCTTTCTCTCATCAAATATTTTTCTGTGGTAAAGCCAATTATGGTTGGTGCCATCAGCCGCAAATCTATTGCGTTAGCCTCAAGGCTAAAGGAAGCAATAAGTATCTCTACAATAAACTCCAGATCCTCCATGCTCTTTGCTTCTCGGGATTCCACCATGATCTGGCTTCACATCCGTCTCTGGAAGTTATATTCGCGCACCTCAATTGCGTGTTCCTTTGGGTCTTACCGGCGCACGAAGAATCTAATCCGACGATGTCTAACTAAATCTTTCTGTTGATATCAAGGGACTCTATTGTTTGAAGGCAATATTGTTTCCGAACTTCGTTTCTTAAATCCGAGAGAAGATACGATGCTATTGTCATAGCGGTTCAAAACCTCTCCAGTCTAGCTCTTTTTCTTCCGGCGACACAAAGATTCATCCTCTCTAGTATCGGTAAATCTTTAATCTTAATGATGTGTCTTTCTTTATCCATGATACATCATCTTGTCTTTTCTTTCACAAGTGGTTCTATTCTTTTATCATGTTTCTTGCAAAAACCGGAGCTATGTTCATCCTATCCTTCTGTCTCACGACAATCCTTCAACTCTTCTAACCCGTTGTTTCTCAAGCAAAACGCAAGACTCGCAACAAGTCTAGCAAGTTTTGCAAGGTGTAGTGGTCGCACCATTCAGTTCTTCATCATCTTGGGGACGCAAGGATCACCTTCGTTCCGAACACCCGCCTCTCCTCGTGTTGTTTTCTTTTTCCTAGGAATCTTGGGGCGAGATTCTTGTTTAGTGGGGGAGAGTTGTAGCATCCCAATTGTCTAACAATTGCAATGCTACTAGCCTAGTCTATATAGATGCTACTTCATATATATAATTGTTGCATCATCATTATATCATGCTCATGTCATCAGGCCACCTTGCATTTGAGCATCATATAAAACCCCTTTTTGTTTGGTTCTTATCTCATATGCATTGTTAATTGTATTTGCCTCTTGATATTGTATTTGGTTATTGATATATTGTTGCAATGCCCAAGTTGAGTTGGGGGCATATCTCTTATTAACTCCACCACCTTTCTTTCACCACCTTATAATTCCACCATCCAACTAAATATGGGCTTGGCACTTATTGGTTTTACCTCTAGCTCATGTGGGTTGGGATGGATCCAATTCTTTTCCACATGCTCTCATCTTAGCATCATGTTGTTTTCACATCAGTGATATATGAGAGCCACATGGCCACCTTTGCATGCCTTGTGAGTGGAACCCTTTTCCCTAGCTTCCATATGGACTATCATGGAATTATGCTCATGTTGGAATATTTTGGGGCTATACATCTAGTGGCACATACACACTAGCAAGTCCCATTTCTATTCAAACATGGTCATCTCCATCTATTCCACATGGGGCATCCTTTTTAATTCTTTTTGCTTGGCTTTTATTCCAATTTTGGGAATGCATAATAATCATGCCATGTAATAATATTGTTTTCACAAGAAACTACATGGCAATAAATATTTTGCATGGGCCATGCAAGTACCACCTTTTGCTTGCCCTTTGGTTTTTATCTAAATCTTGAGTGGATCATCATCTCTCTCTATCTCTATCCTTTCTTTTGGCTTGATCTAAGTTGATCTAGCTTAAAACCTATCATCACATCCCTCTCTTTTCCTTGTCTAGATCTTGTGGGTGCTTGAGCTTGTCTTAACCATGCTTGATGTAGTCACAAGGAATCACCCTATCCATCTCTCTCTCTTTTTCCACATGTTCTTGCTTGATCTAAGCTTGAAGCATGCAAGCTCCTAAAAAGCCTAAGTCATCACCCTATCCTCTATCTAAATCCCACCCTAATCATCTACATGCCCCTTCTTTGCATGGTCATGTGGATCATGTCTAAGATCATCACCATAACCCTCTCTAATCATCTATCCTAGATCCTCCCCCCTCTCTCTCGGCCTCCCCCCTCTCTTCCATCTATGTCGAGCCTCTGTGGGACCCACCTGGCTACCCTCTCCCTCTCTCCCTGGCCCCACCTAGCTGCCACCCCACCCCAAACCCTAGCTACACCCGAGCCAAACCTAACCCTAACCCGACCCTAGCACCTAGCCGAGCCACCCCCCCTCTCTCTCAGCTCTCTCTCTGCAGGGGGGCCCCTCCACCGAGCCTACCACCTCTCTGCCCTCCCCCTTCCCTTTCTTTGGCTTCAAGACAAGAAGAGGAAAGAAAAAGAAAGCCACCCGATCACCTCCTCCTCTCTTTTGCAAACCACCACCACCCCATGTGCCCTCCCCTCTCTCCCTTATCACCTAAACCACCCCAGGAACCCCAGGGCAAGATTTGGACGCCAGGCTCCCCGCCTTCCTCCCACCTTCCCCAGAGCAGCCATGGCCTCCCATGCCGAACCCCAAACCCTAGACATCTACCTCCTGCTCGCTGGCCTGAAGCTTTCAAGGCGATCAAGGAGGCTTCGTCTACTTCTCCTACATCGCCCTGCACCGGCCACACCTCGCCGGAGTCCGCCGAAGCTCCCCGGGCACGCCGCGGCCACCGGAGCAGACGCCCGCGGGACCTCTGCCTCGACTCCGATCCGCTCCACCTCCGGCCCTGGGACCACACCGACGAGCTCCCGGTGAGCCTCTCAACCCCTTGACATGCCCGTTCTCCTCCTACCGCCCAGACGCCAGACACCTGCCGAGCGCTTCCTGCGTATCGCCGTGACGTCTGCCGAGTCTGCAGGCTGATCACAGCGATCGACCGCCTGTTCGCCTCGCCTACAGAATACCTGCCCGTAGTCGCCTCCTCGACGAAACTTGTAGCCCCACGCCCCTCGTGCCTTTTCGCTTTTTGCGGCGTGGCGAGATCCGCTGCTGTCGTCGCCATCGCCGATCAAACTCCGCCGTTCCTCTATTTTTCTCGCAGACGACGCTAGAGTCGGTCCGGCGACTGACAAGCGGAAAGGCCCTCCCTTTTTCCTCGCTTAAACTCATGCCCTCAAGGCCCCACTCGCCAGCCGCTCCTGCTTGCTGAAAACCCCGAAAACCAGACCATCACGGACCAACCCTCCTCACTGGGATCGCCACGTGTCCAAAGACATGTTGGTCAGTGCGCTGTGGCCTCTGGGACCCACATTGCCATTGTGCCGGTAGCAACAGCGGTGACAAAGCTTTTCTCACAGCCATGAGGTCACCGGCCCCAATGCGTTCAGGACTATGGCTAGACTGGCTGAGTAACAAAAGTATTTCAGAATTGCTTAAATTCAAACTTTTTCAAAATTATTTTAAATTCAAATTTATTTCTGTTTTAAATAACTCTTGGAATATAATCCCAAATAATACAAATAATATATGTTTTCAAACCAGAAAAATGTGAGGAATTCAAATATGACCTTTAAAATATATTTTGGACACTTTATTTTCCAAGTTAATTAAAATTACAATAAAATGCCCTTTTCCTTATTTAATTAATAACTTTTGTTTTATAAGTCCAAATTTAACAAATGATATGTCTAAAATGATTAGCTCGACGAGACCTTTCTGTTTATGCATTCCATGGTTTGATTTGAAGCATGCATCATATAAATATAAAGTGAACAGCAACTAAAATGAGAATAAAATGTGGGCAAAACTCAATAAAATGGTTTCTTCTTGTATTCCACACCTCACCCATGCCATGCTACTTTATTGCCATGCAAATTGTGCATCATTCATCATGGCATGATTGTTTGCTTGTCGCACTTATTCATATGCTTGTGCACTTTATTTATGTTGGCCCTTGTTTGTTTGGTTCTTCTTCGAATAGACACGAAAGGTGGATATACCAAGAGAACCAGAGCACTACCCAGATCCATCCCTTGCTTCAATCGAGCTGTGCAAGCACTACCACATGCTTGCATACATATAGTACCTATTGCCTCTATCTTATTCTTGCATCATTGAGTCGCGATTGCATTAAATTGAATCCCAAGTATTGCATAGCCTTTACTTTTAAACCCCACCGAAGCTTGTTCCTCCATCCCATGAGCCATTACTACAGGAGTTGTTTGAGCCATGCGAGTCGTAGAACAGCATGTGTAGGGTATGTGAGTGTCTGATGGCTAACGAGGTACCTATACAACTTAACTGGAGTAGTAATGGGATAACTAATGAAAGTGGCATCGGTGAGCCATATTTGCTATTTGGTTTTTCAGGCTCACTTGTGTCCCGTAGGACCCCGAGTACTTGATTCCTGGTCCTTGAATATTCGCTATCCACATCCGGGAGGCTTATGAACCCCCGAGCCGAGAGCTTGATTCATTCTTATTTCTTGGGGCCACAAACTAGTTTGAGGTTTTATTTACTATCCTGTACTTATGCCATGCTTTATCGCTTTATTTAAATTGTGCGAGGTATAATCGCATCATGTTAGGATTATGGAGTGTTTTTGCGGTGTCGACAAGACCACCACATTTTCGTTCCCAATGTTTCAGCTACCATTGGCGCAAAACCTTGAGTCCGTCTCGAGTCACTAACTCCGCTATGGTAGCTTAATGGGGTGGCCTCAAATATTTCTGAACTCGTGATCGCTTTGTCATGACCGCCTCGTTGGTTTTGATTTGGTTTTTCCGAGGTTGATCGAGTGTGTGTTATTTGTGCACCCTGCAGGTAAAACTTTCTGAAAGCCGTGTCCGCGGTTATGGACGAATTGGAGCACAGTTTCTCGATCATAGACAAGCATAACTAAAGTACCGCTTTTAATTTGACTAGACTAGGTACCTGACTAGTAAATAGTACAACACTCATGGAATGGATAATAAACCGCCAATGGATGGGGGTTGTTCGCTTCCTCGCTTGTAAGAGGAGGAGGATGGATCTGTTAAGATTACCATTATAACTGTTATTAATTCCGGACATCCGCTCATCTCTGGTTAGGCGGATGGTTAGCGAGTTTCTGTAGAATTGTTAGGGTTTATCTTTTGCTTCAATTGCGTCACCCCAGGTTGTGTCCCCTTTAGCGGCATAAAGACTTGCTGAGTACCCCTAGGGTCTCACACGATAAATTGTTGGTTCAGATGAGCAGGTACCCTCGCAAGATGTATATTGGGTGGAAGAGACGGAAGATGTGGGCAACGATCATTCGGTGTAGAGATTCCGGGAACGGGGATCCGTGAGATCTGTGGGCGGGATCTGCTTATTTATGGGGCATCTTATGCCGATTTCCTTCTTATCCGTACTCGGATTTTGTCTTCCGCTCCTTGATACTGTTGATTGATGTATGAGGAGATATCCTAAACTATTATATCTATCTAGGATATTTGGATCTTGCCGTATGCTATTTATATTTCCTTTCTTTTTAGATGGAATGGCTCGATGTACTTGTATGGTGGCTTGCATACATACTCATTTGTGTATGTAGTTGATCCCTTCGCCGACACGCCTGCTCTTGTCCCAATGTTTGGAAATGGTTGGGACGGCCGAAAGGTCTACCTGTGAGTGGCATTTGGGCCCCACCGTACTATTTCAACCATTTCTGTTCATCCAGGCTTGTAACTAGGAGCGTAATTCACCGAGGTAGTTACATGTTCTTTTCATAAACCACATGGATCCATAAGAGTCATTGCATGTGTGTTCTTTTCATAGAGCACAACTAGAGTCATTGCTTGTGTGTTCTTTTCATAAACCACAACTAGAGTTCATTACATGTGTGTTCTTTTCATAAATCACATGGATCCACTAGAGTTCATTGCATGTGTGTTCTTTTCATAAACCACATCTAGAGTCATAGTAGGAGTGTTCTTTTCATAAATCACAAGTAGAGTTCATTCCATGTGTGTTCTTTTCATAAACCACATGGATCCACCAGAGTCATTGTATGTGTGTTGTTTTCATAAACCACAACTAGAGTCATAGTAGGAGTGTTCTTTGCATAAATCACAACTAGAGTAAATTCCATGTGTGTTCTTTTCATAAACCACATGGATCCACCAGAGTCATTGCATGTGTTTTGTTTTCATAAACCACAACTATAGTCATTGCATGTGTGTTCTTTTCATAAACGACAACTAGAGTCATTGCATGTGTGTTGTTTTCACAAACCACATGGATCCACCAGTGTCATTACATGTGTGTTCTTTTCATAAATCACATGGATCCACCAGAGTCATTGCATGTGTGTTCTTTTCATAAACCACATGGATCCACCAGAGTCATTGCATGTGTGTTCTTTTCATAAACCACATGGATCCACCAGAGTCATTGCATGTGTGTTATTTTCATAAAACACATGGATCCACCAGAGTCATTGCATGTGTGTTCTTTTCATAAACAACAACTAGAGTCATTGCATGTGTGTTCTTTTCATAAACCACAACTAGAGTCATTGCATATGTATTCTTTTCATAAACCACAACTAGAGTCCATTACATGTCTGTTCTTTTCAAAAACCACATGGATCCAATAGAGTTCATTGCATGTATGTTCTTGTCATAAACCACATGGAGCCACTAGATTTCATTGCATGTGTGTTCTTTTCAAAAACCACATCTAGAGTCATTGCATGTGTGTTCTTTTCATAAACCACAACTTGAGTTCATTGCATGTGTGTTCTTTTCATAAACCACATGGACCACCAGAGTCATTGCATGTGTGTTCTTTTCATAAACCACATGGATCCAGCAGAGTCATTGCATGTGTGTTCTTTTCATAAACCACAACTAGAGTCATTGCATGTGTGTTCTTTTTATAAAGCACAACTAGAGTCATTGCTTGTGTGTTCTTTTCATAAACCACAACTAGAGATCATTACATGTGTGTTCTTTTCATAAATCACATGGATCCACTAGAGTTCATTGCATGTGTGTTCTTTTCATAAACCACATCTAGAGTCATAGTAGGAGTGTTCTTTTCATAAATCACAACTAGAGTTCATTCCATGTGTGTTCTTTTCATAAACCACATGTAGAGTCATAGTAGGAGTGTTCTTTTCATAAATCACAACTAGAGTTCATTCAATGTGTGTTCTTTTCATAAACCACATGGATCCAAAAGAGTCATTGCATGTGTGTTGTTTTCATAAACCACAGCTAGAGTCATAGTAGGAGTGTTCTTTTCATAAATCACAACTAGAGTTCATTCCATGTGTGTTCTTTTCATAAACCACATGGATCCACCAGAGTCATTGCATGTGTGTTGTTTTCATAAACCACAACTATAGTCATTGCATGTGTGTTGTTTTCATAAACACAACTAGAGTCATTGCATGTGTGTTGTTTTCATAAACCACATGGATCCACCAATGTCATTGCATGTTTGTTCTTTTCATAAACCCCATGGATCCACCAGAGTCATTTCATGTGTGTTCTTTTCATAATCCAAATGGATCCACCAGAGTCATTGCATGCGTGTTCTTTTCATAAACCACATGGATCCACTAGAGTCATTGCGTGTGTGTTATTTTCATAAATAATAACTAGAGTCACTGCATGTGTGTTCTTTTCATAAACCACATGGATCCACTAGAATTCATTGCATGTGTTTTCTTTTCAAAAACCAGATCTAGAGTCATTGCATGTGTGTTCTTTTCATAAACCACAACTAGAGTCATTGCATGTTTGTTCTTTTCATAAACCACAACTAGAGTCCATTACATGTGTTATTTTCATAAACCACAACTAGAGTCCATTACATGTGTGTTCTTTTCATAAACCACATGGATCCACTAGAGATTGTTGCATGTGTGTTCTTTTCATAAACCACATGAATCCACCAGAGTCATTGCACGTGTGTTCTTTTCATAAACCACATGGATCCAGAAGAGTCATTGCATGTGTTTTTTCATAAACCACAACTAGAGTCATTGCATGTGTGTTCTTTTTATAAAGCACAACTAGAGTCATTGCTTGTGTGTTCTTTTCATAAACCACAACTAGAGTTCATTACATGTGTGTTCTTTTCATAAATCACATGGATCCACTAGAGTTCATTGCATGTGTGTTCTTTTCATAAACCACATGGATCCACCAGTGTCATTGCATGTGTGTTCTTTTCATAAACCACATGGATCCACCAGAGTCATTGCATGTGGGTTCTTTTCATAAACCACATGGATCCACTAGAGTCATTGCATGTGTGTTCTTTTCATAAACCACATGGATCCACTAGAGTCGTTGCATGTGTGTTATTTTCATAAACCACAACTAGAGTCACTGCATGTGTGTTGTTTTCATAAACCACATGGATCCACTAGAATTCATTGCATGTGTTTTCTTTTCAAAAACCAGATCTAGAGTCATTGCAAGTGTGTTCTTTTCATAAACCACAACTAGAGTACATTGAATATGTGTTCTTTTCATAAACCACATGGATCCATAAGAGTCATTGCATGTGTGTTCTTTTCATAGAGCACAACTAGAGTCATTGCTTGTGTGTTCTTTTCATAAACCACAACTAGAGTTCATTACATGTGTGTTCTTTTCATAAATCACATGGATCCACTAGAGTTCATTGCATGTGTGTTCTTTTCATAAACCACATCTAGAGTCATAGTAGGAGTGTTCTTTTCATAAATCACAAGTAGAGTTCATTCCATGTGTGTTCTTTTCATAAACCACATGGATCCACCAGAGTCATTGTATGTGTGTTCTTTTCATAAACCACAACTAGAGTGATAGTAGGAGTGTTCTTTGCATAAATCACAACTAGAGTACATTCCATGTGTGTTCTTTTCATAAACCACATGGATCCACCAGAGTCATTGCATGTGTTTTGTTTTCATAAACCACAATTATAGTCATTGCATGTGTGTTCTTTTCATAAACGACAACTAGAGTCATTGCATGTGTGTTGTTTTCACAAACCACATGGATCCACCAGTGTCATTGCATGTGTGTTCTTTTCATAAATCACATGGATCCACCAGAGTCATTGCATGTGTGTTCTTTTCATAAACCACATGGATCCACCAGAGTCATTGCATGTGTGTTCTTTTCATAAACCACATGGATCCACCAGAGTCATTGCATGTGTGTTATTTTCATAAAACACATGGATCCACCAGAGTCATTGCATGTGTGTTCTTTTCATAAACAACAACTAGAGTCATTGCATGTGTGTTCTTTTCATAAACCACAACTAGAGTCATTGCATATGTATTCTTTTCATAAACCACAACTAGAGTCCATTACATGTCTGTTCTTTTCAAAAACCACATGGATCCAATAGAGTTCATTGCATGTATGTTCTTGTCATAAACCACATGGAGCCACTAGATTTCATTGCATGTGTGTTCTTTTCAAAAACCACATCTAGAGTCATTGCATGTGTGTTCTTTTCATAAACCACAACTTGAGTTCATTGCATGTGTGTTCTTTTCATAAACCACATGGACCACCAGAGTCATTGCATGTGTGTTCTTTTCATAAACCACATGGATCCAGCAGAGTCATTGCATGTGTGTTCTTTTCATAAACCACAACTAGAGTCATTGCATGTGTGTTCTTTTTATAAAGCACAACTAGAGTCATTGCTTGTGTGTTCTTTTCATAAACCACAACTAGAGATCATTACATGTGTGTTCTTTTCATAAATCACATGGATCCACTAGAGTTCATTGCATGTGTGTTCTTTTCATAAACCACATCTAGAGTCATAGTAGGAGTGTTCTTTTCATAAATCACAACTAGAGTTCATTCCATGTGTGTTCTTTTCATAAACCACATGTAGAGTCATAGTATGAGTGTTCTTTTCATAAATCACAACTAGAGTTCATTCAATGTGTGTTCTTTTCATAAACCACATGGATCCACCAGAGTCATTGCATGTGTGTTGTTTTCATAAACCACAACTATAGTCATTGCATGTGTGTTGTTTTCATAAACACAACTAGAGTCATTGCATGTGTGTTGTTTTCATAAACCACATGGATCCACCAATGTCATTGCATGTGTGTTCTTTTCATAAACCACATGGATCCACCAGAGTCATTGCATGTGTGTTCTTTTCATAAACCAAATGGATCCACCAGAGTCATTGCATGCGTGTTCTTTTCATAAACCACATGGATCCACTAGAGTCATTGCGTGTGTGTTATTTTCATAAATAATAACTAGAGTCACTGCATGTGTGTTCTTTTCATAAACCACATGGATCCACTAGAATTCATTGCATGTGTTTTCTTTTCAAAAACCAGATCTAGAGTCATTGCATGTGTGTTCTTTTCATAAACCACAACTAGAGTCATTGCATGTTTGTTCTTTTCATAAACCACAACTAGAGTCCATTACATGTGTGTTATTTTCATAAACCACAACTAGAGTCCATTACATGTGTGTTCTTTTCATAAACCACATGGATCCACTAGAGATCGTTGCATGTGTGTTCTTTTCATAAACCACATGAATCCACCAGAGTCATTGCACGTGTGTTCTTTTCATAAACCACATGGATCCAGAAGAGTCATTGCATGTGTTTTTTCATAAACCACAACTAGAGTCATTGCATGTGTGTTCTTTTCATAAAGCACAACTAGAGTCATTGCTTGTGTGTTCTTTTCATAAACCACAACTAGAGTTCATTACATGTGTGTTCTTTTCATAAATCACATGGATCCACTAGAGTTCATTGCATGTGTGTTCTTTTCATAAACCACATGGATCCACCAGTGTCATTGCATGTGTGTTCTTTTCATAAACCACATGGATCCACCAGAGTCATTGCATGTGGGTTCTTTTCATAAACCACATGGATCCACTAGAGTCATTGCATGTGTGTTCTTTTCATAAACCACATGGATCCACTAGAGTCGTTGCATGTGTGTTATTTTCATAAACCACAACTAGAGTCACTGCATGTGTGTTGTTTTCATAAACCACATGGATCCACTAGAATTCATTGCATGTGTTTTCTTTTCAAAAACCAGATCTAGAGTCATTGCAAGTGTGTTCTTTTCATAAACCACAACTAGAGTACATTGAATATGTGTTCTTTTCATAAACCACATGGATCCATAAGAGTCATTGCATGTGTGTTCTTTTCATAGAGCACAACTAGAGTCATTGCTTGTGTGTTCTTTTCATAAACCACAACTAGAGTTCATTACATGTGTGTTCTTTTCATAAATCACATGGATCCACTAGAGTTCATTGCATGTGTGTTCTTTTCATAAACCACATCTAGAGTCATAGTAGGAGTGTTCTTTTCATAAATCACAAGTAGAGTTCATTCCATGTGTGTTCTTTTCATAAACCACATGGATCCACCAGAGTCATTGTATGTGTGTTGTTTTCATAAACCACAACTAGAGTCATAGTAGGAGTGTTCTTTGCATAAATCACAACTAGAGTACATTCCATGTGTGTTCTTTTCATAAACCACATGGATCCACCAAAGTCATTGCATGTGTTTTGTTTTCATAAACCACAACTATAGTCATTGCATGTGTGTTATTTTCATAAACCACAACTAGATTCATTGCATGTGTGTTGTTTTCATAAACCACATGGATCCACCTGTGTCATTGCATGTGTGTTCTTTTCATAAATCACATGGATCCACCAGAGTCATTGCATGTGTGTTCTTTTCATAAACCACATGGATCCACCAGAGTCATTGCATGTGTGTTCTTTTCATAAACCACATGGATCCACCAGAGTCATTGCATGTGTGTTATTTTCATAAAACACATGGATCCACCAGAGTCATTGCATGTGTGTTCTTTTCATAAATAACAACTAGAGTCATTGCATGTGTGTTCTTTTCATAAACCACAACTAGAGTCATTGCATATGTATTCTTTTCATAAACCACAACTAGAGTCCATTACATGTCTGTTCTTTTCAAAAACCACATGGATCCAATAGAGTTCATTGCATGTATGTTCTTGTCATAAACCACATGGAGCCACTAGATTTCATTGCATGTGTGTTCTTTTCATAAACCACATCTAGAGTCATTGCATGTGTGTTCTTTTCATAAACCACAACTTGAGTTCATTGCATGTGTGTTCTTTTCATAAACCACATGGACCACTAGAGTCATTGCATGTGTGTTCTTTTCATAAACCACATGGATCCAGCAGAGTCATTGCATGTGTGTTCTTTTCATAAACCACAACTAGAGTCATTGCATGTGTGTTCTTTTTATAAAGCACAACTAGAGTCATTGCTTGTGTGTTCTTTTCATAAACCACAACTAGAGCTCATTACATGTGTGTTCTTTACATAAATCACATGGATCCACTAGAGTTCATTGCATGTGTGTTCTTTTCATAAACCACGTCTAGAGTCATAGTAGGAGTGTTCTTTTCATAAATCACAACTAGAGTTCATTGCATGTGTGTTCTTTTCATAAACCACATGTAGAGTCATAGTAGGAGTGTTCTTTTCATAAATCACAACTAGAGTTCATTCAATGTGTGTTCTTTTCATAAACCACATGGATCCACCAGAGTCATTGCATGTGTGTTGTTTTCATAAACCACAGCTAGAGTCATAGTAGGAGTGTTCTTTTCATAAATCACAACTAGAGTTCATTCCATGTGTGTTCTTTTCATAAACCACATGGATCCACCAGAGTCATTGCATGTGTGTTGTTTTCATAAACCACAACTATAGTCATTGCATGTGTGTTGTTTTCATAAACACAACTAGAGTCATTGCATGTGTGTTGTTTTCATAAACCACATGGATCCACCAATGTCATTGCATGTGTGTTCTTTTCATAAACCACATGGATCCACCAGAGTCATTGCATGTGTGTTCTTTTCATAAACCACATGGATCCACCAGAGTCATTGCATGTGTGTTCTTTTCATAAACCACATGGATCCACCAGAGTCATTGCATGTGTGTTATTTTCATAAAACACATGGATCCACCAGAGTCATTGCATGTGTGTTCTTTTCATAAACAACAACTAGAGTCATTGCATGTGTGTTCTTTTCATAAACCACAACTAGAGTCATTGCATATGTATTCTTTTCATAAACCACAACTAGAGTCCATTACATGTGTGTTCTTTTCAAAAACCACATGGATCCAATAGAGTTCATTGCATGTATATTCTTGTCATAAACCACATGGAGCCACTAGATTTCATTGCATGTGTGTTCTTTTCATAAACCACATCTAGAGTCATTGCATGTGTGTTCTTTTCATAAACCACAACTTGAGTTCATTGCATGTGTGTTCTTTTCATAAACCACATGGATCCACCAGAGTCATTGCATGTGTGTTCTTTTCATAAACCACATGGATCCAGCAGAGTCATTGCATGTGTGTTATTTTCATAAACCACAACTAGAGTCATTGCATGTGTGTTATTTTTATAAGGCACAACTAGAGTCATTGCTTGTGTGTTCCTTTCATAAACCACAACTAGAGCTCATTACATGTGTGTTCTTTTCATAAATCACATGGATCCACTAGAGTTCATTGCATGTGTGTTCTTTTCATAAACCACGTCTAGAGTCATAGTAGGAGTGTTCTTTTCATAAATCACAACTAGAGTTCATTGCATGTGTGTTCTTTTCATAAACCACATGTAGAGTCATAGTAGGAGTGTTCTTTTCATAAATCACAACTAGAGTTCATTCAATGTGTGTTCTTTTCATAAACCACATGGATCCACCAGAGTCATTGCATGTGTGTTGTTTTCATAAACCACAGCTAGAGTCATAGTAGGAGTGTTCTTTTCATAAATCACAACTAGAGTTCATTCCATGTGTGTTCTTTTCATAAACCACATGGATCCACCAGAGTCATTGCATGTGTGTTGTTTTCATAAACCACAACTATAGTCATTGCATGTGTGTTGTTTTCATAAACACAACTAGAGTCATTGCATGTGTGTTGTTTTCATAAACCACATGGATCCACCAATGTCATTGCATGTGTGTTCTTTTCATAAACCACATGGATCCACCAGAGTCATTGCATGTGTGTTCTTTTCATAAACCACATGGATCCACCAGAGTCATTGCATGCGTGTTCTTTTCATAAACCACATGGATCCACTAGAGTCATTGCATGTGTGTTATTTTCATAAACAATAACTAGAGTCACTGCATGTGTGTTCTTTTCATAAACCACATGGATCCACTAGAATTCATTGCATGTGTTTTCTTTTCAAAAACCAGATCTAGAGTCATTGCATGTGTGTTCTTTTCATAAACCACAACTAGAGTCATTGCATATGTATTCTTTTCATAAACCACAACTAGAGTCCATTACATGTGTGTTCTTTTCATAAACCACATGGATCCACTAGAGATCATTGCATGTGTGTTCTTTTCATAAACCACATGAATCCACCAGAGTCATTGCATGTGTGTTCTTTTCATAAACCACATGGATCCAGAAGAGTCATTGCATGTGTTTTTTTCATAAACCACAACTAGAGTCATTGCATGTGTGTTCTTTTCATAAAGCACAACCAGAGTCATTGCTTGTGTGTTCTTTTCATAAACCACAACTAGAGTTCATTACATGTGTGTTCTTTTCATAAATCACATGGATCCACTAGAGTTCATTGCATGTGTGTTCTTTTCATAAACCACATGGATCCACCAGAGTCATTTTTGTGGGTTCTTTTCATAAACCACAACTAGAGTCATAGTAGGAGTGTTCTTTGCATAAATCACAACTAGAGTTCATTCCATGTGTGTTCTTTTCATAAACCACATGGATCCACCAGAGTCATTGCATGTGTTTTGTTTTCATAAACCACAACTATAGTCATTGCATGTGTGTTCTTTTCATAAACCATAACTAGAGTCATTGCATGTGTGTTGTTTTCATAAACCACATGGATCCACCAGTGTCATTGCATGTGTGTTCTTTTCATAAACCACATGGATCCACCAGAGTCATTGCATGTGTGTTCTTTTCATAAACCACATGGATCCACCAGAGTCATTGCATGTGTGTTCTTTTCATAAACCACATGGATCGACCAGATTCATTGCATGTGTGTTATTTTCATAAAACACATGGATCCACCAGAGTCATTGCATGTGTGTTCTTTTCATAAGCAACAACTAGAGTCATTGCATGTGTGTTCTTTTCATAAACCACAACTAGAGTCATTGTATATGTATTCTTTTCATAAACCACAACTAGAGTCCATTACATGTGTGTTCTTTTCAAAAACCACATGGATCCAATAGAGTTCATTGCATGTATGTTCTTGTCATAAACCACATGGAGCCACTAGATTTCATTGCATGTGTGTTCTTTTCATAAACCACATCTAGAGTCATTGCATGTGTGTTCTTTTCATAAACCACAACTTGAGTTCATTGCATGTGTGTTCTTTTCATAAACCACATGGATCCAGCAGAGTCATTGCATGTGTGTTCTTTTCATAAACCACAACTAGAGTCATTGCATGTGTGTTCTTTTTATAAAGCACAACTAGAGTCATTGCTTGTGTGTTCTTTTCATAAACCACAACTAGAGCTCATTACATGTGTGTTCTTTTCATAAATCACATGGATCCACTAGAGTTCATTGCATGTGTGTTATTTTCATAAACCACATCCAGTGTCATAGTAGGAGTGTTCTTTTCATAAATCACAACTAGAGTTCATTCCATGTGTGTTCTTTTCATAAACCACATGTAGAGTCATAGTAGGAGTGTTCTTTTCATAAATCACAACTAGAGTTCATTCAATGTGTGTTCTTTTCATAAACCACATGGATCCACCAGAGTCATTGCATGTGTGTTGTTTTCATAAACCACGGCTAGAGTCATAGTAGGAGTGTTCTTTTCATAAATCACAACTAGAGTTCATTCCATGTGTGTTTTTTTCATAAACCACATGGATCCACCAGAGTCATTGCATGTGTGTTGTTTTCATAAACCACAACTATAGTCATTGCATGTGTGTTGTTTTCATAAACACAACTAGAGTCATTGCATGTGTGTTGTTTTCATAAACCACATGGATCCACCAATGTCATTTGTGACACCCCGGTTCTGAAAAGACCGTGGCCTCTATGTGACATGCCAATCCCTGGATCGGTTCATTGGCCCACAATAGAGTAAGATAGATAACATAGCAAAATATCCGTGTATCATAGATGACGAAGATCCAGAGTACCATTATTACAATAAAAGCTTAGCACAAGCTAGCTCAAATTATTCAGGTAGCAACATAAACGATTAAATCCTCCATTCTTCAAATTGCCCACAAGTGAACAAGTGCCGAGTGGAGTACCGTGGCCTATAACGATCAATCAGAATCGGAATATCCTGCAGCATAAAACGCAACAGCCCCGAAGGGTCAATACATGGAATGTATGGCAAGTAGAGCTAGTAAATGGAGACAATAGTACTAATATCTACATGCATATTTGGCAAGTGGAGCTGTGTCTGGCTTGCATTTGCAAATAACTTTGTCCTACTTTCATAAACAGTTTTTGATTTTTCTTTGAAAAGATCCCAATTAAGTTAACCCAACAATATTAAAACAATTATGAAATTAGAATGAGCGAGAAACATGTCATGGAATCAATATCAAGCAACTCAGTTGTCCATAACCGGGGACACGGCTAATCGATTAGATTATACACTCTGCAGAGGTTAGTACACTTTACCCATGTGACTTGGCCAGCCCAGCTCGTACCATCACTCTCATTTTGGGTGATGATAGGGAGAAGACCAAGAAGAGACTGTTCGGGAAGTAGCTCCTCAATCCCGACGCGCACCGGTCCAGCCTACCAAAATTCTACATCTCTGGATACGCGGGTTCGAGTTACCACAACCTACTAAGTCCAACCAACCGCTCATTTCATTATTGGCACATGGTTGTACACGTAAGCTACACAATAAAGAAGCCAATCATTCTCTCTTGATACCTGCGTGCCTTTCCGCAATGAAACCACCAAAAAATATCAATACCATCACACCCAGGGGATTCATTGATTAAGTTGTTTTAGTTTTCACAAACCAATACTTTGAGAAAACAAGTATCAATGATGTAACCCAGCCCTCGTTCAACATAGCATGGCTAAGCACATCTACAACGGTGGTTCATCTACAAGGAAAGCCCTACCACATAATAGGTCATAGCATAGCGATAGTATCATCCTACTCATGCAACTACAAAATACACGACAATGCATTGAAAATAGTAGGACAATATCATGAACAAAGTAGCATCTACTTGCCTTGATTGAAGCGGTCGGAGGAACAATCCAAACACGAGCAAGGGTTGCACTCCACACAATCTACACGACACAATTGCATTCATAAACAAACAATTCACAAACATATGCAACAAAGATGATGCATGAATGCAAGAACGGCAAGTGAATTGGTGCTACAGCTGCACCACATAATACTAATACATATTACTACCGAATACATGCATGGAAAATAGATTTGGCGCTAGGAAAACTATTAACCAAAAGTAGAGATCTCTACTAGAGCTAGAACTTAAATAATTCACTACCGGTAGTATACTGTTTGTAAAATCCCGAAAAAATTCTACCGCATAGGCATCACTGATAAGAAACAGTACCAATTGGAATTACTCAAAAAGGAGTTATAAAACATCCCGAGTAATTAAAACACTGCAGAAAGCCATTAGACAAATACTGCAGAAGTTTTTACTGTAAGCCTATCTTTTTATATCACGATGAGATTCCCCTCGTTCATACGAGTTCAGGGACATATCATACGCGATTTTCGGAGCTACGAAACTTTTACTACGAATTTATTACTCTGAAAAGGCCACTAACTAGTTTGATTAAACTGTACTAAACCTGACAGTAAAAGTCTGAACCAAAGGTACAGCAAGATTCTACACGACTCACTGAACTCGTGCATATTTTATTTGCAAATTTTGTCCAAGCAGTTTAATTTCTACGCAATTTACAAGATCCTACCGAAATCTGCCAACTAATAGGATTAACGAAATTGACCCAGTCAATCGTGGTTCGATGACTGGCGCTGATCAAGGCGTCGACCAGTCAACGTCTGGGGCCTCTGACTAGTCAACGTCTGGAGTGCTGACCAGTCAACGAACGATCTAAGCCGCTGATCTGAGATCTGACGGTGGCTGCTGTCTTACCGGAAACGGACGGCGAATCGAACTCCGGCGAGCTCCGGACGGCGGCGACGATCGGTTCCGGTGGCGTGGAAACTCCTGCACGTACACACACGGTCAACTACGGCTCCCGGAATAATTAAACGTGCGCGCGTACGCGGCAATCTGCAGGGCACAGTTGGCGGCGGCGGATGGAGACGCGGAGCACGGGAACGGAAAGAGGGCGGCGAGACGAACCCGGCAACAGACACGGCGATGGCCGGCGGCGGAGGGGTGGCTGGCGGCGGCGGCGACGTGCGCCAGGAGGCGCGCGCACGGGAGCAAGGAGGCGGCGGGGTCGCGTGGGGGGCTGGGAAAACGGGCACGCAAAACGAGGCAGCGTGGGGCCCTTTAAATAGTACCTCGCGCGCAGAAAAAAAAACAGTCCTAAACTGAAAATGGTCCAGATTTGACTCCGATTCGGAAATCGGTCCGGATTTTCGGACAGTTTTCCGGCGGTTTACTAAAACGTCCGAGTCTTTTGCATACGAACTCCGATTTGAGCGATTTTCGCGCCTACGGGTTCGTATCGTCGAGGGGAACAACCTTCAGTCGAAGTTTGAGCGAAAGCTCGAACCTACAGGGGTGGTTGTTGCAAGTCCCTCTGAAGCTCCCCGTAGGACCCTCGAAGCGAAGTAGAAACGGGGTTTTGCAAATAGCGTTTCGTCGATCCTCTCTACTCGACGGTAATGCATGGAAAGATATGATGCGATGCAATGAATGATATGCAAGACCAAATCTAAAATTTGGGATGTGACAAGACTAACCCCCTTAAGATGAATCTCGTCCTCGAGATTCGGCGCGGCTAGCAAATAGGTGTGGGTAGTCCTCTCGGATGTCATCTTCACGCTCCCAAGTGGCTTCCTCTTCGGTGTGGTGGCTCCACTGCACCTTGCAAAACTTGATTGTCTTGGTACGGTTAGTCCTTTCTGCGGTCTCCAGAATCTTGACCGGCTTCTCCTCATAGGTCAAGTCGTTCTCAAGCTGAACCTCTTCTAGCGGTACAGTGTCTCTCAATGGTGTATCCACCATCTCCGGATGGCACTTCTTCAGCTGGGATACGTGGAACACATTGTGAACAGGAGACAGAGCCTCTGGCAACTCCAACTGATAGGCAACTTCTCCTTTGCGTGCTAAGACTCGATACGGTCCAATGAATCGAGGTGCCAGCTTACCCTTAATTCCAAATCTCTTGATTCCACGAAGTGGCAATACTCTGAGGTATGCTCTATCACCTATCTCATACACCACTTCCTTGCGCTTGGCGTCAGCGTAGCTCTTCTGTCTTGATTGTGCTACCTTCAGTCGGTCCCTAATCAAGGCGACCTTCTCCTCAACGTCCTTGATCAAGTCAGGTCCAAACAACTGACGTTCTCCTACTCCATCCCATAGCAATGGTGTTCGGCACCGTTTCCCATACAGCACATAGAACGGTGACATCTTGATGCTGGTTTGATAGCTGTTGTTGTAGGAAAACTCCGCATACGGTAAATTCTCATCCCAACTAGAACCATGAGCCAAGGCGCAAGCTCTTAGCATGTCTTCCAAAATCTGATTCATCCTCTCGGTCTGTCCATCCGTCTGTGGGTGAAACGCTGTGCTAAACTCCAATCTAGTACCAAGTGACTCGTGGTACCGGCGCCAAGTGTGAGGTAAATTGGGTACCTCTATCGACACGATACTCTTGGGAACTCCATGTAGGCACACAATCTTGTCCATGTAAATCTTGGCCAACTTTGCACTCAGATAGGTCGCCTTTCACGGTATAAAGTGGGCTACCTTGGTAAAATGATCGACCACAACCCAAATAGAGTCATATACAGACCAGGTCCTGGGAAGTCCTGTGATAAAGTCCATTCCCACTCTATCCCATTTCCAATCCTGCACGCAAAGGCTGTAGAAGTCTGCTGGTTTCGGTGTTCCGCCTTCACTGCTACATACATCACATAGGGCAATATGCTTGGCGATATCTCCCTTCATGTTGTTCCACCGAATCTGTCCTTTAGATACATATACATCTTCAGATTGCCGGATGTATGGAATACGGCAGTCATGAGCTTCTGCGTAATCAACTTCCTTAACTCCGGATCGTTGGGCACACAAAACGATCTCCATACCACAAGGTACCTTGCTCATCCTCGAATTCCCTTGCTCGACCTTCCTTCATCTTCTCCTTAACTTCATCTATCTCTTTGTCTCCCACTTGAGCCTTCTGATTCTCATGAAGCGTTGGTTGACTTCCATTGTAGCCAAATATCCTTCAGATACTACCTCCAATCTAAGGTCCTTGAATTGCTTGCACAAATCCTCGTGCAATTCACCAATTGTCAATCCATTGGCATAAACCTTCCGCTCGAGCATCGCCTACTACATTGGCCTTTCCTGGGTGATATTGCAGATTCATATCATAGTCCTTGATAAGTTCCAACCATCTCCTTTGTCTCATGTTCAACTCCTTCTGTGTAAATATGTATTTCAGGCTCTTGTGGTCGGTGTACACATCACAGTGTTTTCCCATTAAGTAATGCCTCCATACCTTGAGCGCATGAACCACTAACGCTAACTCCAAGTCGTGTGGGGTAATTCCGCTCATGGTGCTTGAGTTGTCGCGAGGCATAAGACACTACTCTCCCATCTTGCATCAAGACACTCCCAAGTCCCCGCCGAGAAGCATCACAAGACACATGGAAATCCTTCAAGATCTCGTAAACATGCATCAAGCGCAATACTAGTCGACGCTTCAGTACCTGAAAGCTAGCTTCACACACATCCGTCCATTCAAACTTCCTCTCCTTCTTCAGAAGTTCAGTCATCGGCTTTGCAATCTTGGAAAAGTTTTCAATGAACCTCCTGTAATATCCAGCAAGTCCCAAAAAGCTTCGAATCTCTCCAGCATTCTTGGGTGCTTCCCACTCTGCCATCGCAGTCACTTTGCTTGGATCAATGATTCCTTCTCCGACACTACGTGTCCAAGAAACCTAACGGTGTTAAGCCAGAATTCACACTTGCTGAATTTGGCATACAAATGGTGTTCCTCGTTCTCCATAATCAGTCGCAGATGTTTCTCATGCTCAGCATCATCCTTGGAATATATCAGTATGTCATCAATAAACACTACCACGAACTTGTCCAAGTACTCCATAAATACCTTGTTCATCATGGTCATGAAATATGCTGGGGCATTCGTTAGTCCAAATGACATAACTGTATACTCATATAAACCATACCTAGTGGTGAAGGCGGTTTTTGGTACATCCTCCTTCCGGATCTTCAATTGAAAGTAGCCTGATCGCAGATCAATCTTGCTGAACACCTTTGCTCCTTCCAGTTGATCAAACAAATCATTTATGTTCGGCAGAGGGTACTTGTTCTTGATGGTTACCTCATTCAGCGAGCGATAGTCCACCACTAACCTCTTGGTGCTGTCTTTCTTCTCCACAAACAGAACAGGTGCACCCCATGACGACGCACTAGGCTGAATGAATCCCTTTTCCAGCTGCTCTTTCAACTGTTTCTTCAATTCCCTCAGCTCATCCACATCCATCTTATATGGTTTCTTTGCTATTGGTCCTGTTCCCAGCATCAGGTCGATAAGAAAATCTACTTCCCCGTCAGGTGGCATTCCTGGCAGTTCTTCCGGAAACACGTCGGGGTAATCCCTAATCACTGGCACAGTATCCATGCTAACCCCCTTAAGAGAATTCAGCTTACACCTTCCTGGTCGTGCGGCTGACTTGAATCTAATCCTCTTACCATCAGGGGTTTTGAGTGAAACAGCTCATTGCATTAATCTATGTGTCCCCCATGCATAGACATCCAATCCATACCCAGAATAACGTCTAATCCCTGTGATTCCAACACTACCAAATGTGCAATGAAGTTGTGTGTTCCAATCCTCACAGTTAAATTGCGGCATCCCGCACTAGCTATCATATCTCCTCCTGGTGAACTCACTCTAAAAGACCTCTTCATAGACTCAGTAGGTAACTTATACTTATCCACAAATGCCCTTGATATGAATGAATGCGATGCACCAGTATCGAAAAGTATAAGTGCAGGGTAAGTGTTGATTGGAAACTTACCAATCACAAGGTCAGGCTCGTCTGGAATCTCTTCCACATTCATGTGGTTCACTGTGGCCTTCTCATTGTTGGTTGGATTCAGTCCTTTCCTCTCCGGACAGTTGTCAGCATAGTGTCCCTTCTGCTTACACTTGAAGCATGTCACCTCACTCAGATCCTTCTTCACAAAATTGCGATCACGGTTGCGGTCATGTCCTCCGTGTCCTCCAGAGTGGTGAGAGTGTCCTCCCTTGTGGCTGTGGTGACTGCTCCTATGGTTGTCATGACGATGCCCATCGCCTCCATGGTGGTGGCGGTCATGGCTCCCATGGTCACTTCCTCCATGCTTGGAGTATCCATCATATGAAGTGCGAGACTTGTGGTGTGAGCCAGAGTGGTGATTGTTGTTCTTTCTCTTGCGGCTTTCCACCTGCTTGTGCTTCCCTTCCAAGATCCTGGCCTTGTCCATAAGCTCCTGGAAAGTGGGGCAATAAACCACCAATAGCTGTACTGAAAGCTCATCACTGAGGCCATCCAGGAATCTCTCCCTCCTTTTTGCATCAGTGTCAACATCCTCAGGTGCATAACGGGACAGGTTGTTGAACTCCTCAATGTACTCGGCCACGGTGCGATTGGTTTGGCGCAAGTTGCGGAACTCCTTCCTCTTCAGGCTCAGAACTCCCGAAGACACGTGGTCGGTCCTGAAACCTTCCTCAAACATTGCCCAAGTCACAGTATTTAGAGGGTGGGTGATCTGAAATGTATCCCACCAAGAAGCGGCTGGTCCCTCCAGTAGGTGAGCGGCAAACCTCACCTTATCAGCATCAGTGCATCCAACAGTTACTAGATCCTTGTTGACTGAACGCAACCAGTCGAGAGCAACCATTGGTTCCGTTGCAGTAGAGAACTTAGCTGGCCTCAACCTCAGAAACCTGGTGAGAGCATCTCCCTGAGGCTGATTGTTTCCATTGTTGTTGTTCTGATTTGCCATGAACTGGGTCATCACTTGGGTCAGCTGTGCCTGAGCTGCCATGAGCTGCTCCAACTCAGTGGGTTGGCGGCGGGAAGGCATCTGCGGTTCAGCACAGGTAAGTTTAGAAAGAATCAACTACGGTAATAGGATTCTACCCATGCATATGATCAACCAACAACAAACAATTGCAGACAATCACAAGCAAGCAACACATCAACAAACAAGCGGTCCAGCAACATCCCAGGTGTTATCCTAGCAGTATATAACTACTGAAATAGTTTTACAAGAGTTGGCAATGGTTAACTAAATAGTTGAGCATCAAAACGACAAAACAGCAATTCTGACAGAACAGTTCTGCTGTGTTCGCGAATTTTTCCGCCTGACTTAAACTCGTCAGAAAATTAAGCCAATTTTTGTGCATATAGAACAGGAAGTTCCGCATCAGCCCAATTTTTTTCAGATTTTTCCGAGTTACCAGAAAAATATGAAAAATCGTGCAGTACTGCTGTATCAGCAGAAAAACTGCAGCGAAAACAACACAGATAGTAACCAAATTGCCATAACTCTTTCATATAATTTTGCACAAATAATACCTGGAATATTGGAGTACACAAATAAGCATCTGAACACTCTTACACTAACACGAACTAAGTATCACAACGATCGAGAATAATCCTAACGATTTCGCCTAATGAGGACTAATTGGTGGACTTCTATCTACTTCTTGAAGAGTTTGAGGTAGGCCCTTGCGGTCATGCGTTGGCGCTCGCTCATGGTACAACCATGGCGGAGTGTACACCTCTCCTGAACCATCACTTGAAACGTCAAACTCCACCTCTTCTGGATCCTCCTCTTCTTCTTCATCCTCAGCTGCAATCGCACAGCTTCATCTCCTCCACCATCATCGTCTCCATCATCATCATCCTCGTCCTCATCATCATCATCTCCACTGTCATCATCATCCCCATTGTTGCCATCATCTCCATTATCATCATCAGAGGGTGGATTCAGCTGTGCTTGGAGAGCGGCAATCTGGGCTGTCATAGCTTCAATAGTTTGATCCCTTTCTGGACTGTCCCTTGCGCTTTGTATGTTCGGTGTTCTCCTCCAGTACCATGAAGATGTGCTATGGTTGCATCTCTGGCTATCAGGGCATTCTCCAGAACTCCCACAGCTTCATGCAAAGTGTCAATCTCCTGTCCTTGGACCACCATACCATTGCTAGTAAAATCTGCAATCTCCTTTATCATCCTCACCTTCTCTGCTAGAGCTCCATTCTCCCTTTCCATGTCCTCTATGTGCCTCGACGGGCGGCATGTTGTTCCTGTCGCCTGGGTAACCACAATGTCGCCGGCATCAAGAGACAGGGCTTCATGTATGCTAAGTTGATTCCAAGTCCCCAGCAGTATGTCTTGGTGTAGATCAAGTGCACTGGTTTGGCAAGGCGCATCTCTGAATATGAAGGTAGTGATCTCCCATGCATCCTCTCCATATCCATAGGTGTACAGCCTTCTTCCCTTGAACATGGGCGTGGCAATCCCAATGATCATGTAGAGCTGAGCTTGCCTTGCAAAGGGCCTTGGTGACTCCATGGTGGCATACTCAGTCGACTTCTCCCATCTATCAAGTAAAAGAGGAAAGTGTGAGAATAGCATATGGTAAGAATTTACGAGGGTGAAAGGCATAAGATGAAAGATAGAGTTAATATAGGCTTTAATAAATCTATGGCTTCCTAATCCAATTCTAGGTCACGATCCTACGACAACTGGCTCGATACCATCTGTGACACCCGGTTCTGAAAAGACCGTGGCCTCTATGTGACATGCCAATCCTCGGATCGGTTCATTGGCCCACAATAGAGTAAGATAGATAACATAGCAAAATATCCGTGTATCATAGATAACGAAGATCCAGTACCATTATTACAATAAAAGCTTAGCACAAGCTAGCTCAAATTATTCAGTAGCAACATAACGATTAAATCCTCCATTCTTCAAATTGCCCACAAGTGAACAAGTGCCGAGTGGAGTACCGTGGCCTATAACGATCAATCAGAATCGGAATATCCTGCAGCATAAAACGCAACAGCCCCGAAGGGTCAATACATGGAATGTATGGCAAGTAGAGCTAGTAAATGGAGACAATAGTACTAATATCTACATGCATATTTGGCAAGTGGAGCTGTGTCTGGCTTGCATTTGCAAATAACTTTGTCCTACTTTCATAAACAGTTTTTGATTTTTCTTTGAAAAGATCCCAATTAAGTTAACCCAACAATATTAAAACAATTATGAAATTAGAATGAGCGAGAAACATGTCATGGAATCAATATCAAGCAACTCAGTTGTCCATAACCGGGGACACGACTAATCGATTAGATTATACACTCTGCAGAGGTTAGTACACAATACCCATGTGACTTGGCCAGCCAGCTCGCACCATCACTCTCATTTTGGGTGATGATAGGGAGAAGACCAAGAAGAGACTGTTCGAAGTAGCTCCTCAATCCCGACGCCGACCGTCCAACCTACCAAAATTCTACATCTCTGGATACGCGGGTTCGAGTTACCACAACCTACTAAGTCCAACCAACCGCTCATTTCATTATTGGCACATGGTTGTACACGTAAGCTACACAATAAAGAAGCCAATCATTCTCTCTTGATACCTGGGTGCCTTTCCGCAATGAAACCACCAAAAAATATCAATACCATCACACCCAGGGGATTCATTGATTAAGTTGTTTTAGTTTTCACAAACCAATACTTTGAGAAAACAAGTATCAATGATGTAACCCAGCCCTCGTTCAACATAGCATGGCTAAGCACATCTACAACGGTGGTTCATCTACAGGGAAAGCCCTACCACATAATAGGTCATAGCATAGCGATAGTATCATCCTACTCATGCAACTACAAAATACACGACAATGCATTGAAAATAGTAGGACGATATCATGAACAAAGTAGCATCTACTTGCCTTGATTGAAGCGGTCGGAGGAACAATCCAAACACGAGCAAGGGTTGCACTCCACACAATCTACACGACACAATTGCATTCATAAACAAACAATTCACAAACATATGCAACAAAGATGATGCATGAATGCAAGAACGGCAAGTGAATTGGTGCTACAGCTGCACCACATAATACTAATACATATTACTACCGAATACATGCATGGAAAATAGATTTGGCGCTAGGAAAACTATTAACCAAAAGTAGAGATCTCTACTAGAGCTAGAACTTAAATAATTCACTACCGGTAGTATACTGTTTGTAAAATCCCGGAAAAATTCTACCGCATAGGCATCGCTGATAAGAAACCGTACCAATTGGAATTACTCAAAAAGGAGTTATAAAACATCCCGAGTAATTAAAACACTGCAGAAAGCCATTAGAAAATACTGCAGGAGTTTTTACTGTAAACCTATCTTTTTATATCACGATGAGATTCTCCTCGTTCATACGAGTTCAGGGACATATCATACGCGATTTTCGAAGCTATGAAACTTTTACTACGAATTTATTACTCTGAAAAGTCCACTAACTAGTTTGATTAAACTGTACTAGACCTGACAGTAAAAGTCTTAACCAAAGGTACAGCGAGATTCTACACGACTCACTGAACTCGTGCATATTTTATTTGCAAATTTTGGCCAAGCGGTTTAATTTCTACGCAATTTACAAGATCCTACCGAAATCTGCCAACTAATAGGATTAACGAAATTGACCCAGTCAACTGTGTCTGATGACTGGGCGCCAACCAGTCAACGTCTGGGGCCTCTGACTAGTCAACGTCTGGAGTGCTGACCAGTCAACGAACGATCTAAGCCGCTGATCTGAGATCTGACGGTGGCTGCTGTCTTACCGGAAACGGACGGCGAATCGAACTCCGGCGAGCTCCGGACGGCGGCGACGATCGGTTCCGGTGGCGTGGAAACTCCTGCACGTACACACGGTCAACTACGGCTCCCGGAATAATTAAACACGCGCGTACGCGGCGATCTGCAGGGCGCAGTTGGCGGCGGCGGATGGAGACGTGGAGCACGGAAACGGAAAGAGGGCGGCGAGACGAACCCGGCAACAGACGCGGCGATGTCCGGCGGCGGAGGGGTGGCCGGCGGCGGCGGCGACGTGCGCCAGGAGGCGCGCGCACGGGAGCAAGGAGGCGGCGGGGTCGCGTGGGGGGCTGGGAAAACGGGCACGCAAAACGAGGCAGCGTGGGGCCCTTTAAATAGTACCTCGCGCGCAGAAAAAAACAGTCCTAAACTGAAAACGGTCCAGATTTGACTCCGATTCGGAAATCGGTCCGGATTTTCGGACAGTTTTCCGGCGGTTTACTAAAACGTCCGAGTCTTTTGCATACGAACTCCGATTTGAGTGATTTTCGCGCCTACGGGTTCGTATCGTCGAGGGGAACAACCTTCAGTCGAAGTTTGAGCGAAAGATCGAACCTATAGGGGTGGTTGTTGCAAGTCCCTCTGAAGCTCCCCGCAGGACCCTCGAAGGAAGTAGAAACGGGGTTTTGCAAATAGCGTTTCGTCGATCCTCTCTACTCGACGGTAATGCATGGAAAGATATGATGCGATGCAATGAATGATATGCAAGACCAAATCTAAAATTTGGGATGTGACATCATTGCATGTGTGTTCTTTTCATAAACCACATGGATCCACCAGAGTCATTGCATGTGTGTTCTTTTCATAAACCACATGGATCCACCAGAGTCATTGCATGTGTATTCTTTTCATAAACCACATGGATCCACCAGAGTCATTGCATGTGTGTTCTTTTCATAAACCACATGGATCCATCAGAGTCATTGCATGTGTGTTCTTTTCATAAACAACAACTAGAGTCATTGCATGTGTGTTCTTTTCATAAACCACAACTAGAGTCATTGCATATGTATTCTTTTCATACACCACAACTAGATTCCATTACATGTGTGTTCTTTTCATAAACCACATGGATCCACTAGAGTTCATTGCATGTGTATTCTTTTCATAAACCACATGGAGTCACTAGATTTCATTGCATGTGTGTTCTTTTCATAAACCACATATAGAGTCATTGCATGTGTGTTGTTTTCATAAACCACAACTTGAGTTCATTGCATGTGTGTTCTTTTCATAAACCACATGGATCCACCAGAGTCATTGCATGTGTGTTCTTTTCATAAACCACATGGATCCAGCAGAGTCATTGCATGTGTGTTCTTTTCATAAACCACAACTAGAGTCATTGCATGTGTGTTCTTTTCATAATGCACAACTAGAGTCATTGCTTGTGTGTTCTTTTTATAAACCACAACTAGAGTTTATTACGTGTGTGTTCTTTTCATAAATCACATGGATCCACTAGAGTTCATTGCATGTGTGTTCTTTTCGTAAACCACATCTAGAGTCATAGTAGGAGTGTTATTTTCATAAATCACAACTAGCGTTCATTCCATGTGTGTTCTTTTCACAAACCACATGGATCCACCAGGGTCATTGCATGTGTGTTTTTTTCATAAACCACAGCTAGAGACATAGTAGGAGTGTTCTTTTCATAAATCACAACTAGAGTTCATTCTATGTGTGTTCTTTTCATAAACCACATGGATCCACCAGAGTCATTGCATGTGTGTTGTTTTCATAAACCACAACTATAGTCATTGCATGTGTGTTCTTTTCATAAACCACAACTAGAGTCATTGCATGTGTGTTGTTTTCATAAACCACATGGATCCACCAGTGTCATTGCATGTGTGTTCCTTTCATAAACCACATGGATCCACCAGAGTCATTGCATGTGTGTTCTTTTCATAAACCACATGGATCCACCAGAGTCATTGCATGTGTGTTCTTTTCATAAACCAGATGGATCCACTAGAGTCATTGCATGCGTGTTATTTTCATAAACCACAACTTGAGTCACTGCATGTGTGTTCTTTTCATAAACCACATGGATCCACTAGAGTTCATTGCATGTGTGTTATTTTCATAAACCACATGGATCCACTAGAGTTTATTGCATGTGTGTTCTTTTCATAAACCACATGGATCCACTAGAATTCATTGCATGTGTTTTCTTTTCAAAAACCAGATCTAGAGTCATTGCATGTGTGTTCTTTTCATAAACCACATCTAGAGTACATTGAATGTGTGTTCTTTTCATAAACCACATGGATCCATAAGAGTCATTGCATGTGTGTTCTTTTCATAAACCACAACTATAGTCATTGCATGTGTGTTCTTTTCATAAACCACAACTAGAGTCATTGCATGTGTGTTGTTTTCATAAACCACAACTAGAGTCATTGCATGTGTGTTCTTTTCATAAACCACATGGATCCACCACAGTCATTGCATGTGTGTTCTTTTAATAAACCACATGGATCCACTAGAGTCATTGCATGTGTGTTCTTTTCATAAAGCACATGGATCCACTAGAGTCATTGCATGTGTGTTATTTTCATAAACCACAACTAGAGTCACTGCATGTGTGTTGTTTTCATAAACCACATGGATCCACTAGAATTCATTGCATGTGTTTTCTTTTCAAAAACCAGATCTAGAGTCATTGCATGTGTGCTCTTTTCATAAACCACAACTAGAGTACATTGAATGTGTGTTCTTTTCATAAACCACACGGATCCATAAGAGTCATTGCATGTGTGTTCTTTTCATAAACCACAACTATAGTCATTGCATGTGTGTTCTTTTCATAAACCACAACTAGAGTCATTGCATGTGTGTTGTTTTCATAAACCACATAGATCCACCAGTGTCATTGCATGCGTGTTCTTTTCATAAACCACATGGATCCACCAGTCATTGCATGTGTGTTCTTTTCATAAACCACATGGATCCAGCAGAGTCATTGCATGTGTGTTCTTTTCATAAACCACATGGACCCACCAGAGTCATTGCATGTGTGTTGTTTTCATAAACCACAACTATAGTCATTGCATGTGTGTTCTTTTCATAAACCACATGGATCCACTAGAGTTCATTGCATGTGTGTTATTTTCATAAACCACATGGATCCACTAGAGTTCATTGCATGTGTGTTCTTTTCATAAACCACATGGATCCACGAGAATGCATTGAATGTGGTTTATTTCAAAACCGGATCTAGAGTCATTGCATGTGTGTTCTTTTCATAAACCACAACTAGAGTACATTGAATGTGTGTTATTTTCATAAACCACATGGATCCATAAGAGTCATTGCATGTGTGTTCTTTTCATAAACCACAACTATAGTCATTGCATGTGTGTTCTTTTCATAAACCACAACTAGAGTCATTGCATGTGTGTTCTTTTCATAAACCACATGGATCCACCAGAGTCAGTGCATGTGTGTTCTTTTAATAAACCACATGGATCCACTAGAGTCATTGCATGTGTGTTCTTTTCATAAAGCACATGGATCCACTAGAGTCATTGCATGTGTGTTATTTTCATAAACCACAACTAGAGTCACTGCATGTGTGTTGTTTTCATAAACCACATGGATCCACTAGAATTCATTGCATGTGTTTTCTTTTCAAAAACCAGATCTAGAGTCATTGCATGTGTGCTCTTTTCATAAACCACAACTAGAGTACATTGAATGTGTGTTCTTTTCATAAACCACACGGATCCATAAGAGTCATTGCATGTGTGTTCTTTTCATAAACCACAACTATAGTCATTGCATGTGTGTTATTTTCATAAACCACAACTAGAGTCATTGCATGTGTGTTGTTTTCATAAACCACATAGATCCACCAGTGTCATTGCATGCGTGTTCTTTTCATAAACCACATGGATCCACCAGAGTCATTGCATGTGTGTTCTTTTCATAAACCACATGGATCTACTAGAGTCATTGCATGTGTGTTCTTTTCATAAACCACATGGATCCACTAGAGTCATTGCATGTGTGTTATTTTCATAAACCACAACTAGAGTCACTACATGTGTGTTCTTTTCATAAACCACATGGATCCACTAGAATTCATTGCATGTGTTTTCTTTTCAAAAACCAGATCTAGAGTCATTGCATGTGTGTTCTTTTCATAAACCACATCTAGAGTACATTGAATGTGTGTTCTTTTCATAAACCACATGGATCCATAAGAGTCATTGCATGTGTGTTCTTTTCGTAAACCACAACTATAGTCATTGCATGTGTGTTCTTTTCATAAACCACAACTAGAGTCATTGCATGTGTGTTGTTTTCATAAACCACAACTAGAGCCATTACATGTTTGTTGTTTTCATAAACCACATGGATCCACCAGAGTCATTGCATGTGTGTTCTTTTAATAAACCACATGGATCCACTAGAGTCATTGCATGTGTGTTCTTTTCATAAAGAACATGGATCCACTAGAGTCATTGCATGTGTGTTATTTTCATAAACCACAACTATAGTCATTGCATGTGTGTTCTTTTCATAAACCACAACTAGAGTCATTGCATGTGTGTTGTTTTCATAAACCACAACTAGAGTCATTGCATGTGTGTTCTTTTCATAAACCACATGGATCCACCAGAGTCATTGCATGTGTGTTCTTTTAATAAACCACATGGATCCACTAGAGTCATTGCATGTGTGTTCTTTTCATAAAGCACATGGATCCACTAGAGTCATTGCATGTGTGTTATTTTCATAAACCACAACTAGAGTCACTTCATGTGTGTTGTTTTCATAAACCACATGGATCCACTAGAATTCATTGCATGTGTTTTCTTTTCAAAAACCAGATCTAGAGTCATTGCATGTGTGCTCTTTTCATAAACCACAACTAGAGTACATTGAATGTGTGTTCTTTTCATAAACCACACGGATCCATAAGAGTCATTGCATGTGTGTTCTTTTCATAAACCACAACTATAGTCATTGCATGTGTGTTCTTTTCATAAACCACAACTAGAGTCATTGCATGTGTGTTGTTTTCATAAACCACATAGATCCACCAGTGTCATTGCATGCGTGTTCTTTTCATAAACCACATGGATCCACCAGAGTCATTGCATGTGTGTTCTTTTCATAAACCACATGGATCCAGCAGAGTCATTGCATGTGTGTTCTTTTCATAAACCACAACTAGAGTCATTGCATGTGTGTTCTTTTCATAATGCACAACTAGAGTCATTGCTTGTGTGTTCTTTTTATAAACCACAACTAGAGTTTATTACGTGTGTGTTCTTTTCATAAATCACATGGATCCACTAGAGTTCATTGCATGTGTGTTCTTTTCGTAAACCACATCTAGAGTCATAGTAGGAGTGTTATTTTCATAAATCACGACTAGCGTTCATTCCATGTGTGTTCTTTTCACAAACCACATGGATCCACCAGAGTCATTGCATGTGTGTTGTTTTCATAAACCACAGCTAGAGACATAGTAGGAGTGTTCTTTTCATAAATCACAACTAGAGTTCATTCTATGTGTGTTCTTTTCATAAACCACATGGATCCACCAGAGTCATTGCATGTGTGTTGTTTTCATAAACCACAACTATAGTCATTGCATGTGTGTTCTTTTCATAAACCACATGGATCCACTAGAGTTCATTGCATGTGTGTTATTTTCATAAACCACATGGATCCACTAGAGTTCATTGCATGTGTGTTCTTTTCATAAACCACATGGATCCACTAGAATTCATTGCATGTGTTTTCTTTTCAAAAACCAGATCTAGAGTCATTGCATGTGTGTTCTTTTCATAAACCACAACTAGAGTACATTGAATGTGTGTTCTTTTCATAAACCACAACTAGAGTACATTGAATGTGTGTTCTTTTCATAAACCACATGGATCCATAAGAGTCATTGCATGTGTGTTCTTTTCATAAACCACAACTAGAGTCATTGCATGTGTGTTCTTTTCATAATGCACAACTAGAGTCATTGCTTGTGTGTTCTTTTTATAAACCACAACTAGAGTTTATTACGTGTGTGTTCTTTTCATAAATCACATGGATCCACTAGAGTTCATTGCATGTGTGTTCTTTTCGTAAACCACATCTAGAGTCATAGTAGGAGTGTTATTTTCATAAATCACAACTAGCGTTCATTCCATGTGTGTTCTTTTCACAAACCACATGGATCCACCAGGGTCATTGCATGTGTGTTTTTTTCATAAACCACAGCTAGAGACATAGTAGGAGTGTTCTTTTCATAAATCACAACTAGAGTTCATTCTATGTGTGTTCTTTTCATAAACCACATGGATCCACCAGAGTCATTGCATGTGTGTTGTTTTCATAAACCACAACTATAGTCATTGCATGTGTGTTCTTTTCATAAACCACAACTAGAGTCATTGCATGTGTGTTGTTTTCATAAACCACATGGATCCACCAGTGTCATTGCATGTGTGTTCCTTTCATAAACCACATGGATCCACCAGAGTCATTGCATGTGTGTTCTTTTCATAAACCACATGGATCCACCAGAGTCATTGCATGTGTGTTCTTTTCATAAACCAGATGGATCCACTAGAGTCATTGCATGCGTGTTATTTTCATAAACCACAACTTGAGTCACTGCATGTGTGTTCTTTTCATAAACCACATGGATCCACTAGAGTTCATTGCATGTGTGTTATTTTCATAAACCACATGGATCCACTAGAGTTCATTGCATGTGTGTTCTTTTCATAAACCACATGGATCCACTAGAATTCATTGCATGTGTTTTCTTTTCAAAAACCAGATCTAGAGTCATTGCATGTGTGTTCTTTTCATAAACCACATCTAGAGTACATTGAATGTGTGTTCTTTTCATAAACCACATGGATCCATAAGAGTCATTGCATGTGTGTTCTTTTCATAAACCACAACTATAGTCATTGCATGTGTGTTCTTTTCATAAACCACAACTAGAGTCATTGCATGTGTGTTGTTTTCATAAACCACAACTAGAGTCATTGCATGTGTGTTCTTTTCATAAACCACATGGATCCACCAGAGTCATTGCATGTGTGTTCTTTTAATAAACCACATGGATCCACTAGAGTCATTGCATGTGTGTTCTTTTCATAAAGCACATGGATCCACTAGAGTCATTGCATGTGTGTTATTTTCATAAACCACAACTAGAGTCACTGCATGTGTGTTGTTTTCATAAACCACATGGATCCACTAGAATTCATTGCATGTGTTTTCTTTTCAAAAACCAGATCTAGAGTCATTGCATGTGTGCTCTTTTCATAAACCACAACTAGAGTACATTGAATGTGTGTTCTTTTCATAAACCACACGGATCCATAAGAGTCATTGCATGTGTGTTCTTTTCATAAACCACAACTATAGTCATTGCATGTGTGTTCTTTTCATAAACCACAACTAGAGTCATTGCATGTGTGTTGTTTTCATAAACCACATAGATCCACCAGTGTCATTGCATGCGTGTTCTTTTCATAAACCACATGGATCCACCAGAGTCATTGCATGTGTGTTCTTTTCATAAACCACATGGATCCAGCAGAGTCATTGCATGTGTGTTCTTTTCATAAACCACATGGACCCACCAGAGTCATTGCATGTGTGTTGTTTTCATAAACCACAACTATAGTCATTGCATGTGTGTTCTTTTCATAAACCACATGGATCCACTAGAGTTCATTGCATGTGTGTTATTTTCATAAACCACATGGATCCACTAGAGTTCATTGCATGTGTGTTCTTTTCATAAACCACATGGATCCACTAGAATTCATTGCATGTGTTTTCTTTTCAAAAACCAGATCTAGAGTCATTGCATGTGTGTTCTTTTCATAAACCACAACTAGAGTACATTGAATGTGTGTTATTTTCATAAACCACATGGATCCATAAGAGTCATTGCATGTGTGTTCTTTTCATAAACCACAACTATAGTCATTGCATGTGTGTTCTTTTCATAAACCACAACTAGAGTCATTGCATGTGTGTTCTTTTCATAAACCACATGGATCCACCAGAGTCAGTGCATGTGTGTTCTTTTAATAAACCACATGGATCCACTAGAGTCATTGCATGTGTGTTCTTTTCATAAAGCACATGGATCCACTAGAGTCATTGCATGTGTGTTATTTTCATAAACCACAACTAGAGTCACTGCATGTGTGTTGTTTTCATAAACCACATGGATCCACTAGAATTCATTGCATGTGTTTTCTTTTCAAAAACCAGATCTAGAGTCATTGCATGTGTGCTCTTTTCATAAACCACAACTAGAGTACATTGAATGTGTGTTCTTTTCATAAACCACACGGATCCATAAGAGTCATTGCATGTGTGTTCTTTTCATAAACCACAACTATAGTCATTGCATGTGTGTTATTTTCATAAACCACAACTAGAGTCATTGCATGTGTGTTGTTTTCATAAACCACATAGATCCACCAGTGTCATTGCATGCGTGTTCTTTTCATAAACCACATGGATCCACGAGTCATTGCATGTGTGTTCTTTTCATAAACCACATGGATCTACTAGAGTCATTGCATGTGTGTTCTTTTCATAAACCACATGGATCCACTAGAGTCATTGCATGTGTGTTATTTTCATAAACCACAACTAGAGTCACTACATGTGTGTTCTTTTCATAAACCACATGGATCCACTAGAATTCATTGCATGTGTTTTCTTTTCAAAAACCAGATCTAGAGTCATTGCATGTGTGTTCTTTTCATAAACCACATCTAGAGTACATTGAATGTGTGTTCTTTTCATAAACCACATGGATCCATAAGAGTCATTGCATGTGTGTTCTTTTCGTAAACCACAACTATAGTCATTGCATGTGTGTTCTTTTCATAAACCACAACTAGAGTCATTGCATGTGTGTTGTTTTCATAAACCACAACTAGAGTCATTGCATGTGTGTTCTTTTCATAAACCACATGGATCCACCAGAGTCATTGCATGTGTGTTCTTTTAATAAACCACATGGATCCACTAGAGTCATTGCATGTGTGTTCTTTTCATAAAGAACATGGATCCACTAGAGTCATTGCATGTGTGTTATTTTCATAAACCACAACTATAGTCATTGCATGTGTGTTCTTTTCATAAACCACAACTAGAGTCATTGCATGTGTGTTGTTTTCATAAACCACAACTAGAGTCATTGCATGTGTGTTCTTTTCATAAACCACATGGATCCACCAGAGTCATTGCATGTGTGTTCTTTTAATAAACCACATGGATCCACTAGAGTCATTGCATGTGTGTTCTTTTCATAAAGCACATGGATCCACTAGAGTCATTGCATGTGTGTTATTTTCATAAACCACAACTAGAGTCACTTCATGTGTGTTGTTTTCATAAACCACATGGATCCACTAGAATTCATTGCATGTGTTTTCTTTTCAAAAACCAGATCTAGAGTCATTGCATGGTTTCTCTTTTCAAAAACCACAACCACACTACATTGAATGTGTGTTCTTTTCATAAACCACACGGATCCATAAGAGTCATTGCATGTGTGTTCTTTTCATAAACCACAACTATAGTCATTGCATGTGTGTTCTTTTCATAAACCACAACTAGAGTCATTGCATGTGTGTTGTTTTCATAAACCACATAGATCCACCAGTGTCATTGCATGCGTGTTCTTTTCATAAACCACATGGATCCACCAGAGTCATTGCATGTGTGTTCTTTTCATAAACCACATGGATCCAGCAGAGTCATTGCATGTGTGTTCTTTTCATAAACCACAACTAGAGTCATTGCATGTGTGTTCTTTTCATAATGCACAACTAGAGTCATTGCTTGTGTGTTCTTTTATAAACCACAACTAGAGTTTATTACGTGTGTGTTCTTTTCATAAATCACATGGATCCACTAGAGTTCATTGCATGTGTATTCTTTTCGTAAACCACATCTAGAGTCATAGTAGGAGTGTTATTTTCATAAATCACGACTAGCGTTCATTCCATGTGTGTTCTTTTCACAAACCACATGGATCCACCAGAGTCATTGCATGTGTGTTGTTTTCATAAACCACAGCTAGAGACATAGTAGGAGTGTTCTTTTCATAAATCACAACTAGAGTTCATTCTATGTGTGTTCTTTTCATAAACCACATGGATCCACCAGAGTCATTGCATGTGTGTTGTTTTCATAAACCACAACTATAGTCATTGCATGTGTGTTCTTTTCATAAACCACATGGATCCACTAGAGTTCATTGCATGTGTGTTATTTTCATAAACCACATGGATCCACTAGAGTTCATTGCATGTGTGTTCTTTTCATAAACCACATGGATCCACTAGAATTCATTGCATGTGTTTTCTTTTCAAAAACCAGATCTAGAGTCATTGCATGTGTGTTCTTTTCATAAACCACAACTAGAGTACATTGAATGTGTGTTCTTTTCATAAACCACAACTAGAGTACATTGAATGTGTGTTCTTTTCATAAACCACATGGATCCATAAGAGTCATTGCATGTGTGTTCTTTTCATAAACCACAACTATAGTCATTGCATGTGTGTTCTTTTCATAAACCACAACTAGAGTCATTGCATGTGTGTTCTTTTCATAAACCACATGGATCCACCAGAGTCATTGCATGTGTGTTCTTTTCATAAAGCACATGGATCCACTAGAGTCATTGCATGTGTGTTATTTTCATAAACCACAACTAGAGTCACTTCATGTGTGTTGTTTTCATAAACCACATGGATCCACTAGAATTCATTGCATGTGTTTTCTTTTCAAAAACCAGATCTAGAGTCATTGCATGTGTGCTCTTTTCATAAACCACAACTAGAGTACATTGAATGTGTGTTCTTTTCATAAACCACACGGATCCATAAGAGTCATTGCATGTGTGTTCTTTTCATAAACCACAACTATAGTCATTGCATGTGTGTTATTTTCATAAACCACAACTAGAGTCATTGCATGTGTGTTGTTTTCATAAACCACATAGATCCACCAGTGTCATTGCATGCGTGTTCTTTTCATAAACCACATGGATCCACCAGAGTCATTGCATGTGTGTTCTTTTCATAAACCACATGGATCTACTAGAGTCATTGCATGTGTGTTCTTTTCATAAACCACATGGATCCACTAGAGTCATTGCATGTGTGTTATTTTCATAAACCACAACTAGAGTCACTACATGTGTGTTCTTTTCATAAACCACATGGATCCACTAGAATTCATTGCATGTGTTTTCTTTTCAAAAACCAGATCTAGAGTCATTCCATGTGTGCTATTTTCATAAACCACAACTAGAGTACATTGAATGTGTGTTCTTTTCATAAACCACATGGATCCGTAAGAGTCGTTGCATGTATGTTCTTTTCATAAATCTCAACTAGAGTCATTGCATGTGTGTTCTTTTCATAAACCACATGGATCCACTAGTGTCATTGCATGTGTGTTCTTTTCATAAACCATAGCTAGAGTCATTGCATGTATATGTTCTTTTCATAAACCACATTGATCCACCAGAGTCATTGCATGTGTGTTATTTTCATAAACCACATGGATCCACCAGAGTCATTGCATGTGTGTTATTTTCATAAACAATAACTAGAGTCAGTGCATGTGTGTTCTTTAAATAAACCACAACTTGAGTTCATTGCATGTGTGTTCTTTTCATAAACCACATGGATCCACTAGAGTTCATCAAATGTGTGTTCTTTTCATAAACCACATCTAGAGTCATAGTAGGAGTGCTCTTTTCATAAATCACAACTATAGTTCATTGCATGGGTGTTATTTTCATAAACCACATGGATCCACCAGAGTCATTGCATGTGTGTTCTTTTCATAAACCAAAACTATAGTCATTGCATGTGTGTTCTTTTCATAAACCACAACTAGAGTCATTGCATGTGTGTTGTTTTCATAAACCACATGGATCCACCAGTGTCATTGCATGTGTGTTCTTTTCATAAACCACATGGATCCACCAGAGTCATTGCATGTGTGTTCTTTTCATAAACCACATGGATCCACCAGAGTCATTGCATGTGTGTGCTTTTCATAAACCACATGGATCCACTAGAGTCATTGCATGTGTTTTTTTTTCATAAACCAGAACTAGAGTCACTGCATGTGTGTTCTTTTCATAAACCACATTGATCCACTAGAATTCATTCCATGTGTTTTCTTTTCAAAAACCACATCTAGAGTCATTGCATGTGTAGTCTTTTCATGAACCACAACTAGAGTACATTGAATGTGTGTTCTTTTCATAAACCACATGGATCCACAAGAGTCATTGCATGTGTGTTCTTTTCATAAACCACAACTAGAGTCATTGGATGTGTGTTCTTTTCATAAACCACAACTAGTGTCATTACATGTGTTAGGACCTGAACCCAATAAGGTGCAGATCCCTGTGTTTATAGTGCTAGTCCCTGGATCGAATAGCTAGCACCCACAGTTTAAGATGTAATATTAAGAAACAAAGGTCATATTACATCGCATATCCAGGAATAAAAATAGTTCATTACAACTTACCTAGCTCATATGGCTATGTCATTACAAAGCAGCCGATATAACTATAAAGCATGGAGTCCTTCATCTTCATGTGCCATAGGCAAACATGTGGGGTGAAGACTCGTAATCCCTACTCATCAAACTTCACTATCATCAAATAATCCCGGAACATGATAAGTTACAGCCACAAGGGTCAATACATTTTGAATTGTATTGGCAAGTGTCACTAGTATGTGGATGTAAAGTGGAACCTATTATTACGTGCATATCTGGCCAGGTAGAGCTTTGGCTAGTTTGCAGCAAGAAAGGTTTTCCCTATCTTTTTATAAATAGTTTGCGACACTTATTATCAACTAAGTTACACTGGATACCCTCCAGGTAATATTTCCAATCACAACATAGTGGTACCACTGATAGAAATTAGTGAACCTAGGTTCCATTGATAGAAATCAATGAACCAACAACCTTTGTTCACCCATCAAGTTTTAACTTAGGAAATTAGAATGATGAGATTCTTGATTCTGCTTCATTGTCTTGATGCTCAGAAATTGTCCATAACCGGGGACACAACTAAGTACTTAGTTTTACCCTCTCGAGAGGTGGTGCACTTTCCCCACAAGACTCTACATGCATCGAGACGAGACTTTTCAGAAGCGATCCCTCAGACCACCACAGACGCGTTCCATCCTATCATCACTACCACCCTCTGTCCGTCTTGCTGAGTTCTCGCAACTTAGTCGGTCAAGGCAGAGCCCATATGCCATGTGGCTGCACTGGAAGCTTCACGACAAGAACGTCTCCAATCTCTTTGTTCCTGGGTGGCCGTCCACAAGTGCGATAGACCAACCGACCATAGATATGGCCCCTGAGTAACCACTCAACATAATCCAAGCAAGTGCCATTTCCACCTAGGTGTTTCATTAAGTACTTGTTTTATTATAGAAAACATATATTTTCCAATACTCCATATAATCATAATATGATATTCCATCCCGAAAACTATAGTAGGGCTAAGCATTTCTAATCTTACGATATTTCACCTACCAAGTAGAAACTACCATTCCCTATTCTACATAGGAGATATAGCATGGCATAATAATATAGTCTATCATGCATATACTATAAAAAATCCAATAAGTATAATGAAAACAGTAGGACTTGATGATAGTGCCACTTTCCTTGGTAGTAGAATATTTAGGTACTCTTCTTGACCTTTCAAAGATTACACTCCTTAAAGTCTACAACAATACAATCAAGCAAAAAGCACACTCTCAAAACTAGCATCACAAAACAACACATGAATACAACAAAATACATGCAAACATACAACAAGATATTTTTTTGAACAAGTTGTTACAGCAAGTTTCTGAACACTACAAACACCTACTGGTCCTTTTATATAATTGAAATTCCAATTGGAACCATTTTAGTGCAATTTGGTTAATTAAAGTATTTTTCTTTTACTAGGATAAGGCTTATTCAATGTGATATTTGTTACTGCCATAAAATTATAAGTTTAATTTTTTTGTGTTTATATTTATGGTCAGAGGGTTCAATACACAACCATTTGCAAAAGGTTTCACTCAAAAATAATTTTTAGAACATGTTTTCTAGCCAAATTACTACACAATTGGTTCTGTATAAAACGTGATTTTCACCATCACAAAAGTACCGAATTGTTGTTCTAATATGTTCTACTCATTTTTTTGAATCCATAGACATATTATTTGCTAAATTTGGATAAGCAGAACTTAATCTATGAATTTTTGAAGTTTGTAGGTTCATATGTCTAAAAATCCGAAAATACAAGTAGAGATGACACTTGGCAGATTTCTATTGGAGGATACCCCTTCGGTAAGTGATCTTTTGATGTCCCTTAGATGAAGATCAAACGGATCAGGTTAGCTCACCGGAAAGATCGCCGGAATAGCGGGCACGAGCTTGGCGTTGATGTTCTCGTCGCTAGGAACATATCCGAAGTTGAAGAAGACGTGGACGGCGTAGAGGACGTCGAGGCGGTGCTTGGAGACGTGATGAATAGCTCGGTCCTCTCCAGTGTTGGCGAAAATCCACGGCTGGAGTGACGTACGATGTCGGGCGGCGCGGTCAACTACAACAAGAAGGTGAACCATGATGTCCTGGAGGTAGGCAACGATGAGGAGAGTATTCTGGTTCGAGGAATTGACAAGTTGCTCACCGTGGACGACAAGATCTGACGATGAACTCCGGTTTTTGGCTAATCTTGGCATCGTTGGTATAGATCGTAGAGACATCCTCTCGAGAAAGTTTAGGAACGAAAGTGAAGGAGGAGGAATAGAGGAACGCGCTGCTTCTCTCTGATATGCTCTAGGAAGGGAGATCGGAGGTTGTATGATGACATATGGCGTTCAGTTTACGGTATTGGTTTGAGAGATTAAGGCATTAAAGTGAGAATCTAATGGCCTGAATGGAACCTCCACTTGATTATAAATGTTTTTGGTTTTGAAGTCGAAGAGAAACAGTCATTGGAATTGATGGGGAGAGGAGAGGAGAAGATATACTAACATGAACATGACTCTCTGGTTCGTGTACATGAGCAGGAGGTGGAAGAAGGTGGATCGTCTCAACGGGCCAGATTGGGTCGGCCCTCTTTGAAAGGAAGGGAGAAAAAATATGAGAGGGAGAGGGCTTGCTGGACTGGGCCAGGTTAGATAGGGTATACGTCTCCTTTTTTTTAAACGTTTTTTTTCTTTTTCTGTTTTCTTCAAATAACTTTTGATTTAGAGCTCTAAATGGATCCATTCAAATTTCCAAAAATTTATAAAATCAACAACATCATTTTAGGATTATCTATCTTATTTATTATTCAATTCAAACAATAACATTTATAAATATTTACTTTGGCCTATATAGTTCTCTTTTTTTTACTTAGTTACTTTCCTTCATATCTTTTATCTAAAACTCCAAAAAGGATCAAACCAATTTACAAAGTTTTATAAAATAATTCTTTACCATTATATTTTATTTAAATATACTTTTGTTCCATTTAGATATGGATTTTAGATATGGCTTATCTTGACTTTGCAATATAATCTCATCTCTTTTCCTCTTTACCAAATAAATTATATATTTTGATTTATAGTTTCAAAAACCAAAAAGGTGATTATTATTTGTATAATTCTATTTAATAATTATCTTTATAAACCATTTAAGAATACTTTTATTTCATTTAGTTATTGATTTTTGGTAGGTACTTTATTGGCCTTGGAATTTTCTTATTTCTTATTTTCTTTCCTTTCTTACATAAAACGTATCTTTTTATCTAAGGCTCCAAATAGTGTGAAACTAATTCCTATGGTTTTGTAATTTTGTTATTTTTTCTTATAGATCATTTAGGAATGCTCTTGCTCAATTTTTATATGGGACAAAGGCATAGTCTTGTATTGAACTTGATGGTGATTTATCTTATTAGTGTTTAGGTTTTGGGTCTATCTTTTTTTTCTTCCGAGGTTGACAAGATACATGTCATGGATGATTGAATTTTATCTTCGGATAATTTATTTGTCACTTCCTCATTCAAAATTCTTTTTGTTTAAGTAAGGTTCCGATAGAGGAACAAAAAGTTTTCTTTTCCCCCTAAATTTCATAATTTATTTATTTTGTTTATTTGATTTTCACATTTCAAAATTTGGAAAATTTTGGGATGTGACAACATGTGTGTTCTTTTCATAAACCACAGCTAGAGTCATTGCATGTGTGTTCTTTTCGCAAACCACATTGATCCACCAGAGTCATTGCATGTGTGTTATTTTCATAACCCACATGGATCCACCAGTGTCATTGTATGTGTGTTCTTTTCATAAACAACAACTAGAGTCATTGCATGTGTGTTCTTTTCATAAACCACAACTAGATTCACTGCATATGTGTTCTTTTCATAAACCACAACTAGAGTCCATTACATGTGTGTTCTTTTCATAAACCACATGGATCCACTAGAGTCATTGCATGTGTGTTATTTTCATAAACCACAACTAGAGTCACTACATGTGTATTCTTTTCATAAACCACGTGGATCCACTAGAATTCATTGCATGTGTGTTCTTTTCATAAATCACAACTAGAGTACATTGAATGTGTGTTCTGTTTATAAACCACATGGATCCACAAGAGTCATTACATGTGTGTTCTTTTCATAAACCACAACTATAGTCATTGCATGTGTGTTATTTTCATAAACCACATGGATCCACCAGAGTCATTGCATGTATGTTCTTTTCATAAACCACTTTGATCCACCAGATTCATTACATATGTGTTATTTTCATAAACCACATGGATCCACCCGAGTCATTGCATGTGTGTTCTTTTCATAAACAACAACTAGGGTCATTGAATGTATGTTCTTTTCATAAACCACAACTAGAGTCATTGCATATGTGTTCTTTTCATAAACCACAACTAGAGTCCATTACATGTGTGTTCTTTTCATAATCCACATGGATCCACTAGAGTTCATTGCATGTGTGTTCTTTTCATAAACCACATGGAGCCACTAGATTTCATTGCATGTGTGTTCTTTTCATAAACCACATCTAGAGTCATTGCATGTGTGTTCTTTTCATAAACCACAACTTGAGTTCATTGCATGTGTGTTCTTTTCATAAACCACATGGATCCACCAGAGTCATTGCATGTGTGTTCTTTTCATAAACCACATGGATCCACCAGAGTCATTGCATGTGTGTTCTTTTCATAAACCACATGGATCCACCAGAGTCATTGCATGTGTGTTATTTTCCTAAACCACAACTAGAGTCATTGCATGTTTGTTCTTTTCATAAACCACAACTAGAGTCCATTACATGTGTGTTATTTTCATAAACCACATGGATCCACTAGAGTTCATTGCATTTGTGTTCTTTTCATAAACCACATGGAGCCACTAGATTTCATTGCATGTGTGTTCTTTTCATAAACCACATCTAGAGTCATTGCATGTGTGTCATAAACCACAACTTGAGTTCATTGCATGTGTGTTCTTTTCATAAACCACATCTAGAGTCATTGCATGTGTGTTCTTTTCATAAACCACAACTAGAGTTCATTGCATGTGTGTTCTTTTCATAAAACACATCTAGAGTCATAGTAGGAGTGTTCTTTTCATAAATCACAACTACAGTTCATTGCATGTGTGTTATTTTCATAAACCACATGGATCCACCAGAGTCATTGCATGTGTGTTCTTTTCATAAACCACAACCATAGTCATTGCATGTGTGTTCTTTTCATAAACCACAACTAGAGTCATTGCATGTGTGTTGTTTTCATAAACCACATGGATCCACGAGTGTCATTGCATGTGTATTCTCTTCATAAACCACAACTAGAGTCATTGCATGTGTGTTCTTTTCATAAACCACAACTAGAGTCATTGTGTGTGTTGTTTTCATAAATCACATGGATCCACCAGTGTCATTGCATGTGTGTTCTTTTCATAAACCACATGGATCCACTAGAGTCATTGCATGTGTGTTATTTTCATAAACCACAACTCGAGTCACTACATGTGTATTATTTTCATAAACCACATGGATCCACTAGAATTCATTGCATGTGTTTTCTTTTCAAAAACCACATCTAGAGTCATTGCATGTGTGTTCTTTTCATAAACCACAACTAGAGTACATTGAATGTGTGTTCTTTTCATAAACCACATGGATCCACAAGAGTCATTGCATGTGTGTTCTTTTCATAAACCACAACTAGAGTCATTGCATGTGTGTTCTTTTCATAAACCACATGGATCCACCAGAGTCATTGCATGTGTGTTCTTTTCATAAACCACATTGATCCACCAGAGTCATTGCATGTGTGTTATTTTCATAAACCACATGGATACACCACAGTCATTGCATGTGTGTTCTTTTCATAAACAACAACTAGAATAATTGCATGTGTGTTCTTTTCATAAACCACAACTAGAGTCATTGCATATGTGTTCTTTTCATAAACCACAACTAGAGTCCATTACATGTGTGTTCTTTTCATAATCCACATGGATCCACTAGAGTTCATTGAATGTGTGTTACTTTCATAAACCACATGGAGCTACTAGATTTCATTGCATGTGTGTTCTTTTCATAAACCACATCTAGAGTCATTGCATGTGTGTTCTTTTCATAAACCACAACTTTAGTTCATTGCATGTGTGTTCTTTTCATAAACCACATGGATCCACCAGAGTCATTGCATGTGTGTTCTTTTCATAAACCACATGGATCCACCAGAGTCATTGCATGTGTGTTCTTTTCCTAAACCACATGGATCCACCAGAGTCATTGCATGTGTGTTATTTTCCTAAACCACAACTAGAGTCATTGAAGGTTTGTTCTTTTCATAAACCACAACTAGAGTCCATTACATGTGTGTTATTTTCATAAACCACATGGATCCACTAGAGTTTATTGCATTTGTGTTCTTTTCATAAACCACATGGAGCCACTAGATTTCATTGCATGTGTGTTCTTTTCATAAACCACATCTAGAGTCATTGCATGTGTGTTATTTTCATAAACCACAACTTGAGTTCATTGCATGTGTGTTCTTTTCATAAACCACATCTAGAGTCATTGCATGTGTGTTCTTTTCATAAACCACAACTAGAGTTCATTGCATGTGTGTTCTTTTCATAAAACACATCTAGAGTCATAGTAGGAGTGTTCTTTTCATAAATCACAACTAGAGTTCATTGCATGTGTGTTATTTTCATAAACCACATGGATCCACCAGAGTCATTGCATGTGTGTTCTTTTCATAAACCACAACCATAGTCATTGCATGTGTGTTCTTTTCATAAGATACAACTAGAGTCATTGCATGTGTGTTGTTTTCATAAACCACATGGATCCACGAGTGTCATTGCATGTATATTCTCTTCATAAACCACAACTAGAGTCATTGCATGTGTGTTCTTTTCATAAACCACAACTAGAGTCATTGTGTGTGTTGTTTTCATAAATCACATGGATCCACCAGTGTCATTGCATGTGTGTTCTTTTCATAAACCACATGGATCCACTAGAGTCATTGCATGTGTGTTATTTTCATAAACCACAACTAGAGTCACTACATGTGTATTCTTTTCATAAACCACATGGATCCACTAGAATTCATTGCATGTGTTTTCTTTTCAAAAACCACATCTAGAGTCATTGCATGTGTGTTCTTTTCATAAACCACAACTAGAGTACATTGAATGTGTGTTCTTTTCATAAACCACATGGATCCACAAGAGTCATTGCATGTGTGTTCTTTTCATAAACCACAACTAGAGTCATTGCATGTGTGTTCTTTTCATAAACCACATGGATCCACCAGAGTCATTGCATGTGTGTTCTTTTCATAAACCACATTGATCCACCAGAGTCATTGCATGTGTGTTATTTTCATAAACCACATGGATCCACCAGTGTCATTGCATGTGTGTTCTTTTCATAAACAACAACTAGAGTCATTGCATGTGTGTTCTTTTCATAAACCACAACTAGAGTCATTGCATATGTGTTCTTTTCATAAACCACAACTAGAGTCCATTACATGTGTGTTCTTTTCATAATCCACATGGATCCACTAGAGTTCATTGAATGTGTGTTACTTTCATAAACCACATGGAGCTACTAGATTTCATTGCATGTGTGTTCTTTTCATAAACCACATCTAGAGTCATTGCATGTGTGTTCTTTTCATAAACCACAACTTGAGTTCATTGCATGTGTGTTCTTTTCATAAACCACATGGATCCACCAGAGTCATTGCATGTGTGTTCTTTTCATAAACCACATGGATCCACCAGAGTCATTGCATGTGTGTTCTTTTCATAAACCACATGGATCCACTAGAGTCATTGCATGTGTGTTATTTTCCTAAACCACAACTAGAGTCATTGCATGTTTGTTCTTTTCATAAACCACAACTAGAGTCCATTACATGTGTGTTATTTTCATAAACCACATGGATCCACTAGAGTTCATTGCATTTGTGTTCTTTTCATAAACCACATGGAGCCACTAGATTTCATTGCATGTGTGTTCTTTTCATAAACCACATCTAGAGTCATTGCATGTGTGTTATTTTCATAAACCACAACTTGAGTTCATTGCATGTGTGTTCTTTTCATAAACCACATCTAGAGTCATTGCATGTGTGTTCTTTTCATAAACCACAACTAGAGTCCATTGCATGTGTGTTCTTTTCATAAAACACATCTAGAGTCATAGTAGGAGTGTTCTTTTCATAAATCACAACTAGAGTTCATTGCATGTGTGTTATTTTCATAAACCACATGGATCCACCAGAGTCATTGCATGTGTGTTCTTTTCATAAACCACAACTATAGTCATTGCATGTGTGTTCTTTTCATAAACCACAACTAGAGTCATTGCATGTGTGTTGTTTTCATAAACCACATGGATCCACTAGTGTCATTGCATGTGTATTCTTTTCATAAACCACAACTAGAGTCATTGCATGTGTGTTCTTTTCATAAACCACAACTAGAGTCATTGCATGTGTGTTCTTTTCATAAACCACATGGATCCACCAGAGTCATTGCATGTGTGTTCTTTTCATAAACCACATGGATCCACTAGAGTCATTGCATGTGTGTTATTTTCATAAACCACAACTAGAGTCACTACATGTGTATTCTTTTCATAAACCACATGGATCCACTAGAATTCATTGCATGTGTTTTCTTTTCAAAAACCACATCTAGAGTCATTGCATGTGTGTTCTTTTCATAAACCACAACTAGAGTACATTGAATGTGTGTTCTTTTCATAAACCACATGGATCCACAAGAGTCATTGCATGTGTGTTCTTTTCATAAACCACATGGATCCACCAGAGTCATTGCATGTGTGTTATTTTCATAAACCACATGGATCCACCAGTGTCATTGCATGTGTGTTCTTTTCATAAACAACAACTAGAGTCTTTGCATGTGTGTTCTTTTCATAAACCACAACTAGAGTCCATTACATGTGTGTTCTTTTCATAATCCACATGGATCCACTAGAGTTCATTGCATGTGTGTTCTTTTCATAAACCACATGGAGCCACTAGATTTCATTGCATGTGTTCTTTTCATAAACCACATCTAGAGTCATTGCATGTGTGTTCTTTTCATAAACCACAACTTGAGTTCATTGCATGTGTGTTCTTTTCATAAACCACATGGATCCACCAGAGTCATTGCATGTGTGTTCTTTTCATAAACCACAACTAGAGTCATTGCATGTGTGTTCTTTTCATAAACCACATGGAGCCACTAGATTTCATTGCATGTGTGTTCTTTTCATAAACCACAACTTGAGTTCATTGCATGTGTGTTCTTTTCATAAACCACATGGATCCACCAGATTCATTGCATGTGTGTTCTTTTCATAAACCACATGGATCCACTAGAGTCATTGCATGTGTGTTATTTTCCTAAACCACAACTAGAGTCACTACATGTTTGTTCTTTTCATAAACCACAACTAGAGTCCATTACATGTGTGTTATTTTCATAAACCACATGGATCCACTAGAGTTCATTGCATTTGTGTTCTTTTCATAAACCACATGGAGCCACTAGATTTCATTGCATGTGTGTTATTTTCATAAACCACATCTAGAGTCATTGCATGTGTGTTATTTTCATAAACCACAACTTGAGTTCATTGCATGTGTGTTCTTTTCATAAACCACATCTAGAGTCATTGCATGTGTGTTCTTTTCATAAATCACAACTAGAGTTCATTACATGTGTGTTCTTTTCATAAAACACATGGATCCACTAGAGTTCAGTGCATGTGTGTTCTTTTCATAAACCACATGGATCCACCAGAGTCATTGCATGTGTGTTCTTTTCATAAACCAGAAGTATAGTCATTGCATGTGTGTTCTTTTCATAAACCACATGGATCCACCAGAGTCATTGCATGTGTGTTCTTTTCATAAACCAGAAGTATAGTCATTGCATGTGTGTTCTTTTCATAAACCACAACTAGAGTCATTGCATGTGTGTTCTTTTCATAAACCACATGGATCCACCAGAGTCATTGCATGTGTGTTCTTTTCATAAACCACATGGATCCACTAGAGTCATTGCATGTGTGTTCTTTTCATAAACCACATCTAGAGTCATTGCATGTGTGTTCTTTTCATAAATCACAACTAGAGTTCATAACATGTGTGTTCTTTTCATAATCCACATGGATCCACTAGAGTTCATTGCATGTGTGTTCTTTTCATAAATGACACGGAGCCACTAGATTTCATTGCATGTGTGTTCTTTTCATAAACCACATCTAGAGTCACTGCATGTGTGTTCTTTTCATAAACCACAACTTGAGTTCATTGCATGTGTGTTCTTTTCATAAACCACATCTAGAGTCATTGCATGTGTGTTCTTTTCATAAACCACATGGAGCCACTAGATTTCATTGCATGTGTGTTCTTTTCATAAACCACATCTAGAGTCATTGCATGTGTGTTATTTTCATAAACCACAACTTGAGTTCATTGCATGTGTGTTCTTTTCATAAACCACATCTAGAGTCATTGCATGTGTGTTCTTTTCATAAACCACAACTAGAGTTCATTGCATGTGTGTTCTTTTCATAAAACACATGGATCCACTAGAGTTCATTGCATGTGTGTTCTTTTCATAAACCACATGGAGCCACTAGAATTCATTGCATGTGTGTTCTTTTCATAAACCACATCTAGAGTCATTGCATGTGTGTTCTTTTCATAAACCACAACTTCAGTTCATTGCATGTGTGTTCTTTTCATAAACCACATGGATCCACCAGAGTCATTGCATGTGTGTTCTTTTCATAAACCACAACTAGAGTCATTGCATGTGTGTTCTTTTCATAAACCACAACTAGAGTCATTGCATGTGTGTTGTTTTCATAAACCACATGGATCCACTAGTGTCATTGCATGTGTATTCTTTTCATAAACCACAACTAGAGTCATTGCATGTGTGTTCTTTTCATAAACCACAACTAGAGTCATTGCATGTGTGTTCTTTTCATAAACCACATGGATCCACCAGAGTCATTGCATGTGTGTTCTTTTCATAAACCACATGGATCCACTAGAGTCATTGCATGTGTGTTATTTTCATAAACCACAACTAGAGTCACTACATGTGTATTATTTTCATAAACCACATGGATCCACTAGAATTCATTGCATGTGTTTTCTTTTCAAAAACCACATCTAGAGTCATTGCATGTGTGTTCTTTTCATAAACCACAACTTGAGTTCATTGCATGTGTGTTCTTTTCATAAACCACATCTAGAGTCATTGCATGTGTGTTCTTTTCATAAACCACAACTAGAGTTCATTGCATGTGTGTTCTTTTCATAAACCACATGGATCCACCAGAGTCATTGCATGTGTGTTCTTTTCATAAACCACAACTATAGTCATTGCATGTGTGTTCTTTTCATAAACCACAACTAGAGTCATTGCATGTGTGTTGTTTTCATAAACCACATGGATCCACCAGTGTCATTGCATGTGTATTCTTTTCATAAACCACAACTAGAGTCATTGCATGTGTGTTCTTTTCATAAACCACAACTAGAGTCATTGCATGTGTGTTCTTTTCATAAACCACATGGATCCACTAGAGTCATTGCATGTGTGTTCTTTTCATAAACCACATGGATCCACTAGAGTCATTGCATGTGTGTTATTTTCATAAACCACAACTAGAGTCACTACATGTGTATTCTTTTCATAAACCACATGGATCCACTAGAATTCATTGCATGTGTTTTCTTTTCAAAACCACATCTAGAGTCATTGCATGTGTGTTCTTTTCATAAACCACAACTAGAGTACATTGAATGTGTGTTCTTTTCATAAACCACATGGATCCACCAGAGTCATTGCATGTGTGTTCTTTTCATAAACCACATGGATCCACCAGTGTCATTGCATGTGTGTTCTTTTCATAAACCACATGGACCCACTATAGTTATTGCATGTGTGTTATTTTCATAAACCACATGGATCCACCAGAGTCATTGCATGTGTGTTCTTTTCATAAACAACAACTAGAGTCATTGCATGTGTGTTCTTTTCATAAACCACAACTAGAGTCATTGCATATGTGTTCTTTTCATAAACCACAACTAGAGTCCATTACATGTGTGTTCTTTTCATAATCCACATGGATCCACTAGAGTTCATTGCATGTGTGTTCTTTTCATAAACCACATGGAGCCACTAGATTTCATTGCATGTGTGTTCTTTTCATAAACCACATCTAGAGTCATTGCCTGTGTGTTCTTTTCATAAACCACAACTTGAGTTCATTGCATGTGTGTTCTTTTCATAAACCACATCTAGAGTCATTGCATGTGTGTTCTTTTCATAAACCACAACTAGAGTCATTGCATGTGTGTTGTTTTCATAAACCACATGGATCCACTAGTGTCATTGCATGTGTATTCTTTTCATAAACCACAACTAGAGTCATTGCATGTGTGTTCTTTTCATAAACCACATGGATCCACCAGAGTCATTGCATGTGTGTTCTTTTCATAAACCACAACTAGAGTCATTGCATGTTTGTTCTTTTCATAAACCACAACTAGAGTCCATTACATGTGTGTTATTTTCACAAACCACATGGATCCACTAGAGTTCATTGCATGTGTGTTCTTTTCATAAACCACATGGAGCCACTAGATTTCATTGCATGTGTGTTCTTTTCATAAACCACATCTAGAGTCATTGCATGTGTGTTATTTTCATAAACCACAACTTGAGTTCATTGCATGTGTGTTCTTTTCATAAACCACATCTAGAGAGTCATTGCATGTGTGTTATTTTCATAAACCACAACTAGAGTTCATTGCATGTGTGTTCTTTTCATAAAACACATGGATCCACTAGAGTTCATTGCATGTGTGTTCTTTTCATAAACCACATCTAGAGTCATTGCGTGTTTGTTCTTTTCATAAACCACAACTTCAGTTCATTGCATGTGTGTTCTTTTCATAAACCACATGGATCCACCAGAGTCATTGCATGTGTGTTCTTTTCATAAACCACAACTAGAGTCATTGCATGTGTGTTCTTTTCATAAACCACAACTAGAGTCATTGCATGTGTGTTCTTTTCATAAACCACATGGATCCACTAGAGTCATTGCATGTGTGTTCTTTTCATAAACCACATGGATCCACTAGAGTCATTGCATGTGTGTTCTTTTCATAAACCACAACTAGAGTCATTGCATATGTGTTCTTTTCATAAACCACAACTAGAGTCCATTACATGTGTGTTATTTTCATAAACCACATGGATCCACTAGAGTTCATTGCATGTGTGTTCTTTTCATAAACCACATGGAGCCACTAGATTTCATTGCATGTGTGTTCTTTTCATAAACCACATCTAGAGTCATTGCATGTGTGTTATTTTCATAAACCACAACTTGAGTTCATTGCATGTGTGTTCTTTTCATTAACCACATTCCTCCACTAGAGTCATTGCATGTGTGTTCTTTTCATAAACCACAACTAGAGTCATTGCATGTGTGTTCTTTTCATAAACCACATGGATCCACTAGAATTCATTGCATGTGTGTTCTTTTCATAAACCACATCTAGAGTCATTGCATGTGTGTTCTTTTCATAAACCACAACTAGAGTCATTGCATGTGTGTTCTTTTCATAAACCACATGGATCCACAAGAGTCATTGCATGTGTGTTCTTTTCATAAACCACAACTAGAGTCATTATAGTTGTGTTCTTTTCATAAACCACAACTAGAGTCATTGCATGTGTGTGTTTTCATAAACCACATGGATCCACCAGAGTCATTGCATGTGTGTTCTTTTCATAAACCACATGGATCCACTAGAGTCATTGCATGTGTGTTCTTTTCATAAACCACATGGATCCACCAGAGTCATTGCATGTGTGTTCTTTTCATAAACAACAACTAGAGTCATTGCATGTGTGTTCTTTTCATAAACCAGAACTAGAGTCATTGCATATGTGTTCTTTTCATAAACCACAACTAGAGTCCATTACATGTGTGTTCTTTTCATAATCCACATGGATCCACTAGAGTTCATTGCATGTGTGTTCTTTTCATAAACCACATGGAGCCACTAGATTTCATTGCATGTGTGTTCTTTTCATAAACCACATCTAGAGTCATTGCATGTGTGTTCTTTTCATAAACCACAACTTGAGTTCATTGCATGTGTGTTCTTTTCATAAACCACATGGATCCACCAGAGTCATTGCATGTGTGTTCTTTTCATAAACCACATGGATCCACCAGAGTCATTGCATGTGTGTTCTTTTCATAAACCACATGGATCCACTAGAGTCATTGCATGTGTGTTATTTTCATAAACCACAACTAGAGTCATTGCATGTTTGTTCTTTTCATAAACCACAACTAGAGTCCATTACATGTGTGTTATTTTCACAAACCACATGGATCCACTAGAGTTCATTGCATTTGTGTTCTTTTCATAAAATACACGGAGCCACTAGATTTCATTGCATGTGTGTTCTTTTCATAAACCACATCTAGAGTCATTGCAAGTGTGTTATTTTCATAAACCACAACTTGAGTTCATTGCATGTTAGTTCTTTTCATAAACCACATCTAGAGAGTCATTGCATGTGTGTTATTTTCATAAACCACAACTAGAGTTCATTGCATGTGTGTTCTTTTCATAAAACACATGGATCCACTAGAGTTCATTGCATGTGTGTTCTTTTCATAAACCACATCTAGAGTCATTGCATGTGTGTTCTTTTCATAAATCACAACTAGAGTTCATTGCATGTGTGTTCTTTTCATAAACCACATGGATCCACCAGAGTCATTGCATGTGTGTTCTTTTCATAAACCACAACTATAGTCATTGCATCTGTGTTCTTTTCATAAACCACAACTAGAGTCATTGCATGTGTGTTGTTTTCATAAACCACATGGATCCACGAGAGTCATTGCATGTGTATTCTGTTCATAAACCACATGGATCCACCAGAGTCATTGCATGTGTGTTATTTTCCTAAACCACAACTAGAGTCATTGCATGTTTGTTCTTTTCATAAACCACAACTAGAGTCCATTACATGTGTGTTATTTTCATAAACCACATGGATCCACTAGAGTTCATTGCATTTGTGTTCTTTTCATAAACCACATGGAGCCACTAGATTTCATTGCATGTGTGTTCTTTTCATAAACCACATCTAGAGTCATTGCATGTGTGTTATTTTCATAAACCACAACTTGAGTTCATTGCATGTGTGTTCTTTTCATAAACCACATCTAGAGTCATTGCATGTGTGTTCTTTTCATAAACCACAACTAGAGTTCATTGCATGTGTGTTCTTTTCATAAAACACATGGATCCACTAGAGTTCATTGCATGTGTGTTCTTTTCATAAACCACATCTAGAGTCATTGCATGTGTGTTCTTTTCATAAACCACAACTAGAGTCATTGCATGTGTGTTCTTTTCATAAACCACATGGATCCACCAGTGTCATTGCATGTGTGTTCTTTTCATAAACCACAACTAGAGTCATTGCATGTGTGTTCTTTTCATAAACCACAACTAGAGTCATTGCATGTGTGTTGTTTTCATAAACCACATGGATCCACCAGTGTCATTGCATGTGTGTTCTTTTCATAAACCACATGGATCCACCAGAGTCATTGCATGTGTGTTCTTTTCATAAACCACATGGATCCACCAGAGTCATTGCATGTGTGTTCTTTTCATAAACCACATGGATCCACTAGAGTCATTGCATGTGTGTTATTTTCATAAACCACAACTTGAGTTCATTGCATGTGTGTTCTTTTCATAAACCACATGGATCCACTAGAATTCATTGCATGTGTTTTCTTTTCAAAAACCACATCTAGAGTCATTGCATGTGTGTTCTTTTCATAAACCACAACTAGAGTACATTGAATGTGTGTTCTTTTCATAAACCACATGGATCCACAAGAGTCATTGCATGTGTGTTCTTTTCATAAACCACAACTAGAGTCATTGCATGTGTGTTCTTTTCATAAACCACATGGATCCACCAGAGTCATTGCATGTGTGTTCTTTTCATAAACCACATTGATCCACCAGAGTCATTGCATGTGTGTTATTTTCATAAACCACATGGATCCACCAGAGTCATTGCATGTGTGTTCTTTTCATAAACAACAACTAGAGTCATTGCATGTGTGTTCTTTTCATAAACCACAACTAGAGTCATTGCATGTGTTCTTTTCATAAACCACAACTAGAGTCCATTACATGTGTGTTCTTTTCATAATCCACATGGATCCACTAGAGTTCATTGCATGTGTGTTCTTTTCATAAACCACATGGAGCCACTAGATTTCATTGCATGTGTGTTCTTTTCATAAACCACATCTAGAGTCATTGCATGTGTGTTCTTTTCATAAACCACAACTTGAGTTCATTGCATGTGTGTTCTTTTCATAAACCACATGGATCCACCAGAGTCATTGCATGTGTGTTCTTTTCATAAACCACATGGATCCACCAGAGTCATTGCATGTGTGTTCTTTTCATAAACCACAACTATAGTCATTGCATCTGTGTTCTTTTCATAAACCACAACTAGAGTCATTGCATGTGTGTTGTTTTCATAAACCACATGGATCCACGAGAGTCATTGCATGTGTGTTCTTTTCATAAACCACATGGATCCACCAGAGTCATTGCATGTGTGTTATTTTCCTAAACCACAACTAGAGTCATTGCATGTTTGTTCTTTTCATAAACCACAACTAGAGTCCATTACATGTGTGTTATTTTCATAAACCACATGGATCCACTAGAGTTCATTGCATTTGTGTTCTTTTCATAAACCACATGGAGCCACTAGATTTCATTGCATGTGTGTTCTTTTCATAAACCACATCTAGAGTCATTGCAAGTGTGTTATTTTCATAAACCACAACTTGAGTTCATTGCATGTGTGTTCTTTTCATAAACCACATCTAGAGTCATTGCATGTGTGTTCTTTTCATAAACCACAACTAGAGTTCATTGCATGTGTGTTCTTTTCATAAAACACATGGATCCACTAGAGTTCATTGCATGTGTGTTCTTTTCATAAACCACATATAGAGTCATAGTAGGAGTGTTCTTTTCATAAATCACAACTAGAGTCATTGCATGTGTGTTGTTTTCATAAACCACATGGATCCACAAGTGTCATTGCATGTGTATTCTTTTCATAAACCACAACTAGAGTCATTGCATGTGTGTTCTTTTCATAAACCACAACTAGAGTCATTGTGTGTGTTGTTTTCATAAATCACATGGATCCACCAGTGTCATTGCATGTGTGTTCTTTTCATAAACCACATGGATCCACCAGAGTCATTGCATGTGTGTTCTTTTCATAAACCACATGGATCCACCAGAGTCATTGCATGTGTGTTCTTTTCATAAACCACATGGATCCACTAGAGTCATTGCATGTGTGTTATTTTCATAAACCACAAGTAGAGTCACTACATGTGTGTTCTGTTCATAAACCACATGGATCCACTAGAATTCATTGCATGTGTTTTCTTTTCAAAAACCACATCTAGAGTCATTGCATGTGTGTTCTTTTCATAAACCACAACTAGAGTACATTGAATGTGTGTTCTTTTCATAAACCACATGGAACCACAAGAGTCATTGCATGTGTGTTCTTTTCATAAACCAGAACTAGAGTCATTGCATGTGTGTTCTTTTCATAAACCACATGGATCCACCAGAGTCATTGCATGTGTGTTCTTTTCATAAACCACATTGATCCACCAGAGTCATTGCATGTGTGTTATTTTCATAAACCACATGGATCCACCAGAGTCATTGCATGTGTGTTCTTTTCAAAAACAACAACTAGAGTCATTGCATGTGTGTTCTTTTCATAAACCACAACTAGAGTCATTGCATATGTGTTCTTTTCATAAACCACAACTAGAGTCCATTACATGTGTGTTCTTTTCATAATCCACATGGATCCACTAGAGTTCATTGCATGTGTGTTCTTTTCATAAACCACATGGAGCCACTAGATTTCATTGCATGTGTGTTCTTTTCATAAACCACATCTAGAGTCATTGCATGTGTGTTCTTTTCATAAACCACAACTTGAGTTCATTGCATGTGTGTTCTTTTCATGAACCACCTGGATCCACCAGAGTTATTGCATGTGTGTTCTTTTCATAAACCACATGGATCCACCAGATTCATTGCATGTGTGTTCTTTTCATAAACCACATGGATCCACTAGAGTCATTGCATGTGTGTTATTTTCCTAAACCACAACTAGAGTCACTGCATGTTTGTTCTTTTCATAAACCACAACTAGAGTCCATTACATGTGTGTTATTTTCATAAACCACATGGATCCACTAGAGTTCATTGCATTTGTGTTCTTTTCATAAACCACATGGAGCCACTAGATTTCATTGCATGTGTGTTCTTTTCATAAACCACATCTAGAGTCATTGCAAGTGTGTTATTTTCATAAACCACAACTTGAGTTCATTGCATGTGTGTTCTTTTCATAAACCACATGGAGGCACTAGATTTCATTGCATGTGTGTTCTTTTCGTAAACCACATCTAGAGTCATTGCAAGTGTGTTATTTTCATAAACCACGACATGAGTTCATTGCATGTGTGTTATTTTCATAAACCACATCTAGAGACATTGAATGAGTGTTATTTTCATAAACCACAACTAGAGTTCATTGCATGTGTGTTCTTTTCATAAACCACAACTAGAGTCATTGCATGTGTGTTCTTTTCATAAAACAAATGGATCCACTAGAGTTCATTGCATGTGTGTTCTTTTCATAAAATACATGGATCCACTAGAGTTCATTGCATGTGTGTTCTTTTCATAAACCACATCTAGAGTCATGGCATGTGTGTTCTTTTCATAAACCACAACTTGAGTTCATTGCATGTGTGTTCTTTTCATAAACCACATGGATCCACCAGAGTCATTGCATGTGTGTTCTTTTCATAAACCACAACTATAGTCGTTGCATGTGTGTTCTTTTCATAAACCACAACTAGAGTCATTGCATGTGTGTTGTTTTCATAAACCACATGGATCCATTAGTGTCATTGCATGTGTATTCTTTTCATAAACCACATGGATCCACCAGAGTCATTGCATGTGTGTTATTTTCCTAAACCACAACTAGAGTCATTGCATGTTTGTTATTTTCATAACCCACAACTAGAGTCCATTACATGTGTGTTATTTTCATAAACCACATGGATCCACTAGATTTCATTGCATTTGTGTTCTTTTCATAAACCACATGGAGCCACTAGATTTCATTGCATGTGTGTTCTTTTCATAAACCACATCTAGAGTCATTGCATGTGTGTTATTTTCATAAACCACAACTTGAGTTCATTGCATGTGTGTTCTTTTCATAAACCACATCTAGAGTCATTGCATGTGTGTTCTTTTCATAAACCACAACTAGAGTTCATTGCATGTGTGTTCTTTTCATAAACCACATCTAGAGTCATTGCTTGTGTGTTCTTTTCATAAACCACAACTAGAGTTCATTGCATGTGTGTTCTTTTCATAAACCACATCTAGAGTCATAGTAGGAGTGTTCTTTTCATAAATCACAACTAGAGTTCATTGCATGTGTGTTCTTTTCATAAACCACATGGATCCACCAGAGTCATTGCATGTGTGTTCTTTTCATAAAACAACTATAGTAATTGCATGTGTGTTCTTTTCATAAACCACAAGTATAGTCATTGCATGTGTGTTCTTTTCATAAACCACAACTAGAGTCATTGCATGTGTGTTGTTTTCATAAACCACGTGGATCCACCAGTGTCATTGCATGTGTATTCTTTTCATAAACCACAACTAGAGTCATTGCATGTGTGTTCTTTTCATAAACCACAACTAGAGTCATTGTGTGTGTTGTTTTCATAAACCACATGGATCCACCAGTGTCATTGCATGTGTGTTCTTTTCATAAACCACATGGATCCACGAGAGTCATTGCATGTGTGTTCTGTTCATAAACCACATGGATCCACCAGAGTCATTGCATGTGTGGTCTTTTAATAAACCACATGGATCCACTAGAGTCATTGCATGTGTGTTATTTTCATAAACCACATCTAGAGTCATTGCATGTGTGTTCTTTTCATAAACCACAACTAGAGTCACTACATGTGTATTCTTTTCATAATCCACTAGAGTTCATTGAATGTGTGTTATTTACATAAACCACATGGAGCCACTAGATTTCATTGCATGTGTGTTCTTTTCGTAAACCACATCTACAGTCATTGCATGTGTGTTCTTTTCATAAACCACATCTACAGTCATTGCATGTGTGTTCTTTTCATAAACCACATGGAACCACAAGAGTCATTGCATGTGTGTTCTTTTCATAAACCAGAACTAGAGTCATTGCATGTGTGTTCTTTTCATAAACCACATGGATCCACCAGAGTCATTGCATGTGTGTTCTTTTCATAAACCACATGGATCCACCAGAGTCATTGCATGTGTGTTCTTTTCATAAACCACAACTAGAGTCATTGCATGTGTGTTCTTTTCATAAACCACAACTAGAGTCATTGCATGTGTGTTATTTTCATAAACCACATGGATCCACCAGAGTCATTGCATGTGTGTTCTTTTCATAAACCACATGGAGCCACTAGATTTCATTGCATGTGTGTTCTTTTCATAAACCACATCTAGAGTCATTGGTTGTGTGTTCTTTTCATAAACCACAACTTCATATCATTGCATGTGTGTTCTTTTCATAAACCACATTGATCCACCAGAGTCATTGCATGTGTGTTCTTTTCATAAACCACATGGATCCACCAGAGTCATTGCATGTGTGTTCTTTTCATAAACCACATGGATCCACTAGAGTCATTGCATGTGTGTTATTTTCCTAAACCACAACTAGAGTCATTGCATGTGTGTTATTTTCCTAAACCACAAATATAGTTATTGCATGTTTGTTCTTTTCATAAACCACAACTAGACTCCCTTACATGTGTGTTATTTTCATAAACCACATGGATCCACTAGAGTTCATTGCATTTGTGTTCTTTTCATAAACCACATGGTGCCACTAGATTTCATTGCATGCGTGTTCTTTTCATAAACCACATCTAGAGTCATTGCAAGTGTGTTATTTTCATAAAGCACAACTTGAGTTCATTGCATGTGTGTTCTTTTCATAAACCACATGGAGCCACTAGATTTCATTGCATGTGTGTTCTTTTCATAAACCACTTCTAGAGTCATTGCAAGTGTGTTATTTTCATAAACCACGACATGAGTTCATTGCATGTGTGTTCTTTTCATAAACCACATCTAGAGTCATTGCATGTGTGTTATTTTCATAAACCACAACTAGAGTTCATTGCATGTGTGTTATTTTCATAAACCACATGGAGCCACTAGATTTCATTGCATGTGTGTTCTTTTCATAAAAAACATCTAGACTCATTGCTTGTGTGTTGTTTTCATAAACCACAACTTGAGTTAATTGCATGTGTGTTCTTTTCATAAACCACATTGATCCACCAGAGTCATTGCATGTGTGTTCTTTTCAAAAACCACATGGATCCACCAGAGTCATTGCATGTGTGTTCTTTTCATAAACCACATGGATCCACTAGAGTCATTGCATGTGTGTTATTTTCCTAAACCACAAATAGAGTTATTGCATGTTTGTTCTTTTCATAAACCACAACTAGACTCCCTTACATGTGTGTTATTTTCATAAGCCACATCGATCCACTAGAGTTCTTAGCATTTGTGTTCTTTTCATAAACCACATGGTGCCACTAGATTTCATTGCATGTGTGTTCTTTTCATAAACCACATGTAGAGTCATTGCAAGTGTGTTATTTTCATAAACCACAACTAGAGTTCATTGCATGTGTGTTCTTTTCATAAACCACATGGATCCACCAGAGTCATTGCATGTGTGTTCTTTTCATAAACCACATCTAGAGTCATTGCAAGTGTGTTATTTTCATAAACCACAACTTGAGTTCATTGCATGTGTGTTCTTTTCATAAACCACATCTAGAGTCACTTCATGTGTGTTATTTTGATAAACCACAACTAGAGTTCATTGCATGTGTGTTCTTTTCATAAAACACATGGATCCACTAGAGTTCATTGCATGTGTGTTCTTTTCATAAACCACATCTACAGTCATAGTAGGAATGTTCTTTTCATAAATCACAACTAGAGTTCATTGCATGTGTGTTCTTTTCATAAACCACATGGATCCACCAGAGTCATTGCATGTGTGTTCTTTTCATAAACCACAACTATAGTCATTGCATGTGCGTTCTTTTCATAAACCACAACTAGAGTTCATTGCATGTGTGTTCTTTTCATAAACCACAACTATAGTCATTGCATGTGTGTTCTTTTCATAAACCACAGCTAGAGTCATTGCATGTGTGTTGTTTTCATCAACCACATGGATCCACCAGAGTCATTGCATGTGTGTTCTTTTCATAAACCACATGGATCCACTAGAGTCATTGCATGTGTGTTATTTTCCTAAACCACAAATAGAGTCGGTGCATGTTTGTTCTTTTCATAAACCACAACTAGAGTCCCTTACATGTGTGTTGTTTTCATAAACCACATGGATCCACTAGAGTTCATTGCATTTGTGTTCCTTTCATAAACCACATGGTGCCACTAGATTTCATTGCATGTGTGTTCTTTTCATAAACCACATCTAGAGTCATTGCAAATGTGTTATTTTCATAAACCACAACTTGAGTTCATTGCATGTGTGTTCTTTTCATAAACCACATGGAGCCACTAGATTTCATTGCATGTGTGTTCTTTTCATAAACCACATGGATCCACCAGAGTCATTGCATGTGTGTTCTTTTCATAAACAACATCTAGACTCATTGCTTGTGTGTTGTTTTCATAAACCACAACTTGAGTTGCATGTGTGTTATTTGCATAAACCACATTGATCCACCAGAGTCATTGCATGTGTGTTCTTTTCATAAACCACATGGATCCACCAGAGTCATTGCATGTGTGTTCTTTTCATAAACCACATGGATCCACTAGAGTCATTGCATGTGTGTTATTTTCCTAAACCACAAATAGAGTTATTGCATGTTTGTTCTTTTCATAAACCACAACTAGACTCCCTTACATGTGTGTTATTTTCATAAACCACATGGATCCACTAGAGTTCTTAGCATTTGTGTTCTTTTCATAAACCACATGGTGCCACTAGATTTCATTGCATGTGTGTTCTTTTCATAAACCACATGTAGAGTCATTGCAAGTGTGTTATTTTCATAAACCACAACTTGAGTTCATTGCATGTTTGTTCTTTTCATAAACCACATGGATCCACCAGAGTCATTGCATATGTGTTCTTTTCATAAACAACAACTAGAGTAATTGCATGTGTGTTCTTTTCATAAACCACAACTAGAGTCATTGCATATGTGTTCTTTTCATAAACCACAACTAGAGTCCATTACATGTGTGTTCTTTTCATAATCCACATGGATCCACTAGAGTTCATTGCATGTGTGTTATTTTCATAAACCACATGGAGCCACTAGATTTCATTGCACGTGTGTTCTTTTCATAAACCACAACTAGAGTACATTGAATGTGTGTTCTTTTCATAAACCACATGGATCCACAAGATTCATTTCATTTGTGTTCTTTTCATAAACCAGAACTAGAGTCATTGCATGCGTGTTCTTTTCATAAACCACATGGATCCACCAGAGTCATTGCATGTGTGTTCTTTTCATAAACCACATTGATCCACCAGAGTCATTGCATGTGTGTTATTTTCATAAACCACATGGATCCACCAGAGTCATTGTAGGTGTGTTCTTTTCATAAACCACATGGAGCCACTAGATTTCATTGCATGTGTGTTCTTTTCATAAACAACATCTAGACTCATTGCTTGTGTGTTGTTTTCATAAACCACAACTTGAGTTAATTGCATGTGTGTTCTTTTCATAAACCACGTTGATCCACCAGAGTCATTGCATGTGTGTTCTTTTCATAAACCACATGGATCCGCCGGAGTCATTGCATGTGTGTTCTTTTCATAAACCACATGGATCCACTAGAGTCATCGCATGTGTGTTATTTTCCTAAACCACAAATAGAGTTATTGCATGTTTGTTCTTTTCATAAACCACAACTAGACTCCCTTACATGTGTGTTATTTTCATAAACCACATGGATCCACTAGAGTTCTTAGCATTTGTGTTCTTTTCATAAACCACATGGTGCCACTAGATTTCATTGCATGTGTGTTCATTTCTTAAACCACATGTAGAGTCATTGCAAGTGTGTTATTTTCATAAACCACAACTTGAGTTCATTGCATGTGTGTTCTTTTCATAAACCACATGGATCCACTAGAGTCATTGCATGTGTGTTCTTTCCATAAACAACAACTAGAGTAATTGCATGTGTGTTCTTTTCATAAACCACAACTAGAGTCATTGCATATGTGTTCTTTTCATAAACCACAACTAGAGTCCATTACATGTGTGTTCTTTTCATAATCCACATGGATCCACTAGAGTTCATTGCATGTGTGTTATTTTCATAAACCACATGGAGCCACTAGATTTCATTGCATGTGTGTTCTTTTCATAAACAACATCTATACTCATTGCTTGTGTGTTGTTTTCATAAACCACAACTTGAGTTAATTGCATGTGTGTTCTTTTCATAAACCACATTGATCCACCAGAGTCATTGCATGTGTGTTCTTTTCATAAACCACATGGATCCACCAGAGTCATTGCATGTGTGTTCTTTTCATAAACCACATGGATCCACTAGAGTCATTGCATGTGTGTTATTTTCCTAAACCACAAATAGAGTTATTGCATGTTTGTTCTTTTCATAAACCAATACTAGACTCCCTTACATGTGTGTTATTTTCATAAGCCACATCGATCCACTAGAGTTCTTAGCATTTGTGTTCTTTTCATAAACCACATGGTGCCACTAGATTTCATTGCATGTGTGTTCTTTTCATAAACCACATGTAGAGTCATTGCAAGTGTGTTATTTTCATAAACCACAACTTGAGTTCATTGCATGTGTGTTCTTTTCATAAACCACATGGATCCACCAGGGTCATTGCATGTGTGTTCTTTTCACAAACCACAACTATAGTACATTGAATGTGTGTTCTTTTCATAAACCACATGGATCCACAAGATTCATTGCATTTGTGTTCTTTTCATAAACCAGAACTAGAGTCATTGCATGCATGTTCTTTTCATAAACCACATGGATCCACCAGAGTCATTGCATGTGTGTTCTTTTCATAAACCACATTGATCCACCAGAGTCATTGCATGTGTGTTATTTTCATAAACCATATGGATCCACCAGAGTCATTGTAGGTGTGTTCTTTTCATAAACCACATGGATCCACTAGATTTCATTGCATGTGTGTTCTTTTCATAAACAACATCTAGACTCATTGCTTGTGTGTTGTTTTCATAAACCACAACTTGAGTGAATTGCATGTGTGTTCTTTTCATAAACCACATGGATCCACTAGAGTCATTGCATGTGTGTTCTTTCCATAAACAACAACTAGAGTAATTGCATGTGTGTTCTTTTCATAAACCACAACTAGAGTCATTGCATATGTGTTCTTTTCATAAACCACAACTAGAGTCCATTACATGTGTGTTCTTTTCATAATCCACATGGATCCACTAGAGTTCATTGCATGTGTGTTATTTTCATAAACCACATGGAGCCACTAGATTTCATTGCATGTGTGTTCTTTTCATAAACAACATCTATACTCATTGCTTGTGTGTTGTTTTCATAAACCACAACTTGAGTTAATTGCATGTGTGTTCTTTTCATAAACCACATTGATCCACCAGAGTCATTGCATGTGTGTTCTTTTCATAAACCACATGGATCCACCAGAGTCATTGCATGTGTGTTCTTTTCATAAACCACATGGATCCACTAGAGTCATTGCATGTGTGTTATTTTCCTAAACCACAAATAGAGTTATTGCATGTTTGTTCTTTTCATAAACCAATACTAGACTCCCTTACATGTGTGTTATTTTCATAAGCCACATCGATCCACTAGAGTTCTTAGCATTTGTGTTCTTTTCATAAACCACATGGTGCCACTAGATTTCATTGCATGTGTGTTCTTTTGATAAACCACATGTAGAGTCATTGCAAGTGTGTTATTTTCATAAACCACAACTTGAGTTCATTGCATGTGTGTTCTTTTCATAAACCACATGGATCCACCAGGGTCATTGCATGTGTGTTCTTTTCACAAACCACAACTAGAGTACATTGAATGTGTGTTCTTTTCATAAACCACATGGATCCACAAGATTCATTGCATTTGTGTTCTTTTCATAAACCAGAACTAGAGTCATTGCATGTGTGTTCTTTTCATAAACCACATGGATCCACCAGAGTCATTGCATGTGTGTTCTTTTCATAAACCACATTGATCCACCAGAGTCATTGCATGTGTGTTATTTTCATAAACCATATGGATCCACCAGAGTCATTGTAGGTGTGTTCTTTTCATAAACCACATGGATCCACTAGATTTCATTGCATGTGTGTTCTTTTCATAAACAACATCTAGACTCATTGCTTGTGTGTTGTTTTCATAAACCACAACTTGAGTGAATTGCATGTGTGTTCTTTTCATAAACCACATTGATCCACCAGAGTCATTGCATGTGTGTTCTTTTCATAAACCACATGGATCCACCAGAGTCATTGCATGTGTGTTCTTTTCATAAACCACATGGATCCACTAGAGTCATCGCATGTGTGTTATTTTCCTAAACCACAAATAGAGTTATTGCATGTTTGTTCTTTTCATAAACCACAACTAGACTCCCTTACATGTGTGTTATTTTCATAAACCACATGGATCCACTAGAGTTCTTAGCATTTGTGTTATTTTCATAAATCACAACTAGAGTTCATTGTATGTGTGTTCTTTTCATAAACCACATGGATCCACTAGAGTCATTGGATGTGTGTTCTTTTCAAAAACAACAACTAGAGTAATTGCATGTGTGTTCTTTTCATAAACCACAACTAGAGTCATTGCATATGTGTTGTTTTCATAAACCATAACTAGAGTCCATTACATGTGTGTTCTTTTCATAATCCACATGGATCCACTAGAGTTCATTGCATGTGTCTTATTTTCATAAACCACATGGAGCCACTAGATTTCATTGCATGTGTGTTCTTTTCATAAACCACATCTAGAGTCATTGCTTGTGTGTTGTTTTCATAAACCAAAACTTGAGTTCATTGCATGTGTGTTCTTTTCATAAACCACATGGATCCACCAGAGTGATTGCATGTGTGTTCTTTTCATAAACCACATGGATCCACCGGAGTCATTGCATGTGTGTTCTTTTCATAAACCACATGGATCCACTAGAGTCATCGCATGTGTGTTATTTTCCTAAACCACAAATAGAGTTATTGCATGTTTGTTCTTTTCATAAACCACATTGATCCACCAGAGTCATTGCATGTGTGTTATTTTCATAAACCACATGGATCCACCAGAGTCATTGTAGGTGTGTTCTTTTCATAAACCACATGGAGCCACTAGATTTCATTGCATGTGTGTTCTTTTCATAAACAACATCTAGACTCATTGCTTGTGTGTTGTTTTCATAAACCACAACTTGAGTTAATTGCATGTGTGTTCTTTTCATAAACCACGTTGATCCACCAGAGTCATTGCATGTGTGTTCTTTTCATAAACCACATGGATCCACCGGAGTCATTGCATGTGTGTTCTTTTCATAAACCACATGGATCCACTAGAGTCATCGCATGTGTGTTATTTTCCTAAACCACAAATAGAGTTATTGCATGTTTGTTCTTTTCATAAACCACAACTAGACTCCCTTACATGTGTGTTATTTTCATAAACCACATGGATCCACTAGAGTTCTTAGCATTTGTGTTCTTTTCATAAACCACATGGTGCCACTAGATTTCATTGCATGTGTGTTCATTTCATAAACCACATGTAGAGTCATTGCAAGTGTGTTATTTTCATAAACCACAACTTGAGTTCATTGCATGTGTGTTCTTTTCATAAACCACATGGATCCACTAGAGTCATTGCATGTGTGTTCTTTCCATAAACAACAACTAGAGTAATTGCATGTGTGTTCTTTTCATAAACCACAACTAGAGTCATTGCATATGTGTTCTTTTCATAAACCACAACTAGAGTCCATTACATGTGTGTTCTTTTCATAATCCACATGGATCCACTAGAGTTCATTGCATGTGTGTTATTTTCATAAACCACATGGAGCCACTAGATTTCATTGCATGTGTGTTCTTTTCATAAACAACATCTATACTAGTTGCTTGTGTGTTGTTTTCATAAACCACAACTTGAGTTAATTGCATGTGTGTTCTTTTCATAAACCACATTGATCCACCAGAGTCATTGCATGTGTGTTCTTTTCATAAACCACATGGATCCACCAGAGTCATTGCATGTGTGTTCTTTTCATAAACCACATGGATCCAATAGAGTCATTGCATGTGTGTTATTTTCCTGAACCACAAATAGAGTTATTGCATGTTTGTTCTTTTCATAAACCAATACTAGACTCCCTTACAGGTGTGTTATTTTCATAAGCCACATCGATCCACTAGAGTTCTTAGCATTTGTGTTCTTTTCATAAACCACATGGTGCCACTAGATTTCATTGCATGTGTGTTCTTTTCATAAACCACATGTAGAGTCATTGCAAGTGTGTTATTTTCATAAACCACAACTTGAGTTCATTGCATGTGTGTTCTTTTCATAAACCACATGGATCCACCAGGGTCATTGCATGTGTGTTCTTTTCACAAACCACAACTAGAGTACATTGAATGTGTGTTCTTTTCATAAACCACATGGATCCACAAGATTCATTGCATTTGTGTTCTTTTCATAAACCAGAACTAGAGTCATTGCATGAGTGTTCTTTTCATAAACCACATGGATCCACCAGAGTCATTGCATGTGTGTTCTTTTCATAAACCACATTGATCCACCAGAGTCATTGCATGTGTGTTATTTTCATAAACCATATGGATCCACCAGAGTCATTGTAGGTGTGTTCTTTTCATAAACCACATGGATCCACTAGATTTCATTGCATGTGTGTTCTTTTCATAAACAACATCTAGACTCATTGCTTGTGTGTTGTTTTCATAAACCACAACTTGAGTGAATTGCATGTGTGTTCTTTTCATAAACCACATTGATCCACCAGAGTCATTGCATGTGTGTTCTTTTCATAAACCACATGGATCCACCAGAGTCATTGCATGTGTGTTCTTTTCATAAACCACATGGATCCACTAGAGTCATCGCATGTGTGTTATTTTCCTAAACCACAAATAGAGTTATTGCATGTTTGTTCTTTTCATAAACCACAACTAGACTCCCTTACATGTGTGTTATTTTCATAAACCACATGGATCCACTAGAGTTCTTAGCATTTGTGTTATTTTCATAAATCACAACTAGAGTTCATTGTATGTGTGTTCTTTTCATAAACCACATGGATCCACTAGAGTCATTGGATGTGTGTTCTTTTCAAAAACAACAACTAGAGTAATTGCATGTGTGTTCTTTTCATAAACCACAACTAGAGTCATTGCATATGTGTTGTTTTCATAAACCATAACTAGAGTCCATTACATGTGTGTTCTTTTCATAATCCACATGGATCCACTAGAGTTCATTGCATGTGTGTTATTTTCATAAACCACATGGAGCCACTAGATTTCATTGCATGTGTGTTCTTTTCATAAACCACATCTAGAGTCATTGCTTGTGTGTTGTTTTCATAAACCACAACTTGAGTTTATTGCATGTGTGTTCTTTTCATAAACCACATGGATCCACCAGAGTGATTGCATGTGTGTTCTTTTCATAAACCACATGGATCCACCAGAGTCATTGCATGTGTGTTCTTTTCATAAACCACATGGAGCCACTAGAGTCATTGCATGTGTGTTATTTTCCTAAACCACAAATAGAGTTATTGCATGTTTGTTGTTTTCATAAACCACAACTAGCGTCCCTTACATGTGTGTTATTTTCATAAACCACATGGATCCACTAGAGTTCATTGCATTTGTGTTCTTTTCATAAACCACATGGTGCCACTAGATTTCATTGCATGCATGTTCTTTTCATAAACCACATCTAGAGTCATTTCAAGTGTGTTATTTTCATAAACCACAACTTGAGTTCATTGCATGTGTGTTCTTTTCATAAACCACATGGAGCCACTAGATTTCATTGCATGTGTGTTCTTTTCATAAACCACTTCTAGAGTCATTGCAAGTGTGTTATTTTCATAAACCACGACATGAGTTCATTGCATGTGTGTTCTTTTCATAAACCACATCTAGAGTCATTGCATGTGTGTTATTTTCATAAACCACAACTAGAGTTCATTGCATGTGTGTTCTTTTCATAAACCACAACTAGAGTCATTGCATGTGTGTTCTTTTCATAAAACAAATGGATCCACTAGAGTTCATTGCATGTGTGTTCTTTTCATAAAACACATGGATCCACTAGAGTTCATTGCATGTGTGTTCTTTTCATAAACCACATCTAGAGTCATAGTAGGAGTGTTCTTTTCATAAATCACAACTAGAGTTCATTGTATGTGTGTTCTTTTCATAAACCACATGGATGCACCAGAGTCATTGCATGTGTGTTCTTTTCATAAACCACATGGATCCACTAGAATTCATTGCATGTGTTTTCTGTTCAAACACCACATCTAGAGTCATTGCATGTGTGTTCTTTTCATAAACCACAACTAGAGTACATTGAATGTGTGTTCTTTTCATAAACCACATGGATCCACAAGATTCATTGCATGTGTGTTCTTTTCATAAACCAGAACTTGAGTCATTACATGTGTGTTCTTTTCATAAACCACAGGGATCCACCAGAGTCATTGCATGTGTGTTCTTTTCATAAACCACATTGATCCACCAGAGTCATTGCATGTGTGTTATTTTCATAAACCAAATGGATCCACCAGAGTCATTGCATGTGTGTTCTTTTCAAAAACAACAACTAGAGTAATTGCATGTGTGTTCTTTTCATAAACCACAACTAGAGTCATTGCATATGTATTCTTTTCATAAACCATAACTAGAGTCCATTACATGTGTGTTCTTTTCATAACCCACATGGCCACTAGAGTTCATTGCATGTGTGTTATTTTCATAAACCACATGGAGCCACTAGATTTCATTGCATGTGTGTTATTTTCATAAACCACATCTAGAGTCATTGCTTGTGTGTTGTTTTCATAAACCACAACTTGAGTTCATTGCATGTGTGTTCTTTTCATAAACCACATGGATCCACTAGAGTCATTGCATGTGTGTTATTTTCATAAACCACATGGATCCACCAGAGTCATTGCATGTGTGTTCTTTTCATAAACCACATGGATCCACTAGAGTCATTGCATGTGTGTTATTTTTCTAAACCACAAATAGAGTTATTGCATGTTTGTTGTTTTCATAAACCACAACTAGCGTCCCTTACATGTGTGTTATTTTCATAAACCACATGGATCCACTAGAGTTCATTGCAACTTGAGTTCATTGCATGTGTGTTCTTTTCATAAACCACATGGAGCCACTAGATTTCATTGCATGTGTGTTCTTTTCGTAAACCACATCTAGAGTCATTGCAAGTGTGTTATTTTCATAAACCACGACATGAGTTCATTGCATGTGTGTTCTTTTCATAAACCACATCTAGAGTCATTGCATGAGTGTTATTTTCATAAACCACAACTAGAGTTCATTGCATGTGTGTTCTTTTCATAAACCACAACTAGAGTCATTGCATGTGTGTTCTTTTCATAAAACAAATGGATCCACTAGAGTTCATTGCATGTGTGTTCTTTTCATAAAACACATGGATCCACTAGAGTTCATTGCATGTGTGTTCTTTTCATAATCCACATCTAGAGTCATAGTAGGAGTGTTCTTTTCATAAATCACAACTAGAGTTCATTGTATGTGTGTTCTTTTCATAAACCACATGGATCCACCAGAGTCATTGCATGTGTGTTCTTTTCATAAACCACAACTATAGTCATTGCATGTGTGTTCTTTTCATAAACCACAACTAGAGTCATTGCATGTGTATTGTTTTCATAAACCACATAGATCCATTAGTGTCATTGCATGTGTATTCTTTTCATAAACCACATGGATCCACCAGAGTCATTGTATGTGTGTTATTTTCCTAAACCACAACTAGAGTCATTGCATGTTTGTTATTTTCATAACCCATAACTAGAGTCCATTACATGTGTGTTATTTTCATAAACCACATCGATCCACTAGAGTTCATTGCATTTGTGTTCTTTTCATAAACCACATGGAGCCACTAGATTTCATTGCATGTGTGTTCTTTTCATAAACCACATCTAGAGTCATTGCAAGTGTGTTATTTTCATAAACCACAACTTGAGTTCATTGCATGTGTGTTCTTTTCATAAACCACATCTAGAGTCATTGCAAGTGTGTTATTTTCATAAACCAAAACTTGAGTTCATTGCATGTGTGTTCTTTTCATAAACCACATCTAGAGTCATTGCATGTGTGTTATTTTCATAAACCACAGCTAGAGTTCATTGCATGTGTGTTCTTTTCATAAACCACATCTAGAGTCATAGTAGGAGTGTTCTTTTCATAAATCACAACTAGAGTTCATTGCATGTGTGTTCTTTTCATAAACCACATGGATCCACCAGAGTCATTGCATGTGTGTTCTTTTCATAAACCACAACTATAGTCATTGCATGTGTGTTCTTTTCATAAACCACAACTAGAGTCATTGCATGTGTGTTTTTTCATAAACCACATGGATCCACTAGTGTCATTGCATGTGTATTCTTTTCATAAACCACAACTAGAGTCATTGCATGTGTGTTCTTTTCATAAACCACAACTAGAGTCATTGTGTGTGTTGTTTTCATAAACCACATGGATCCACCAGTGTCATTGCATGTGTGTTCCTTTCATAAACCACATGGATCCACGAGAGTCATTGCATGTGTGTTGTTTTCATAAACCACATGGATCCACCAGAGTCAATGCATGTGTGTTCTTTTCATAAACCACATGGATACACTAGAGTCATTGCATGTGTGTTATTTTCATAAACCACAACTAGAGTCATTGCATGTGTGTTATTTTCCTAAACCACAACTAGAGTCATTGCATGTTTGTTCTTTCCATAAACCACAACTAGAGTCCATTACATGTGTGTTCTTTTCATAAACCACATTGATCCACCAGAGTCATTGCATGTGTGTTATTTTCATAAACCACATGGATACACCAGAGTCATTGCATGTGTGTTCTTTTCATAAACAACAACTAGAATAATTGCATGTGTGTTCTTTTCATAAACCACAACTAGAGTCATTGCATATGTGTTCTTTTCATAAACCACAACTAGAGTCCATTACATGTGTGTTCTTTTAATAATCCACATGAATCCACTAGAGTTCATTGCATGTGTGTTATTTTCATAAACCACATGGAGCCACTAGATTTCATTGCATGTGTGTTCTTTTCATAAACCACATCTAGAGTCATTGCAAGTGTGTTATTTTCATAAACCACAACTTGAGTTCATTGCATGTGTGTTCTTTTCATAAACCACATCTAGAGTCATTGCATGTGTGTTATTTTCATAAACCACAACCAGAGTTCATTGCATGTGTGTTCTTTTCATAAAACACATGGATCCACTAGAGTTCATTGCATGTGTGTTCTTTTCATAAACCACATCAAGAGTCATAGTAGGAGTGTTATTTTCATAAATCACAACTAGAGTTCATTGCATGTGTGTTCTTTTCATAAACCACATGGATCTACCAGAGTCATTGCATGTGTGTTCTTTTCATAAACCACATGGAGCCACTAGATTTCATTGCATGTGTGTTCTTTCCATAAACCACATCTAGAGTCATTGCCTGTGTGTTCTTTTCATAAACCACAACTTGAGTTCATTGCATGTGTGTTCTTTTCATAAACGACATGGATCCACCAGATTCATTGCATATGTGTTCTTTTCATAAACCACATGGATCCACCAGAGTCATTGCATGTGTGTTCTTTTCATAAACCACATGGATCCACCTGAGTCATTGCATGTGTATTATTTTCCTAAACCACAACTAGAGTCATTGCATGTTTGTTCTTTCCATAAACCACAACTAGAGTCCATTACATGTGTGTTATTTGCATAAACCACATTGATCCACCAGAGTCATTGCATGTGTGTTATTTTCATAAACCACATGGATACACCAGAGTCATTGCATGTGTGTTCTTTTCATAAACAACAACTAGAATAATTGCATGTGTGTTCTTTTCATAAACCACAACTAGAGTCATTGCATATGTGTTCTTTTCATAAACCACAACTAGAGTCCATTACATGTGTGTTCTTTTCATAATCCACATGGATCCACTAGAGTTCATTGCATGTGTGTTATTTTCATAAACCACATGGAGCCACTAGATTTCATTGCATGTGTGTTCTTTTCATAAACCACATCTAGAGTCATTGCAAGTGTGTTATTTTCATAAACCACAACTTGAGTTCATTGCATGTGTGTTCTTTTCATAAACCACATCTAGAGTCATTGCATGTGTGTTATTTTCATAAACCACAACCAGAGTTCATTGCATGTGTGTTCTTTTCATAAAACACATGGATCCACTAGAGTTCATTGCATGTGTGTTCTTTTCATAAACCACATCTAGAGTCATAGTAGGAGTGTTATTTTCATAAATCACAACTAGAGTTCATTGCATGTGTGTTCTTTTCATAAACCACATGGATCCACCAGAGTCATTGCATGTGTGTTCTTTTCATAAACCACAACTAGAGTCATTGCATGTGTGTTGTTTTCATAAACCACATGGATCCACTAGTGTCATTGCATGTGTATTCTTTTCATAAACCACAACTAGAGTCATTGCATGTGTGTTCTTTTCATAAACCACAACTAGAGTCGTTGTGTGTGATGTTTTCATAAACCACATGGATCCACCAGTGTCATTGCATGTGTGTTCTTTTCATAAACCACATGGATCCACGAGAGTCATTACATGTGTGTTCTGTTCATAAACCACATGGATCCACCAGAGTCATTGCATGTGTGGTCTTTTAATAAACCACATGGATCCACTAGAGTCATTGCATGTGTGTTATTTTCATAAACCACAACTAGAGTCACTACATGTGTATTCTTTTCATAAACCACATGGATCCACTAGAATTCATTGCATGTGTTTTCTTTTCAAACACCACATCTAGAGTCATTGGATGTGTGTTCTTTTCATAAACCACAACTAGAGTACATTGAATGTGTGTTCTTTTCATAAACCACATGGATCCACAAGATTCATTGCATTTGTGTTCTTTTCATAAACCAGAACTAGAGCCATTGCATGTGTTTTCTTTTCATAAACTACATGGATCCACCAGAGTCATTGCATGTGTGTTATTTTCATAAACCACATTGATCCACCAGAGTCATTGCATGTGTGTTATTTTCATAAACCACATGGATCCACCAGAGTCGTTGTAGGTGTGTTCTTTTCATAAACCACATGGAGCCACTAGATTTCATTGCATGTGTGTTCTTTTCATAAACAACATCTAGACTCATTGCTTGTTTGTTGTTTTCATAAACCACAACTTGAGTTAATTGCATGTGTGTTCATTTCATAAACCACATTGATCCACCAAAGTCATTGCATGTGTGTTCTTTTCATAAACCACATGGATCCACCAGAGTCATTGCATGTGTGTTCTTTTCATAAACCACATGGATCCACTAGAGTCATTGCATGTGTGTTATTTTCCTAAACCACAAATAGAGTTATTGCATGTTTGTTCTTTTCATAAACCACAACTAGACTCCCTTACATGTGTGTTATTTTCATAAGCCACATGGATCCACTAGAGTTCTTAGCATTTGTGTTCTTTTCATAAACCACATGGTGCCAGTAGATTTCATTGCATGTGTGTTCTTTTCATAAACCACATGTAGAGTCATTGCAAGTGTGTTATTTTCATAAACCACAACTTGAGTTCATTGCATGTGTGTTCTTTTGATAAACCACATGGATCCACCAGAGTCATTGCATGTGTGTTCTTTCCATAAACAACAACTAGAGTAATTGCATGTGTGTTATTTTCATAAACCACAACTAGATTCATTGCATATGTGTTCTTTTAATAAACCACAACTAGAGTCCATTACATGTGTGTTCTTTTCATAATCCACATGGATCCACTAGAGTTCATTGCATCTGTGTTATTTTCATAAACCACATGGAGCCACTAGATTTCATTGCATGTGTGTTCTTTTCATAAACAACATCTAGACTCATTGCTTGTGTGTTGTTTTCATAAACCACAACTTGAGTTAATTGCATCTGTGTTCTTTTCATAAACCACATTGATCCACCAGAGTCATTGCATGTGTGTTCTTTTCATAAACCACATGGATCCACCAGAGTCATTGCATGTGTGTTCTTTTCATAAACCACATGGATCCACTAGAGTCATTGCATGTGTGTTATTTTCCTAAACCACAAATAGAGTTATTGCATGTTTGTTCTTTTCATAAACCACAACTAGACTCCCTTACATGTGTGTTATTTTCATAAGCCACATCGATCCACTAGAGTTCTTAGCATTTGTGTTCTTTTCATAAACCACATGGTGCCACTAGATTTCATTTCATGTGTGTTCTTTTCATAAACCACATGTAGAGTCATTGCAAGTGTGTTATTTTCATAAACCACAACTTGAGTTCATTGCATGTGTGTTCTTTTCATAAACCACATGGATCCCCCAGAGTCATTGCATGTGTGTTCTTTTCATAAACCACATCTAGAGTCATTGCAAGTGTGTTATTTTCATAAACCACAACTTGAGTTCATTGCATGTGTGTTCTTTTCATAAACCACATCCAGAGTCACTACATGTGTGTTATTTTCATAAACCACAACTAGAGTTCATTGCATGTGTGTTCTTTTCATAAAACACATGGATCCACTAGAGTTCATTGCATGTGTGTTCTTTTCATAAACCACATCTACAGTCATAGTAGGAGTGTTCTTTTCATAAATCACAACTAGAGTTCATTGCATGTGTGTTCTTTTCATAAACCACATTGATCCACCAGAGTCATTGCATGTGTGTTCTTTTCATAAACCACATGGATCCACTAGAGTCATTGCATGTGTGTTATTTTCCTAAACCACAAATAGAGTTATTGCATGTTTGTTCTTTTCATAAACCACAACTAGACTCCCTTACATGTGTGTTATTTTCATAAGCCACATCGATCCACTAGAGTTCTTAGCATTTGTGTTCTTTTCATAAACCACATGGATCCCCCAGAGTCATTGCATGTGTGTTCTTTTCATAAACCACATCTAGAGTCATTGCAAATGTGTTATTTTCATAAACCACAAATTGAGTTCATTGCATGTGTGTTCTTTTCATAAACCACATCCAGAGTCACTACATGTGTGTTATTTTCATAAACCACAACTAGAGTTCATTGCATGTGTGTTCTTTTCATAAAACACATGGATCCACTAGAGTTCATTGCATGTGTGTTCTTTTCATAAACCACATCTACAGTCATAGTAGGAGTGTTCTTTTCATAAATCACAACTAGAGTTCATTGCATGTGTGTTCTTTTCATAAACCACATGGATCCACCAGAGTCATTGCATGTGTGTTCTTTTCATAAACCACAACTATAGTCGTTGCATGTGTGTTCTTTTCATAAACCACAACTAGAGTTCATTGCATGTGTGTTCTTTTCATAAACCACAACTATAGTCATTGCATGTGTGTTCTTTTCATAAACCACAACTAGAGTCATTGCATGTGTGTTGTTTTCATAAACCACATGGATCCACCAGAGTCATTGCATGTGTGTTCTTTTCATAAACCACATGGATCCACTAGAGTCATTGCATGTGTGTTATTTTCCTAAACCACAAATAGAGTTATTGCATGTTTGTTCTTTTCATAAACCACAACTAGAGTCCCTTACATGTGTGTTGTTTTCATAAACCACATGGATCCACTAGAGTTCATTGCATTTGTGTTCTTTTCATAAACCACATGGTGCCACTAGATTTCATTGCATGTGTGTTCTTTTCATAAACCACATCTAGAGTCATTGCAAATGTGTTATTTTCATAAACCACAACTTTAGTTCATTGCATGTGTGTTCTTTTCATAAACCACATGGAGCCACTAGATTTCATTGCATGTGTGTTCTTTTCATAAACCACATCTAGAGTCATTGCAAGTGTGTTATTTTCATAAACCACAACTTGAGTTCATTGCATGTGTGTTCTTTTCATAAACCACATCTAGAGTCATTGCATGTGTGTTATTTTCATAAACCACAACTAGAGTTCGTTGCATGTGTGTTCTTTTCATAAACCACATGGATCCACTAGAGTTCATTGCATGTGTGTTCTTTTCATAAACCACATGGATCCACCAGAGTCATTGCATGTGTGTTCTTTTCATAAACAACATCTAGACTCATTGCTTGTGTGTTGTTTTCATAAACCACAACTTGAGTTAATTGCATGTGTGTTCTTTTCATAAACCACATTGATCCACCAGAGTCATTGCATGTGTGTTCTTTTCATAAACCACATGGATCCACCAGAGTCATTGCATGTGTGTTCTTTTCATGAACCACATGGATCCACTAGAGTCATTGCATGTGTGTTATTTTCCTAAACCACAAATAGAGTTATTGCATGTTTGTTCTTTTCATAAACCACAACTAGACTCCCTTACATGTGTGTTATTTTCATAAACCACATGGATCCACTAGAGTTCTTAGCATTTGTGTTCTTTTCATAAACCACAACTAGAGTTCATTGCATGTGTGTTCTTTTCATAAACCACAACTATAGTCATTGCATGTGTGTTCTTTTCATAAACCACAACTAGAGTCATTGCATGTGTGTTGTTTTCATAAACCACATGGATCCACCAGAGTCATTGCATGTGTGTTCTTTTCATAAACCACATGGATCCACTAGAGTCATTGCATGTGTGTTATTTTCCTAAACCACAAATAGAGTTATTGCATGTTTGTTCTTTTCATAAACCACAACTAGAGTCCCTTACATGTGTGTTGTTTTCATAAACCACATGGATCCACTAGAGTTCATTGCATTTGTGTTCTTTTCATAAACCACATGGTGCCACTAGATTTCATTGCATGTGTGTTCTTTTCATAAACCACATCTAGAGTCATTGCAAATGTGTTATTTTCATAAACCACAACTTTAGTTCATTGCATGTGTGTTCTTTTCATAAACCACATGGAGCCACTAGATTTCATTGCATGTGTGTTCTTTTCATAAACCACATCTAGAGTCATTGCAAGTGTGTTATTTTCATAAACCACAACTTGAGTTCATTGCATGTGTGTTCTTTTCATAAACCACATCTAGAGTCATTGCATGTGTGTTATTTTCATAAACCACAACTAGAGTTCGTTGCATGTGTGTTCTTTTCATAAACCACATGGATCCACTAGAGTTCATTGCATGTGTGTTCTTTTCATAAACCACATGGATCCACCAGAGTCATTGCATGTGTGTTCTTTTCATAAACAACATCTAGACTCATTGCTTGTGTGTTGTTTTCATAAACCACAACTTGAGTTAATTGCATGTGTGTTCTTTTCATAAACCACATTGATCCACCAGAGTCATTGCATGTGTGTTCTTTTCATAAACCACATGGATCCACCAGAGTCATTGCATGTGTGTTCTTTTCATAAACCACATGGATCCACTAGAGTCATTGCATGTGTGTTATTTTCCTAAACCACAAATAGAGTTATTGCATGTTTGTTCTTTTCATAAACCACAACTAGACTCCCTTACATGTGTGTTATTTTCATAAACCACATGGATCCACTAGAGTTCTTAGCATTTGTGTTCTTTTCATAAACCACATGGTGCCACTAGATTTCATTGCATGTGTGTTCTTTTCATAAACCACATGTAGAGTCATTGCAAGTGTGTTATTTTCATAAACCACAACTTGAGTTCATTGCATGTGTGTTCTTTTCATAAACCACATGGATCCACCAGAGTCATTGCATATGTGTTCTTTTCATAAACAACGACTAGAGTAATTGCATGTGTGTTCTTTTCATAAACCACAACTAGAGTCATTGCATATGTGTTCTTTTCATAAACCACAACTAGAGTCCATTACATGTGTGTTCTTTTCATAATCCACATGGATCCACTAGAGTTCATTGCATGTGTGTTATTTTCATAAACCACATGGAGCCACTAGATTTCATTGCACGTGTGTTCTTTTCATAAACCACAACTAGAGTAATTTGAATGTGTGTTCTTTTCATAAACCACATGGATCCACAAGATTCATTGCATTTGTGTTCTTTTCATAAACCAGAACTAGAGTCATTGCATGCGTGTTCTTTTCATAAACCACATGGATCCACCAGAGTCATTGCATGTGTGTTCTTTTCATAAACCACATTGATCCACCAGAGTCATTGCATGTGTGTTATTTTCATAAACCACATGGATCCACCAGAGTCATTGTAGGTGTGTTCTTTTCATAAACCACATGGAGCCACTAGATTTCATTGCATGTGTGTTCTTTTCATAAACAACATCTAGACTCATTGCTTGTGTGTTGTTTTCATAAACCACAACTTGAGTTAATTGCATGTGTGTTCTTTTCATAAACCACATTGATCCACCAGAGTCATTGCATGTGTGTTCTTTTCATAAACCACATGGATCCACCAGAGTCATTGCATGTGTGTTCTTTTCATAAACCACATGGATCCACTAGAGTCATCGCATGTGTGTTATTTTCCTAAACCACAAATAGAGTTATTGCATGTGTGTTCTTTTCATAAACCACAACTAGACTCCCTTACATGTGTGTTATTTTCATAAGCCACATCGATCCACTAGAGTTCTTAGCATTTGTGTTCTTTTCATAAACCACATGGTGCCACTAGATTTCATTGCATGTGTGTTCTTTTCATAAACCACATGTAGAGTCATTGCAAGTGTGTTATTTTCATAAACCACAACTTGAGTTCATTGCATGTGTGTTCTTTTCATAAACCACATGGATCCACTAGAGTCATTGCATGTGTGTTCTTTTCATAAACCACATCTAGAGTCATTGCAAGTGTGTTATTTTCATAAACCACAACTTGAGTTCATTGCATGTGTGTTCTTTTCATAAACCACATCTAGTGTCATTGCATGTGTGTTATTTTCATAAACCACAACTAGAGTTCATTGCATGTGTGTTCTTTTCATAAAACACATGGATCCACTAGAGTTCATTGCATGTGTGTTCTTTTCATAAACCACATCTACAGTCATAGTAGGAGTGTTCTTTTCATAAATCACAACTAGAGTTCATTGCATGTGTGTTCTTTTCATAAACCACATGGATCCACCAGAGTCATTGCATGTGTGTTCTTTTCATAAACCACAACTATAGTCATTGCATGTGTGTTCTTTTCATAAACCACAACTAGAGTCATTGCATGTGTGTTGTTTTCATAAACCACATGGATCCACCAGAGTCATTGCATGTGTGTTCTTTTCATAAACCACATGGATCAACTAGAGTCATTGCATGTGTGTTATTTTCCTAAACCACAAATAGAGTTATTGCATGTTTGTTCTTTTCATAAACCACAACTAGAGTCCCTTACATGTGTGTTGTTTTCATAAACCACATGGATCCACTAGAGTTCATTGCATGTGTGTTCTTTTCATAAACCACATGGTGCCACTAGATTTCATTGCATGTGTGTTCTTTTCATAAACAACATCTAGACTCATTGCTTGTGTGTTGTTTTCATAAACCACAACTTGAGTTAATTGCATGTGTGTTCTTTTCATAAACCACATTGATCCACCAGAGTCATTGCATGTGTGTTCTTTTCATAAACCACAACTAGAGTCCCTTACATGTGTGTTATTTTCATAAACCACATGGATCCACTAGAGTTCATTGCATTTGTGTTCTTTTCATAAACCACATGGTGCCATTAGATTTCATTGCATGTGTGTTCTTTTCATAAACCACATCTAGAGTCATTGCATGTGTGTTATTTTCATAAACCACAACTTGAGTTCATTGCATGTGTGTTCTTTTCATAAACCACATCTAGAGTCATTGCATGTGTGTTCTTTTCATAAACCACAACTTGACTTCATTGCATATGTGTTCTTTTCATAAACCACATGGATCCACCAGAGTCATTGCATGTGTGTTCTTTTCATAAACCACATGGATCTACTAGAGTCATTGCATGTGTGTTATTTTCCTAAACCACAAATAGAGTTATTGCATGTTTGTTCTTTTCATAAACCACAACTAGAGTCCCTTACATGTGTGTTGTTTTCATAAACCACATGGATCCACTAGAGTTCATTGTATTTGTGTTCTTTTCATAAACCACATGGTGCCACTAGATTTCATTGCATGTGTGTTCTTTTCATAAACCACATCTAGAGTCATTGCAAATGTGTTATTTTCATAAACCACAACTTGAGTTCATTGCATGTGTGTTCTTTTCATAAACCACATGGAGCCACTAGATTTCATTGCATGTGTGTTCTTTTCATAAACCACATCTAGAGTCATTGCAAGTGTGTTATTTTCATAAACCACAACTTGAGTTCATTGCATGTGTGTTCTTTTCATAAACCACAACTAGAGTCATTGCATATGTGTTCTTTTCATAAACCACAACTAGAGTCCATTACATGTGTGTTCTTTTCATAATCCACATGGATCCACTAGAGTTCATTGCATGTGTGTTATTTTCATAAACCACATGGATCCACTAGATTTCATTGCACGTGTGTTCTTTTCATAAACAACATCTAGACTCATTGCTTGTGTGTTGTTTTCATACCCCACAACTTGAGTTAATTGCATGTGTGTTCTTTTCATAAACCACATTGATCCACCAGAGTCATTGCATGTGTGTTGTTTTCATAAACCACATGGATCCACCAGAGTCATTGCATGTGTGTTCTTTTCATAAACCACATGGATCCACTAGAGTCATTGCATGTGTGTTATTTTCCTAAACCACAAATAGAGTTATTGCATGTTTTTTCTTTTCATATACCACAACTAGACTCCCTTACATGTGTGTTATTTTCATAAACCACATCGATCCACTAGAGTTCTTAGCATTTGTGTTCTTTTCATAAACCACATGGTGCCACTAGATTTCATTGCATGTGTGTTCTTTTCATAAACCACATGTAGAGTCATTGCAAGTGTGTTATTTTCATAAACCACAACTTGAGTTCATTGCATGTGTGTTCTTTTCATAAACCACATCTAGAGTCATTGCATGTGTGTTCTTTTCATAAACCACAACTATAGTCATTGCATGTGTGTTCTTTTCATAAACCACAACTAGAGTCATTGCATGTGTGTTGTTTGCATAAACCACATGGATCCACTAGTGTCATTGCATGTGTATTCTTTTCATTAACCACAACTAGAGTCATTGTGTGTGTTCTTTTCATAAACCATATGGATCCACTAGAGTCATTGCATGTGTGTTCTTTTCATTAACCACATGGATCCACCAGAGTCATTTCATGTGTGTTCTTTTCATAAACTACATGGATCCACTAGAGTCAGTGCATGTGTGTTATTTTCATAAACCACAACTAGAGTCACTACATGTGTATTCTTTTCATAAACCACATGGATCCAATAGAATTCATTGCATGTGTTTTCTTTTCAAAAACCACATCTAGAGTCATTGCATGTGTGTTCTTTTCATAAACCACAACTAGAGTACATTGAATGTGTGTTCTTTTCATAAACCACATGGATCGACAAGAGTCAGTGCATGTGTGTTATTTTCATAAACCAGAACTAGAGTCATTGCATGTGTGTTCTTTTCATAAACCACATGGATCCACCAGAGTCATTGCATGTGTGTTCTTTTCATAAACCACAACTATAGTCATTGCATGTGTGTTCTTTTCATAAACCACAACTAGAGTCATTGCATGTGTGTTGTTTTCATAAACCACATGGATCCACCAGAGTCATTGCATGTGTGTTCTTTTCATAAACAACAACTAGAGTAATTGCATGTGTGTTCTTTTCATAAACCACAACTAGAGTCATTGCATATGTGTTCTTTTCATAAACCACAACTAGAGTCCATTACATGTGTGTTCTTTTCATAATCCACATGGATCCACTAGAGTTCATTGCATGTGTGTTGTTTTCATAAACCACATGGAGCCACTAGATTTCATTGCATGTGTGTTCTTTTCATAAACCACATCTAGAGTCATTGCATGTGTGTTATTTTCATAAACCACAACTTGAGTTCATTGCATGTGTGTTCTTTTCATAAACCACATCTAGAGTCATTGCATGTGTGTTCTTTTCATAAACCACAACTTGACTTCATTGCATATGTGTTCTTTTCATAAAGCGCATGGATCCACCAGAGTCATTGCATGTGTGTTCTTTTCATAAACCACATGAATCCACCAGAGTCATTGCATGTGTGTTCTTTTCATAAACCACATGGATCCACCAGAGTCATTGCATGTGTGTTATTTTTCCTAAACCACAACTAGAGTCATTGCATGTCTGTTATTTTCATAAACCACAACTAGAGTCCATTACATGTGTGTTATTTTCATAAACCACATGGATCCACTAGAGTTCATTGCATTTGTGTTCTTTTCATAAACCACATGGAGCCACTAGATTTCATTGCATGTGTGTTCTTTTCATAAACCACATCTAGAGTCATTGCATCTGTGTTATTTTCATAAACCACAACTTGAGTTCATTGCATGTGTGTTCTTTTCATAAACCACATCTAGAGTCATTGCATGTGTGTTCTTGTCATAAACCACAACTAGAGTTCATTGCATGTGTGTTCTTTTCATAAAACACATGGATCCACTAGAGTTCATTGCATGTGTGTTCTTTTCATAAACCACATCTAGAGTCATAGTAGGAGTGTTGTTTTCATAAATCACAACTAGAGTTCATTGCATGTGTGTTCTTTTTATAAACCACATGGATCCACCAGAGTCATTGCATGTGTGTTCTTTTGATAAACCACATGGATCCACCAGATTCATTGCATGTGTGTTCTTTTCATAAAACACATGGATCCACCAGAGTCATTGCATGTGTGTTATTTTCCTAAACCACAACTAGAGTCATTGCATGTTTGTTCTTTTCATAAACCACAACCAGAGTCATTGCATGTGTTTTCTTTTCATAAACCACAACTAGAGTCATTGTGTGTGTTGTTTTCATAAACCACATGGATCCACCAGTGTCATTGCATGTGTGTTCTTTTCATAAACCATATGGATCCACTAGAGTCATTGCATGTGTGTTCTATTAATAAACCACATGGATCCACACGAGTCATTGCATGTGTGTTCTTTTCATAAACCACATGGATCCACTAGAGTCATTGCATGTGTGTTATTTTCATAAACCACAACTAGAGTCACTACATGTGTAATCTTTTCATAAACCACATGGATCCACTAGAATTCATTGCATGTGTTTTCTTTTCAAAAACCACATCTAGAGTCATTGCATGTGTCTTATTTTCATAAACGACAACTAGAGTACATTGAATGTGTGTTCTTTTCATAAACCACATGGATCGACAAGAGTCAGTGCATGTGTGTTCTTTTCATAAACCAGAACTAGAGTCATTGCATGTGTGTTCTTTTGATAAACCACATGGTGCCACTAGATTTCATTGCATGTGTGTTCTTTTCATAAACCACAACTATAGTCATTTCATGTATGTTCTTTTCATAAACCACAACTTGAGTCATTGCATGTGTGTTGTTTTCATAAACCACATGGATCCACCAGAGTCATTGCATGTGTGTTCTTTTCATAAACAACAACTAGAGTGATTGCATGTGTGTTCTTTTCATAAACCACAACTAGAGTCATTGCATATGTGTTCTTTTCATAAACCACAACTAGAGTCCATTACATGTGTGTTCTTTTCATAATCCACATGGATCCACTAGAGTTCATTGCATGTGTGTTATTTTCATAAACCACATGGAGCCACTAGAGTTCATTGCATGTGTGTTCTTTTGATAAACCACATCTAGAGACATTGCATGTGTGTTGTTTTCATAAACCACAACTAGAGTTCATTGCATGTGTGTTATTTTCATAAACCACATCTAGAGTCATTGCTTGTGTGTTCTTTTCATAAACCACAACTTGAGTTCATTGCATGTGTGTTCTTTTCATAAACCACATGGATCCACCAGACTCATTGCATGTGTGTTCTTTTCATAAACCACATGGATCTACCAGAGTCATTGCATGTGTGTTCTTTTCATAAACCACATGGATCCACTAGAGTCATTGCATGTGTGTTATTTTCCTAAACCACAAATAGAGTCATTGCACGTTTGTTCTTTTCATAAACCACAACTAGAGTCCCTTACATGTGTGTTATTTTCATAAACCACATGGATCCACTAGAGTTCATTGCATTTGTGTTCTTTTCATAAACCACATGGTGCCATTAGATTTCATTGCATGTGTGTTCTTTTCATAAACCACATCTAGAGTCATTGCATGTGTGTTATTTTCATAAACCACAACTTGAGTTCATTGCATGTGTGTTCTTTTCATAAGCCACATCTAGAGTCATTGCATGTGTGTTCTTTTCATAAACCACAACTAGAGTCATTGTGTGTGTTGTTTTCATAAACCACATGGATCCACCAGTGTCATTGCATGTGTGTTCTTTTCATAAACAACAACTAGAGTAATTGCATGTGTGTTCTTTTCATAAACCACAACTAGAGTCATTGCATATGTGTTCTTTTCATAAACCACAACTAGAGTCCATTACATGTGTGTTCTTTTCATAATCCACATGGATCCACTAGACTTCATTGCATGTGTGTTATTATCATAAACCACATGGAGCCACTAGATTTCATTGCACGTGTGTTCTTTTCTGTCACATCCCAAGATTTTCCAAATCTTGTAATGTGAAAAATAAATAAACAAAATAAATTTTGTTGAAAATCAGGGTGAAAACAAACTTTTGTTTCTAAAAGGAAACTTAAAATCCCATCCTGAACAAACTTTGGTTAAAGTTTGAGTTCAACAAATCCAAATCAAGGGAAATGCATTCCTCAATGAATGTATCTGGAAATTTGAACACTAGGAAAGTAAATCAAAATCCCTTAGCCCTAATGGAAGGAAATCATTTTCCAAAGTATCTCCAAATCTATGGATTTGATCCATACCAAATCTGATCAACAAATAATCACAAAGGATCAAGAAAATACCATAGAGATTGGTTTCACTTAGTTTGGAACCATAGACAAAATCTTATGAATATAATAAGATAAGGAAATTGAATTTCCAAAGCCAATAAAGCCCTTACCAGAACCCATACCAATTGGTGAGCATTTAATCCTAAAGGGATTTATAAAGATAAACATTTATTAAAAGAAAATAAAATATTTTGTTTTGATAAAATGAGTAAAGATTTATTTAAATAAAATAGTAAGGATTTAAATATCCAATTTTATTTAAGTAAAGGCTTTTCCCATTTTAAATAAACACTAAAACTTATTTTAAATAAGTTTTCCAAGTATTTTGATTTCTCAAAATAAAACCTACTAAAGTGTTTTGGTTTTATTTTGGATTTCAAAATAAAGTTTTTAAATAAACAAATCCTATATGGATTATTAACTAAGGTACATTTATTTAATTATTAATGGAACCTAAAATAAAAGGTTATTTTGTTAATACAAGATTTCCAAATATCCTTATTTTCAAATAAAACCTACTGGTTTGGTTTTGAAAGTATTTGGATTTCAAATGGAAATTTTGTTAAATAAATCAAACCCTATTTTATTAAATAACTAAAGATCAATTTTATTTAATTACTAAATGGATTCTAAAATAAATAAAAATATTATTTTATTTTGGAATTTGGATTATGTTGATAAACAGAACCAAATTCAAAGTACAAAGTTGAGTGATTGTTTGAATTATTTGAATGGTTTGATTGCTTGAGAAATTGATTGAAATTCAAAACAGAAAAAGAATTAGAAAAAGGTTTAGACAGAAAAAAATAGAACAGCCCAGCTTTGGCCCAACAGCAGCCCAGTCCAGCCCAGTCTTCTCCCCCTTCCCCGAAGCGTTTCTCTTCCTACTCAGAAACTTACTCAGACAGAGACTGACCGGTGGCCCCGCCCCCTTCTCCCTCTCACTCACTCGCTGACGAGACGACCCCACCTCCTCTTATTTCCCCCCGAACCGTTTTTCTTCACCGCAGAAAGAACCCGTTAAAATTGTTGGTGGACCTCTCTCTCCTTTCTTTCCCCCCTGACCGTTGGACCCCACTAGCCCTGGTCATCCTCCTCACCCGCCATCGAGCCCCCTCTCCGCTGCCGTTCTTGTCTTTGATTGCCGAGATCAATTCGTTCTTTGCGCGCTTTACCTCGCTACGACCACGCACTATTAAACGCCAGCGTCCCCTCCTCCTTTCCCCTCACACGCCACTCCCTCTCTGCCCCGAGGCTGCCGTAATTCGAGCCCGTATCGCCATAGCTCCGACCACCGTCTCCGACCATTTCCGGCCGTGTCCTGCCACCCCATGCCTCCTCGACCTAACTCACACCTTCCCCAGCTCCTGGCGCATCTTCCTGTGCCAGACGTTCAATCATGTGGCGCCCGAGCAACGCTCGCAATAAGCTCCCGAGCAACACCGTCGCTCCAACTCCGGCGAACTCCACAGGTAGCTCCCAGCCGCCCCTCTTCTTTTAGATGATGCGCCTAAGACCAGTGACTTCTTCCGCAACTAATGCCATCGTTCTCGTGTCCTAGCTCACACCGTAGCATCGCCTCCGTCGTCGACAGTGAGCACCGCCGTCTGTCTCGCCTCCGACGAGTTTTCCCGGTAAGTATAGACCGCCCCGCGCCTTCTTGTTCATACACACGACTTCGCCTCGATCCTGTGAATCTAACCGCGTCATCATTTTGTCTCGAGGTGATCCACAAGACCTCCCAACCGCAACTAGAACGCCGTCGAGCGAACTCCGGCGAGCGATTACTCCTACGACCGTGCGCCCCGTGACCAACCGCGAGTACATTGAGCATCGTCGTGACCCCCTGAGCCCGGTGAGAAACCCCTCTTTCTCCCTCACCTCTGGTAGCATCGTCACCGTCGTCGACCGATAGCTCGCCCGGTAGCCGGCCGCCAGCCGCCGGGCAAGCAGCGCGTAGCGTCAGCGTAGGATCTTAATCGCGTGTACGAGATTGACCGAGCGAAGGTGCAGCGTTGATCTGAGCCGCACCTGCCCTTTAATCCAGTGGTCTGTGTCACTCGATTTAACCGTATGGACCAATAGGAACACGACGCGTGGCACTAGATCTGTTTAAAAGAAATTTGAAAACAGATTTTTTTGCCATCTTCAAACCCTTGTAACTTTGAATCCACACGTCCAAAAATTACAAATTTTATGTCATTGGATTCAGGAGAACAAGCCCTAACCAAACCTGCCTTTAGTTTAGCAAATATTAACTGTTAGTTTGCTTGATTTTGCAGAAACATTTGATTGCTTGTTTAGATTAGAAAAATTGTTTAAAAATGAATTTAAGGTTAAAACCTTTGCAAAATGGTTTGTTGTGACCTTACTGACCCTAGGAACCAACCTATGTCTTGGAAAATGATTTTTGTAAAGGTTTACAATGGATTAATTAGTTTAGTCCATTTCTAGCCAAACAAAACTATTGTTTTGTTTATGAAAATGTTTTTGTAAAAGAAAACTTTAGAGAAAATGTTTTGGACCAAACCTACTGACCCAAACACCAAGTTTTGCAATAGCAACTCATTTGGTGAACCCTATAGGTTAAGGCCTTAGGAAAAATATTTCTTCACCCCATAAAATAACACTTTGTTTTGAAAATGGTTTTGAGGTGAAACCCTTTTGCAAATGACTTTGCCATTTTGGTAAATGACCAATTTGGAACTTACAAAGTTTATAAGCCTAGTAAAGACCATCCTTACAATAGAACCAACCTTTGCATGCTTATGCATGACTTAGATCCCATTACTTTGTGTGTTGTTTTGCTTGTTTGGTAGATTGAATTTGTGCCTTGTTTGATTGAATTGTAGTAACTTGAAGAGTGTGATTGTTGCAAGGACAAGGAGTGAACTTATACCCTCTACCAAAAAGGCAAGTGATGCTTCATATCTTATGTCCCATTATTTTCACTATGCATTAGTGCTTTTGCTAAGTAAAACTTGCATGGTTTTTATTTTGCTAAGTATAGACCTTGCTATAGGAAAACCTAGTAGATGAATCCTTAGTAGGATCTTCCTAAGTTAAGATTCCTATTACTATCAAGCTTAGCCTAGCTAATAGAAAACTTGGGTGGTATATATATTCACACTATGGAAAAATCTCTAAGTCTGAGGACTTATGTTTTTGTTTAATAGAACAACTAAGTTAATGAATCTCCTGGGTGGATTGGGACTTGCATGGTGGTTTTTGGTTGAGTGGTTCACAAGGCCCATGTTTATGGTTTACCTTAGTGTATCTCACTTGTGGATGGCCACCCAGGAAACAAAGAGATTTGAGATGTCAAATGTTGAGAAGCTTCAAGTGCAACCACATGGCAATATGGGCTCTGCCATGATCATATAGGTTGCAAGAACTTAGCCATATGGACAGTTGGTGGTAGTGCTTGATAGGTTGGAACGCGTCCATGATGGTCTAAGGGAAGGCTTCTGAAAGATCTTGTCTTGGGAAACCAAGTCTTGTGGGGAAAGTGCACCACCTCTACAGAGTGTAAAACCTAAGTACTTAGCCATGTCCCTGGAAAAGGACAATTTGAGCATCAAGACATGGAAGCAATCAAGAATCTCATCATTCCAATTTCTAAATTAAAACTTGTGGGTGAACAAGGGTTGTGTGAATTCTTCAATCTTTGATGGAGAGATGGCTTGGTACAAGGATCTTGAAATCTTTGATTGAGGAAAAAAATAATTTTTGCCAAGCAAATCTTCAGTCTTTGATTGGTAGATGCCCTGAGTGGATCTTCAGTCTTGATTGGTAGATGCCTTGGGAAAGTTTTTGCCAAACAAAAACTTAGTGTTTTCAAAATGTTAGGGAAAAATCTATTTTGAGCAATGCAAGCCTCAACTCCACTTAGCCAAATGCATATAGATGATAGACTCCACTATACTACCAAAGTATCACTTGCCAATACAATTCAAATGTATTGACCCTTGTGGCTGTAACTTGTATGTTGCAGGTTTGATTGATTTTAGTGAAGATTGATTGATTAGGATTACAAAGTCTACAACCAACATCTGCTTGTGGCACTTTGAAGATGAAGGACCCATGACTATAGTTATTCCGCTGCAATGTAATGTAAATAGCCAATGAGCTATGTTTGATGTAATAAATTATTTTATTCCTAGTTATAAAGATGTATTATGACCTTTGTTTCTTGATATTACATCTAAACTGTGGATGCTAGCTATTGATCCAGGGACTAGCATTGTAAACACAGGGGGCTCAATCTTATTAAAGGTTGGGGACCCTACAGAATGGTATCAGAGCATTGTGTTGCCTGTAGGATTTGTAACCCTAGGATTGGACAAAAACCCTTAGAAAATAGGAGTTGTATTTGTTCCAAAACTTATTTACAAACAATCTTGTAAACTCTTTCCTCAACCATTTTTGTTTCAACTCTACATCTCTTATAATTCAAACTTAATGGAAAAGCCTACCCCATGACCAAAGACTTCACCATGTGCAAAGGACTTCTTCAACTTCTTCAACTCTAATGACTTCAACTTCTTCAACTCTAATGACTTCAACACCTTCAACATGTTCACCAAAGACTTCAACCTTGGATATCACTAAGGACAAGTGAGCCAAGAAATCTTACTCAAGACTTGAAGACTAAAGAAACACAACTTAGAAGGAGCCATCATCACCTTTGAAATTTTGTGAACAAGACACAAGAATTCTTCAAGGATACAAAGATCTCATTCAAGAAGAATCAACCAAGAAGGATGGAAAGATCACAAGTGAACCATATAGTTGGACCACCATATTTAGTTTAAGTCAAAACCCACCAACTTATGTGGTGTAACAAAAATTATTTTTGGTTGCCTACAAATGTGCTTGAAACTTGTTGTTTGAGTGGAGTGTTTGTTTGTGATTGCTTGCACATTGCTTGTGTGTTTTGTGATGTGTGTGATTAGAAATATTTCCTTAGAAAAATCTTTTGTCTATTCTAAATCCCAAATCCAACCCCAAACAGATGACTTCTCCAAGAAACTCCAACATCAAGGATGGTGACAACAACAACAATCAAGAGGACAACATGAGAGAACTCATAGCAACCCAAAACCAGTTGAACCAACTAACAGCTCAGTTCATAGCCAGCAATAGTGATAAAGATCCAGCACTGCAAAAGTTTTTGGAGGAACAATCCCAACTGATGCTTAAGGTGACTAATCAAATGATCAGCATGGAAGAAAACTATCCCAAAAGAGTGTATGACAACAAGGATGACAAGAATGTTATTCTAGATGGAGACCCAGCCTGCATTATTTGTGGAGACAAGAACCATACTTCCAAAGAGCATGAAGATCAATGCCCCAACTGTGAAGAGAAACATCCTATTGGGCAATGTCCTACCTCTCAAGCTACTTGTTACCTTTGTGAAGGAAACGACCATGTCCCTATCCAATGCCCCATCTATGCCATTGTTGAACAAAGGAAACAGGAAGGATCCAAGTATGCCAAAAATGTTGATGACAAAGGAAAAGGACCACTCATACCTCCAAACAAGACAACCCAATTCAAAGGATCAAAGAAACCCAAGAAACCAAGACAGGACATGAGCCTTGTGCAATGTCGTAAATGTAAGGAAATGGGACACTACCCCAGTGGATGCCCAGAGAACCCGAAGAATAAAGAGATCGGCCAAGTAGTGTGCAACAACTGCAAAGAGCTAGGCCACTATGTAGCCACTTGTCCACAGGAACTACGCAAGGAATTTGAAGACATCCACTATTTCAACTGCAAGAACCCAGGACACTATGCAAGCAATTGTCCAGAAAAGATGAAGAACAAGTTGAACAAGCCTATGGAGAAACTCAACCTTGGCCCATGAGTCAAGGATGGAAATAAAGGCCACTATGCAGAAGTTTTCCAAGAAGAAGTTTTCCAAGATCCAAGCAAGCCAAGATGTAGTCTAGTTGGAAAATTTTTAAGGGTGGTAGTACCCTAGATGCTTTTGAGCCAACTTGTAACCCCTAGCCTTCCCAAATCTCGGGACGAGATTTCTTTTAAGGTGAACTGTCACATCCCAAGATTTTCCAAATCTTGTAATGTGAAAATAAATAAACAAAATAAATTTTGTTGAAAATCAGGGTGAAAAGAAACTTTTGTTTCTAAAAGGAAACTTAAAATCCCATCCTGAACAAACTTTGGTTAAAGTTTGAGTTCAACAAATCCAAATCAAGGGAAATGCATTCCTCAATGAATGTATCTGGAAATTTGAACACTAGGAAAGTAAATCAAAATCCCTAAGCCCTAATGGAAGGAAATCATTTTCCAAAGTATCTCCAAATCTATGGATTTGATCCATACCAAATCTGATCAACAAATAATCACAAAGGATCAAGAAAAGACCATAGAGATTGGTTTCACTTAGTTTGGAACCATAGACAAAATCTTATGAATATAATAAGATAAGGAAATTGAATTTCCAAAGCCAATAAAGCCCTTACCAGAACCCATACCAATTGGTGAGCATTTAATCCTAAAGGGATTTATAAAGATAAACATTTATTAAAAGAAAATAAAATATTTTGTTTTGATAAAATGAGTAAAGATTTATTTAAATAAAATAGTAAGGATTTAAATATCCAATTTTATTTAAGTAAAGGCTTTTCCCATTTTAAATAAACACTAAAACTTATTTTAAATAAGTTTTCCAAGTATTTTGATTTCTCAAAATAAAACCTACTAAAGTGTTTTGGTTTTATTTTGGATTTCAAAATAAAGTTTTTAAATAAACAAATCCTAACTAAGGTCCATTTATTTAATTATTAATGGAACCTAAAATAAAAGGTTATTTTGTTAATACAAGATTTCCAAATATCCTTATTTTCAAATAAAACCTACTGGTTTGGTTTTGAAAGTATTTGGATTTCAAATGGAAATTTTGTTAAATAAATCAAACCCTATTTTATTAAATAACTAAAGATCCATTTTATTTAATTACTAAATGGATCCTAAAATAAATAAAAATATTATTTTATTTTGGAATTTGGATTATGTTGATAAACAGAACCAAATTCAAAGTACAAAGTTGAGTGATTGTTTGGATTGTTTGAATGGTTTGATTGCTTGAGAAATTGATTGAAATTCAAAACAGAAAAAGAATTAGAAAAAGGTTTAGACAGAAAAAAAATAGAACAACCCAGCTTTTGGCCCACCAGATCCAGTCTTCTCCCCTTCCCGGCGTTTCTCTTCCTACTAAACTTACTCGACAGAGGCCTGTGGTGGCCCCCTTCTCCCTCTCACTCACTCACGAGACGACCCCACCTCCTCTCTTATTTCCCGAACTTTTTCTTCACCGCAGAAGAACCCGTTAAGCGGTTGGTGGACCTCTCTCCTTTCTTTCCCCACTGACTGTTGGACCCCACTAGCCCTGTTCATCCTCCTCACCCGCCACTGACCGAGCCCCCCCTCTTGCTGCCGTTGCTGTCTTTGATTGCCGAGATCAATTCGCGTTACTGCCGCGCCTTTACCTCGCTACGACCACGCACTATTAAACGCAAGCGTCCCCTCCTCCTTTCCCCTCACATGCCACTCCCTCTCTGCCCCGAGGCTGCCGTAATTCGAGCCCGTATCGCCATAGCTCCGACCACCGTCTCCAACCAATTCCGGCCGTGTCCTGCCACCCCGTGCCTCCTCGACCTTCCCAGCTCTGGCGCATCTTCACAGGATGTGACATTCAATCATGGGCGCCCGAGCAACGCCGCAACAAGCTCGAGCAACACCGTCGCTCCAACTCCGGCGAACTCCACAGGTAGCTCCCAGCCGCCCCTCTTATTTTAGATGATGCGCCTAAGACCAGTGACTTCTTCTGCAACTAATGCCATCGTTCTCGTGTCCTAGCTCACAACGTAGCATCGCCTCCGTTGTCGATAGTGAGCACCGCCGTCTGTCTCGGCTCCGACGAGTTTTCCCGGCAATTATAGACCGCCCCGCGCCTTCTTGTTCATGCACACGACTTCGCCTCGACCCTGTGAATCTAACCGCGTCATCATTTTGTCTCGAGGTGATCCACAGCACCGTTCCCAACCGCAACCAGAGCACGCCGTCGCCAGAACGAACTCCAGCGAGCGATTACTCCTACGACCGTGCGCCCCGTGACCAACCGCGAGTACATTGAGCATCGCCGTGACCCCTGAGCCCGGTGAGCAACCCCTCTTTCTCCCTCACCTCCGGTAGCATCGTCACCCGTCACCGTCGATCGACAGCTCGCCGGTAGCCTGGCCGCCAGTTCCTGGCAAGCGTCTGGTAGCCGTAGGATCTTAATCGCGTGGCCACGATAGATTGACTGAGCGAAGGGGTACGCGTTGATCTGAGCCGCACCTGCCCCTTTTAATCCAGTGGTCTGTGTCACTCGATCCAGACGAACCGGTATGGACCAATAGGAACACGACGCGTGGCACTAGATCTGTTTAAAAGAAATTTGAAAACAGATTTATTTGCCATCTTCAAACCCTTGTAACTTTGAATCCACACGTCCAAAAATTACAAATTTTATGTCATTGGATTCAGGAGAACAAGCCCTAACCAAACCTGCCTTTAGTTTAGCAAATATTAACTGTTAGTTTGCTTGATTTTGCAGAAACATTTGATTGCTTGTTTAGATTAGAAAAATTGTTTAAAAATGAATTTAAGGTTAAAACCTTTGCAAAATGGTTTGTTGTGACCTTACTGACCCTAGGAACCAACCTATGTCTTGGAAAATGATTTTTGTAAAGGTTTACAATGGATTAATTAGTTTAGTCCATTTCTAGCCAAACAAAACTATTGTTTTGTTTATGAAAATGTTTTTGTAAAAGAAAACTTTAGAGAAAATGTTTTGGACCAAACCTACTGACCCAAACACCAAGTTTTGCAATAGCAACTCATTTGGTGAACCCTATAGGTTAAGGCCTTAGGAAAAATATTTCTTCACCCCATAAAATAACACTTTGTTTTGAAAATGGTTTTGAGGTGAAACCCTTTTGCAAATGACTTTGCCATTTTGGTAAATGACCAATTTGGAACTTACAAAGTTTATAAGCCTAGTAAAGACCATCCTTACAATAGAACCAACCTTTGCATGCTTATGCATGACTTAGATCCCATTACTTTGTGTGTTGTTTTGCTTGTTTGGTAGATTGAATTTGTGCCTTGTTTGATTGAATTGTAGTAACTTGAAGAGTGTGATTGTTGCAAGGACAAGGAGTGAACTTATACCCTCTACCAAAAAGGCAAGTGATGCTTCATATCTTATGTCCCATTATTTTCACTATGCATTAGTGTTTTTGCTAAGTAAAACTTGCATGGTTTTTATTTTGCTAAGTATAGACCTTGCTATAGGAAAACCTAGTAGATGAATCCTTAGTAGGATCTTCCTAAGTTAAGATTCCTATTACTATCAAGCTTAGCCTAGCTAATAGAAAACTTGGGTGGTATATATATTCACACTATGGAAAAATCTCTAAGTCTGAGGACTTATGTTTTTGTTTAATAGAACAACTAAGTTAATGAATCTCCTGGGTGGATTGGGACTTGCATGGTGGTTTTTGGTTGAGTGGTTCACAAGGCCCATGTTTATGGTTTACCTTAGTGTATCTCACTTGTGGATGGCCACCCAGGAAACAAAGAGATTTGAGATGTCAAATGTTGAGAAGCTTCAAGTGCAACCACATGGCAATATGGGCTCTTCCATGATCATATAGGTTGCAAGAACTTATCCATATGGACAGTTGGTGGTAGTGCTTGATAGGTTGGAACGCGTCCATTATGGTCTAAAGGAAGGCTTCTGAAAGATCTTGTCTTGGGAAACCAAGTCTTGTGGGGAAAGTGCACCACCTCTGCAGAGTATAAAACCTAAGTACTTAGCCATGTCCCTGGAAAAGGACAATTTGAGCATCAAGACATGGAAGCAATCAAGAATCTCATCATTCCAATTTCTAAATTAAAACTTGTGGGTGAACAAGGGTTGTGTGAATTCTTCAATCTTTGATGGAGAGATGGCTTGGTACAAGGATCTTGAAATCTTTGATTGAGGAAAAAAATAATTTTTGCCAAGCAAATCTTCAGTCTTTGATTGGTAGATGCCCTGAGTGGATCTTCAGTCTTGATTGGTAGATGCCTTGGGAAAGTTTTTGCCAAACAAAAACTTAGTGTTTTCAAAATGTTAGGGAAAAATCTATTTTGAGCAATGCAAGCCTCAACTCCACTTAGCCAAATGCATATAGATGATAGACTCCACTATACTACCAAAGTATCACTTGCCAATACAATTCAAATGTATTGACCCTTGTGGCTGTAACTTGTATGTTGCAGGTTTGATTGATTTTAGTGAAGATTGATTGATTAGGATTACAAAGTCTACAACCAACATCTGCCTGTGGCACTTTGAAGATGAAGGACCCATGACTATAGTTAATCCGCTGCAATGTAATGTAAATAGCCAATGAGCTATGTTTGATGTAATAAATTATTTTATTCCTGGTTATAAAGATGAATTATGACCTTTGTTTCTTGATATTACATCTAAACTGTGGATGCTAGCTATTGATCCAGGGACTAGCATTGTAAACACAGGGGGCTCGATCTTATTAAAGGTTGGGGACCCTACATTTTCATAAACCACAACTAGAGTACATTGAATGTGTGTTCTTTTCATAAACCACATGGATCCACAAGATTCATTGCATTTGTGTTCTTTTCATAAACCAGAACTAGAGTCATTGCATGCGTGTTCTTTTCATAAACCACATGGATCCACCAGAGTCATTGCATTTCTGTTCTTTTCATAAACCACATTGATCCACCAGAGTCATTGCATGTGTGTTATTTTCATAAACCACATGGATCCACCAGAGTCATTGTAGGTGTGTTATTTTCATAAACCACATGGAGCCACTAGATTTCATTGCATGTGTGTTCTTTTCATAAACAACATCTAGACTCATTGCTTGTGTGTTGTTTTCATAAACCACAACTTGAGTTAATTGCATGTGTGTTCTTTTCATAAACCACATTGATCCACCAGAGTCATTGCATGTGTGTTCTTTTCATAAACCACATGGATCCACCAGAGTCATTGCATGTGTGTTCTTTTCATAAACCACATGGATCCACTAGAGTCATCGCATGTGTGTTATTTTCCTAAACCACAAATAGAGTTATTGCATGTTTGTTCTTTTCATAAACCACAACTAGACTCCCTTACATGTGTGTTATTTTCATAAACCACATGGATCCACTAGAGTTCTTAGCATTTGTGTTCTTTTCATAAACCACATGGTGCCACTAGATTTCATTGCATGTGTGTTCTTTTCATAAACCACATGTAGAGTCATTGCAAGTGTGTTATTTTCATAAACCACAACTTGAGTTCATTGCATGTGTGTTCTTTTCATAAACCACATGGATCCACCAGAGTCATTGCATGTGTGTTCTTTCCATAAACAACAACTAGAGTAATTGCATGTGTGTTCTTTTCATAAACAACAACTAGAGTCATTGCATGTTTTCTTTTCATAAACCACAACTAGAGTCCATTACATGTGTGTTCTTTTCATAAACCACATGGATCCACCAGAGTCATTGCATGTGTGTTCTTTTCATAAACCACATGGATCCACCAGATTCATTGCATGTGTGTTCTTTCATAAAACATGGATCCACCAGAGTCACTGCATGTGTGTTATTTTTCTAAACCACAACTAGAGTCATTGCATGTTTGTTCTTTTCATAAACCACAACCAGAGTCATTGCATGTGTGTTCTTTTCATAAACCACAACTAGTCATTGTGTGTGTTGTTTTCATAAACCACATGGATCCACCAGTGTCATTGCATGTGTGTTCTTTTCATAAACCATATGGATCCACTAGAGTCATTGCATGTGTGTTGTTTTCATAAACCACATGGATCCACCAGAGTCATTGCATGTGTGTTCTTTTCATAAACCACATGGATCCACTAGAGTCATTGCATGTTTGTTATTTTCATAAACCACAACTAGAGTCACTACATGTGTATTCTTTTCATAAACCACATTTATCCACTAGAATTCATTGCATGTGTTTTCTTTTCAAAAACCACATCTAGAGTCATTGCATGTGTCTTCTTTTCTTAAACCACAACTAGAGTACATTGAATGTGTGTTCTTTTCATAAACCACATGGATCGACAAGAGTCAGTGCATGTGTATTCTTTTCATTAACCAGAACTAGAGTCATTGCATCTGTGTTCTTTTCATAAACCACATGGATCCACCAGAGTCATTGCATGTGTGTTCTTTTCATAAACCACAACTATAGTCATTGCATGTGTGTTCTTTTCATAAACCACAACTAGAGTCATTGCATGTGTGTTGTTTTCATAAACCACATGGATCCACCAGAGTCATTGCATGTGTGTTCTTTTCATAAACAACAAATAGAGTAATTGCATGTGTGTTCTTTTCATAAACCACAACTAGAGTCATTGCATATGTGTTCTTTTCATAAACCACAACTAGAGTCCATTACATGTGTGTTCTTTTCATAATCCACATGGATCCACTAGAGTTCATTGCATGTGTGTTATTTTCATAAACCACATGGAGCCACTAGAGTTCATTGCATGTGTGTTCTTTTGATAAACCACATCTAGAGTCATTGCATGTGTGTTGTTTTCATAAACCACAACTAGAGTTCATTGCATGTGTGTTCTTTTCATAAACCACATCTAGACTCATTGCTTGTGTGTTGTTTTCATAAACCACAACTTGAGTTAATTGCATGTGTGTTCTTTTCATAAACCACATTGATCCACCAGAGTCATTGCATGTGTGTTCTTTTCATAAACCACATGGATCCACCAGAGTCATTGCATGTGTGTTCTTTTCATAAACCACATGGATCCACTAGAGTCATCGCATGTGTGTTATTTTCCTAAACCACAAATAGAGTTATTGCATGTTTGTTCTTTTCATAAACCACAACTAGACTCCCTTACATGTGTGTTATTTTCATAAACCACATGGATCCACTAGAGTTCTTAGCATTTGTGTTCTTTTCATAAACCACATGGTGCCACTAGATTTCATTGCATGTGTGTTCTTTTCATAAACCACATGTAGAGTCATTGCAAGTGTGTTATTTTCATAAACCACAACTTGAGTTCATTGCATGTGTGTTCTTTTCATAAACCACATGGATCCACCAGAGTCATTGCATGTGTGTTCTTTCCATAAACAACAACTAGAGTAATTGCATGTGTGTTCTTTTCATAAACAACAACTAGAGTCATTGCATATGTTTTCTTTTCATAAACCACAACTAGAGTCCATTACATGTGTGTTCTTTTCATAAACCACATGGATCCACCAGAGTCATTGCATGTGTGTTCTTTTCATAAACCACATGGATCCACCAGATTCATTGCATGTGTGTTCTTTTCATAAAACACATGGATCCACCAGAGTCACTGCATGTGTGTTATGTTTCTAAACCACAACTAGAGTCATTGCATGTTTGTTCTTTTCATAAACCACAACCAGAGTCATTGCATGTGTGTTCTTTTCATAAACCACAACTAGTCATTGTGTGTGTTGTTTTCATAAACCACATGGATCCACCAGTGTCATTGCATGTGTGTTCTTTTCATAAACCATATGGATCCACTAGAGTCATTGCATGTGTGTTGTTTTCATAAACCACATGGATCCACCAGAGTCATTGCATGTGTGTTCTTTTCATAAACCACATGGATCCACTAGAGTCATTGCATGTTTGTTATTTTCATAAACCACAACTAGAGTCACTACATGTGTATTCTTTTCATAAACCACATGTATCCACTAGAATTCATTGCATGTGTTTTCTTTTCAAAAACCACATCTAGAGTCATTGCATGTGTCTTCTTTTCTTAAACCACAACTAGAGTACATTGAATGTGTGTTCTTTTCATAAACCACATGGATCGACAAGAGTCAGTGCATGTGTGTTCTTTTCATTAACCAGAACTAGAGTCATTGCATCTGTGTTCTTTTCATAAACCACATGGATCCACCAGAGTCATTGCATGTGTGTTCTTTTCATAAACCACAACTATAGTCATTGCATGTGTGTTCTTTTCATAAACCACAACTAGAGTCATTGCATGTGTGTTGTTTTCATAAACCACATGGATCCACCATAGTCATTGCATGTGTGTTCTTTTCATAAACAACAACTAGAGTAATTGCATGTGTGTTCTTTTCATAAACCACAACTAGAGTCATTGCATATGTGTTCTTTTCATAAACCACAACTAGAGTCCATTACATGTGTGTTCTTTTCATAATCCACATGGATCCACTAGAGTTCATTGCATGTGTGTTATTTTCATAAACCACATGGAGCCACTAGAGTTCATTGCATGTGTGTTCTTTTGATAAACCACATCTAGAGTCATTGCATGTGTGTTGTTTTCATAAACCACAACTAGAGTTCATTGCATGTGTGTTCTTTTCATAAACCACATCTAGAGTCATTGCTTGTGTGTTCTTTTCATAAACCACAACTTGAGTTCATTGCATGTGTGTTCTTTTCATAAACCAAATGGATCCACCAGAGTCATTGGATGTGTGTTCTTTTCATAAACCACATGGATCTACCAGAGTCATTGCATGTGTGTTCTTTTCATAAACCACATGGATCCACTAGAGTCATTGCATGTGTGTTATTTTCCTAAACCACAAATAGAGTCATTGCATGTTTGTTCTTTTCATAAACCACAACTAGAGTCCCTTACATGTGTGTTATTTTCATAAACCACATGGATCCACTAGATTTCATTGCATTTGTGTTCTTTTCATAAACCACACGGTGCCATTAGATTTCATTGCATGTGTGTTCTTTTCATAAACCACATCTAGAGTCATTGCATGTGTTATATTTTCATAAACCACAACTTGAGTTCATTGCATGTGTGTTCTTTTCATAAACCACATCTAGAGTCATTGCATGTGTGTTCTTTACATAAACAACAACTAGAGTCATTGTGTGTGTTGTTTTCATAAACCACATGGATCCACCAGTGTCACTGCATGTGTGCTCTTTTCATAAACAACAATTAGAGTAATTGCATGTGTGTTCTTTTCATAAACCACAACTAGAGTCATTGCATATGTGTTCTTTTCATAAACCACAACTAGAGTCCATTACATGTGTGTTCTTTTCATAATCCACATGGATCCACTAGAGTTCATTGCATGTGTGTTATTTTCATAAACCACATGGAGCCACTAGATTTCATTGCACGTGTGTTCTTTTCATAAACCACAACTAGAGTACATTGAATGTGTGTTCTTTTTATAAACCACATGGATCCAGAAGATTCATTGCATATGTGTTCTTTTCATAAACCAGAACTAGAGTCATTGCATGCGTGTTCTTTTCATAAACCACATGGATCCACCAGAGTCATTGCATGTGTGTTCTTTTCATAAACCACATTGATCCACCAGAGTCATTGCATGTGTGTTATTTTCATAAACCACATGGATCCACCAGAGTCATTGTAGGTGTGTTCTTTTCATAAACCACATGGAGCCACTAGATTTCATTGCATGTATGTTCTTTTCATAAACAACATCTAGACTCATTGCTTGTGTGTTGTTTTCATAAACCACAACTTGAGTTAATTGCATGTGTGTTCTTTTCATAAACCACATTGATCCACCAGAGTCATTGCATGTGTGTTCTTTTCATAAACCACATGGATCCACCAGAGTCATTGCATGTGTGTTCTTTTCATAAACCACATGGATCCACTAGAGTCATTGCATGTGTGTTATTTTCCTAAACCACAAATAGAGTTATTCCATGTTTGTTCTTTTCATAAACCACAACTAGACTCCCTTACATGTGTGTTATTTTCATAAATCACATGGATCCACTAGAGTTCTTAGCATTTGTGCTCTTTTCATAAACCACATGGTGCCACTAGATTTCATTGCATGTGTGTTCTTTTCATAAACCACATGTAGAGTCATTGCAAGTGTGTTATTTTCATAAACCACAACTTGAGTTCATTGCATGTGTGTTCTTTTCATAAACCACATGGATCCACCAGAGTCATTGCATGTGTGTTCTTTTCATAAACAACAACTAGAGTAATTGCATGTGTGTTCTTTTCATAAACCACAACTAGAGTCATTGCATATGTGTTCTTTTCATAAACCACAACTAGAGTCCATTACATGTGTGTTCTTTTCATAATCCACATGGATCCAGTAGAGTTCATTCCATGTGTGTTATTTTCATAAACCACATGGAGCCACTAGATTTCATTGCACGTGTGTTCTTTTCATAAACAATCTCTAGACTCATTGCTTGTGATTTGTTTTCATAAACCACAACTTGAGTTAATTGCATGTGTGTTCTTTTCATAAACCACATTGATCCACCAGAGTCATTGCATGTGTGTTCTTTTCATAAACCACATGGATCCACCAGAGTCATTGCATGTGTGTTCTTTTCATAAACCACATGGATCCACTAGAGTCATTGCATGTGTGTTATTTTCCTAAACCACAAATAGAGTTATTGCATGTTTGTTCTTTTCATAAACCACAACTAGACTCCCTTACATGTGTGTTATTTTCATAAGCCACATCGATCCACTAGAGTTCTTAGCATTTGTGTTCTTTTCATAAACCACATGGTGCCACTAGATTTCATTGCATGTGTGTTCTTTTCATAAACCACATGTAGAGTCATTGCAAGTGTGTTATTTTCATAAACCACAACTTGAGTTCATTGCATGTGTGTTCTTTTCATAAACCACATGGATCCACCAGAGTCATTGCATGTGTGTTCTTTTCATAAACCACATCTAGAGTCATTGCAAGTGTGTTATTTTCATAAACCACAACTTGAGTTCATTGCATGTGTTCTTTTCATAAACCACATCTAGAGTCATTGCATGTGTGTTATTTTCATAAACCACAACTAGAGTTCATTGCATGTGTGTTCTTTTCATAAAACACATGGATCCACTAGAGTTCATTGCATGTGTGTTCTTTTCATAAACCACATCTAGAGTCATAGTAGGAGTGTTCTTTTCATAAATCACAACTAGAGTTCATTGCATGTGTGTTCTTTTCATAAACCACATGGATCCACCAGAGTCATTGCATGTGTGTTCTTTTCATAAACCACATCTAGAGTCATTGCAAGTGTGTTATTTTCATAAACCACAACTTGAGTTCATTGCATGTGTGTTCTTTTCATAAACCACATCTAGAGTCATTGCATGTGTGTTATTTTCATAAACCACAACTAGAGTTCATTGCATGTGTGTTCTTTTCATAAAACACATGGATCCACTAGAGTTCATTGCATGTGTGTTCTTTTCATAAACCACATCTAGAGTCATAGTAGGAGTGTTCTTTTCATAAATCACAACTAGAGTTCATTGCATGTGTGTTCTTTTCATAAACCACATGGATCCACCAGAGTCATTGCATGTGTGTTCTTTTCATAAACCACAACTATAGTCATTGCATGTGTGTTCTTTTCATAAACCACAACTAGAGTCATTGCATGTGTGTTGTTTTCATAAACCACTTGGATCCACCAGAGTCATTGCATGTGTGTTCATTTCATAAACCACATGGATCCACTAGAGTCATTGCATGTGTGTTATTTTCCTAAACCACAAATAGAGTTATTGCATATTTGTTCTTTTCATAAACCACAACTAGAGTCTGTCACATCCCAAATTTTAGATTTGGTCTTGCATATCATTCATTGCATCACATCATATCTTTCCATGCATTACCGTCGAGTAGAGAAGATCAACGAAACGCTATTTGCAAAACCCCGTTTCTCCTTCGCTTCGAGTTTCCTGCGGGAGGCTTCAGAGGGGCTTGCTACAACCACCCCTGTAGGTTCGAGCTTTCGCTCAAACTTCGACTGAAGGTTGTTCCTCGACGAATCTGAACCCGTAGGCGCGAAAATCGCTCCAATCGGAGTTCGTATGCAAAAGACTCGGACGTTTTAGTAAACCGCCGGAAAACGGTCCGAAAATCCGGACCGATTTCCGAGTTGTAGTCCAGATCTGGACCGATTCTGTTTCAGTTTTTTTTTCTTTTCTTTTCTCACGTGAAGGACCAAATAAAAGGAGGCCCCACCGCCTCGGAAGTCGTGCCCGACCCCGCCTCCTCCCAGAACCCCGCCGCCACAACTCCCGTGTGCGCGCCCAGGCACAGCCGCCGCCACCGCCTCCGCTTCGCCTCGCCGTCGCCGACCATCCCTTCGTCGTCGGCCATCGCCGCGTCTGTTTCCGGGTTCGTCTCGCCGCCCTCTTTCCATTCCCGTGCTCCGCGTCTCCATCCGTCGCCGCCAACTGCGCCCTGCAGATCGCCGCGTCAGACGCCGCGCGTTATTATTCCGGAGCCGTAGTTGACCGTGTGTACTTGCAGGAGTTTCCACGCCACCGGATCCGATCGTTGCCGCCGTCCGGAGCTCGCCGGAGTTCGTTTCGCCGTCTGCTTCCGGTAAGACAGCCACCGCCGATCTCAGATCAGCGGCTTAAATCGTTCGTTGACTGGTCAGCACTCGACGTTGACTAGTCAGAGGTCCCAGACGTTGACTGGTCGACGCCCGATCAGCGCCAGTCATCGAACCACGATTGATTGGTCAATTTCGTTAATCCTATTAGTTGACAGATTTCGGTAGAATCTTGTAAATTGCGTAGAAATTAAACCGCTTGGCCAAAATTTGCAAATAAAATATGCACGCGTTCAGTGAGTCGTGTAGAATCTCGCTGTAGCTTTGGTTCAGATTTTTACTGTCAGGTTTAGTACAGTTTAATCAAACTAGTTAGTGGCCTTTTCGGAGTAATAAATTCGTAGTAAAAGTTTCGTAGCTCCAAAAATCGCGTATGATATGTCCCTGAACTCGTATGAACGAGGGGAATCTCATCGTGAAATAAAAAGATAGGCTTATAGTAAAAACTTCTGCAGTATTTGTCTAATGGCTTTCTGCAGTGTTTTAATTACTCGGGATGTTTTATAACTCCTTTTTGAGTAATTCCAATTGGTACTGTTTCTTATCAGCGATGCCTATGCGGTAGATTTTTTCCAAGATTTTACAAACAGTATACTACCGGTAGTGAACTATTTAAGTTCTAACTCTAGTAGTGATCTCTACTTTTGGTTAATAGTTTTCCTTGCGCCAAATCTATTTTTCCATGCATGTATTCGGTAGTAATATGTATTAGTACTATGTGGTGCAGCTGTAGCACCAATTCGCTTGCCGTTCTTGCATTCATGCATCATCTTTGTTGCATATGTTTGTGAATTGTTTGTTTATGAATGCAATTGTGTCGTGTAGATTGTGTGGAGTGCAACCCTTGCTCGTGTTTGGATTGTTCTTCCGACCGCTACAATCAAGGCAAGTAGATGCTACTTTGTTCATGATATCGTCCTACTATTTTCAATGCATTGTCGTGTATTTTGTAGATGCATGTGTAGGATGATACTATCGCTATGCTATGTCCTATTATGTGGTAGGGTTTTTCCTGGTAGATGAACCACCGTTGTAGATGTGCTTAGCCATGCTATGTTGAACGAGGGCTGGGTTACATCATTGACACTTGTTTTCTCAAAGTATTGGTTTGCGAAAACTAAAACAACTTAATCAATGAATCATCTGGGTGTGATGGGATTGATAATTTTTGGTGGTTTCATGGAAAGGCACCTGGTATCAAGAGAGAATGATTGGCTTTTTATTGTGTAGCTTACGGTACAACCATGTGCCAATAATGGAATGGGCGGTTGGTTGGACTTAGTAGGTTGTGGTAACTCGAACCCGCGTATCCAGAGATGTAGAATTTTGGTAGGTTGGACGGTGCGTCGGGATTGAGGAGCTACTTCGAACAGTCTCTTCTTGGTCTTCCCTATCATCACCCAAAATGAGAGTGATGGTACGAGCTGGGCTGGCCAAGTCACATGGGTAAAGTGTACTAACTCCGCAGAGTGTATAATCTAATCGATTAGCCGTGTCCCCGGTTATGGACATCTGAGTTGCTAGATATTGATTCCATGACATGTTTCTCGCTCATTCTAATTTCATAATTGTTTTAATCTTGTTGGGTTAACTTAATTGGGATCTTTTCAAAGAAAATTCAAAACTGTTTATGAAAGTAGGACAAATGTATTTGCAAATGCAAGCCAGACACAGCTCCACTTGCCAGATATGCATGTAGATGTTAGTATTATTGTCTCCATTTACTAGCTCTACTTGCCATGCATTCCATGTATTGACCCTTCGGGGCTGTTGCGTTTTATGCTGCAGGTTATTCCGATTCTGATTGATCGTTATAGGCCACGGTACTCCACTCGGCACTTGTTCACTTGTGGGCAATTTGAAGATTGGAGGATTTACCGCTTTTGTTGCTACGAACAATTTGAGCTAGCTTTATGCTAAGCTTTTATATTGTAATAATGGTACTCTGGATCTTGTAGATCATGATACACGGTTATTTGCTATGATTATCTATCTTACTCTATTGTGGGCCAATGAACCGATCCAGGGATTGGCATGTCACATAGAGGCCACGGTCTTATCAGAACCGGGGTGTCACAGGATGGTATCAGAGCCCGTGTGTCGACCGTAGGATCGTGACCTAGAATTGGATTAGGAAGCCATAGATTTATTAAAGCCTATATTAACTCTATCTTTCATCTTATGCCTTTCACCCTCGTAAATTCTTACCATATGCTATTCTCACACTTTCCTCTTTTACTTGATAAATGGGAGAAGTCAGGACTGAGTATGTCACCATGGAGTCACCAAGGCCCTTTGCAAGGCAGTTAGCTCAGCTCTCTCAGTCATTGGGATTGCCACTGCCTATGTTCAAGGGAAGAAGGCTGTACACCTATGGATATGGAGAGGATGCATGGGAGATCACTACCTTCATATTCAGAGATGCCGCCTTGCCAAACCCCGTGCATTTGATCTACACCAAGACCTACTGCAACTGGGGACTTGGAATCAACTTGGCCATACATGAAGCCCTGTCTCGCCAGTGCCACTATGTCCGACACCTACTACCAGCAGATTCACCCTACCGTGACTATGGAAGGCGTGATGAAGATGGGAACATTGTGGTTACCCCGGGCGACAGGAACAACATGCCGCCCCGTCGGAGGCACATAGAGGACATGGAAAGGGAGAATGGAGCTCTAGCAGAGAAGGTGAGGATGATAAAGGAGATTGCAGATTTTACTAGCAATGGTATGGTGGTCCAAGGACAGGAGATTGACACTTTGCATGAAGCTGTGGAGTTCGGAGAATGCCCCGATAGCCAGAGATGCAACCATAGCACATCTTCATGGTAATGCGTGCAGGAGAACACCTGAACATACAAGAACGCAAGGGACAGTCCAGAAAGGGATCAGACTATTGAAGCTATGATAGCCCAGATTGCCGCCTCCAAGCACAGCTGAATCCACCCTGATGATGACAATGGAGATGATGGCAACAATGGGGATGATGATGACAGTGGAGATGATGATGATGAGGACGAGGATGATGATGATGGAGACGATGATGGTGGAGGAGATGAAGCTGTTGCAGTTGCAGCTGAGGATGAAGAAGAAGAGGAGGATCCAGAAGAGGTGGAGTTTGACGTTTCAAGTGATGGTTCAGGAGAGGTGTACACTCCGCCGCCATGGTTGTACCGCGAGCCGAAGCGCCAACGCATGACAGCGAGGACCTACCGCAACCTCTTCAAGCAATAGATAGAAGTCCACCAATTAGTCCTCTTTAGGCGAAATCGTTAGATTTATTCTCGATCGTTGTGATACTTAGTTCGTGTTAGTGTAAGAGTGTTTAGATGCTTATTTGTGTACTCCAATATCTCAGGAATTATTTGTGCAAATTATATGAAAGAGTTATGGCAATTTGGTTACTATCTGTGTTGTTTTCGCTGCAGTTTTTCTGCTGATACAGCAGTACTGCGCGATTTTTCATATTTTTCTGGTAACTCGGAAAAATCTGAAAAAAATTGGGCTGATGCGAAACACTCTGTGCCATATGCACAAAAATTGGCTAATTTTTCTGACGAGTTTAAGTCAGGCGGAAAAATTCGCGAACACAGCAGAACTGTTCTGTCAGAATTGCTGTTTTGTCGTTTTGATGCTCAACTGTTTAGTTAACAATTGCCAACTCTTGCAAAACTATTTCAGTAGTTATATACTACTAGGATAACACCTGGGATGTTGCTGGATCGCTTGTTTGTTGATGTGTTGCTTGCTTGTGATTGTCTGCTATTGTTTGATGTTGATTGATCATATGCATGGGTAGAATCCTATTACCGAAGGTTCATAGAAAACTTTTCCAAGATTGCTAAGCCGATGACTGAACTTCTGAAGAAGGAGAGGAAGTTTGAATGGTCAGACGTATGTGAAGCCAGCTTTCAGGAACTGAAGCGTCGACTAGTAACTGCGCCTGTTCTGTGTTTACCAGATCTTCAGAAGGATTTCCAAGTGTACTGTGATGCTTCACGACAGGGACTTGGGAGTGTGCTGATGCAAGATGGGAGAGTAGTGTCATATGCCTCGCGACAACTCAAGCACCATGAGCGGAATTACCCCACACACGACTTGGAGTTAGCGTCAGTGGTTCATGCGCTCAAGGTATGGAGGCATTACTTAATGGGAAAACACTGTGATGTGTACACCGACCACAAGAGCCTGAAGTACATATTTACACAGAAGGAACTGAACATGAGACAAAGGAGATGGTTGGAACTTATCAAGGATTATGATATGAATCTACAATACCACCCAGGAAAGGCCAATGTAGTAGCAGATGCTCGATGGAAGGTTTATGCCAATGGATTGACAATTGGTGAATTGCCTGAGGATTTGTGCAAGCAATTCAAGGACCTTAGACTGGAGGTAGTATCTGAAGGGTACTTAGCAACAATGGAAGTCCAACCGACGCTTCAAGACAGAATCAAGAAGGCTCAAGTGGGAGACAAGGAAATAGAAGAAATAAAGGAGAAGATGAAGGAGAACCGGGAAAAGGATATTCGCGAGGATGAGCATGGTACTCAGGTATGGAGATCGCTTTGTGTTCCCAACGATCCCGAGATAAGGAAGTTGATTCTGCAGGAAGCTCATGACTCGCCATATTCCATACATCCGGGCAACACAAAGATGTATATGGATTTGAAGAGCAGATTTTGGTGGAACAACATGAAGGGAGATATCGCCAAGCATATTGCCCTATGTGATGTATGTAGCAGTGAAGGCGTAACACCGAAGCCAGCAGATTGCTACAGCCTGCTGCGTGCCGGATTGGAAATGGGATAGAGTGGAATGGACTTTATCACAGATCGCCAGACCAGGTCGGGATACGACTCCATTTGGGTAGTGGTCGACCATTTGACCAAGGTAGCCCACTTTATACCGGTGAAGACGACCTATACGAGTGCGAAGTTGGCCAAGATCTACATGGACAGGATTGTGTGCCTACATGGAGTTCCCAAGAGTATAGTATCTGATAGAGGCACCCAATTTACCTCACACTTCTGGCGCCAGCTGCACGAGTCACTTGGTACTAGATTGGAGTTTAGCACAGCGTTTCACCCACAAACAGATGGACAGACCGAGAGGGTGAATCAGATTTTGGAGGACATGCTAAGAGCTTGCGCCTTGGCTCACGGTTCTAGTTGGGATGAGAATTTGCCTTATGCCGAGTTTTCCTACAACAACAGCTATCAAACCAGCATCAAGACGCCACCGCTCGACGATCAGTATGGGAAACGGTGCCGAACACCATTGCTATGGGATGGAGTAGGAGAACGTCAGTTGTTTGGACCTGATTTGATCAAGGATGCTGAGGAAAAGGTTGCCTTGATTAAGGACAGGCTGAAGGTAGCACAATCAAGGCAGAAGAGCTACGCTGATGCCAAACGCAAGGAAGTGGTGTATGAGATTGGTGATAGAGCGTACCTCAGAGTATCGCCACTTCGAGGAATCAAGAGATTTGGAATTAAGGGTAAGCTGGCACCTCGATTTATTGGGCGTCAGATCGGTCTTAGCGGCGCAAAGGAGAAGTTGCCTATCAGTTGAGTTGCGGAGGCTCTGCTGCTGTTCACAACGTGTTCCACGATCCCAGCTGAAGAAGTGCCATCCGGAGATGGTGGATACACCGTTGAGAGACACTGCACGCTAGAGGAGGTTCAGCTGGAAAACGATTTGACCTATGAGGAGAAACCGTCAAGATTTTGGAGACAGCAGAAGGACTACCTGCACCAAGACAATCAAGTTTTGCAAGGTGCAGTGGAGTCACCACACAAGAGGAAGCCACTTGGGAGCGTGAAGATGACATCCGAGAGGACTACCCACACCTATTTGTTAGCTACCAATCTCGAGGACGAGATTCATCTTAAGGGGGTTAGTCTTGTCACATCCCAAATTTTAGATTTGGTCTTGCATATCATTCATTGCATCGCATCATATCTTTCCATGCATTACCGTCGAGTAGAGAAGATCGACGAAACGCTATTTGCAAAACCCCGTTTCTCCTTCGCTTCGAAGCCTCGCGGAGGCTTCAGAGGGGCTTGCTACAACCACCCCTGTAGGTTCGAGCTTTCGCTCAAACTTCGACTGAAGGTTGTTCCCCTCGACGATACGAACCCGTAGGCGCGAAAATCGCTCCAATCGGAGTTCGTATGCAAAAGACTCGGACGTTTTAGTAAACCGCCGGAAAACGGTCCGAAAATCCGGACCGATTTCCGAGTTGTAGTCCAGATCTGGACCGATTCTGTTTCAGTTTTTTTTTCTTTTCTTTTCTCACGTGAAGGACCAAATAAAAGGAGGCCCCACCGCCTCGGAAGTCGTGCCCGACCCCGCCTCCTCCCAGAACCCCGCCGCCACAACTCCCGTGCGCGCGCCCAGGCACAGCCGCCGCCGCCGCCTCCGCTTCGCCTCGCCGTCGCCGACCACCCCTCCGCCGCCGGCCATCGCCGCGTCTGTTTCCGGGTTCGTCTCGTCGCCCTCTTTCCGTTCCGTTCGCGTCTCCATCCGTCGCCGCCAATCGCGCTTCGCAGATCGCCACAGACGCGACGCGTTATTATTCCGGGAGCCGAAGTTGACCGTGTGTACTTGCAGGAGTTTCCACGCCACCGATCCGATCGTTCGCCGTCCGAGCTCGCCGGAGTTCGCTTTCGCCGTCTGCTTCCGGTAAGACAGCAGCCACCGCCGATCTCAGATCAGCGGCTTAAATCGCTCGTTGACTGGTCAGCACTCCAGACGTTGACTAGTCAGAGGCCCAGACGTTGACTGGTCAGACGCTTGATCGGCGCCCAGTCATCGTATTGACTGGGTCAATTTCGTTAATCCTATTAGTTGACAGATTTCGGTAGAATCTTGTAAATTGCGTAGAAATTAAACCGCTTGGCCAAAATTTGCAAATAAAATATGCACGCGTTCAGTGAGTCGTGTAGAATCTCGCTGTAGCTTTGGTTCAGATTTTTACTGTCAGGTTTAGTACAGTTTAATCAAACTAGTTAGTGGCCTTTTCGGAGTAATAAATTCGTAGTAAAAGTTTCAGAGCTCTAAAAATCGCGTATGATATGTCCCTGAACTCGTATGAACGAGGGGAATCTCATAGTGAAATAAAAGATAGGCTTACAGTAAAACTTCTGCAGTATTTGTCTAATGGCTTTCTGCAGTGTTTTAATTACTCGGATGTTTTATAACTCCTTTTTGAGTAATTCCAATTGGTACTGTTTCTTATCAGCGATGCCTATGCGGTAGATTTTTTCCAAGATTTTACAAACAGTATACTACCGGTAGTGAACTATTTAAGTTCTAACTCTAGTAGTGATCTCTACTTTTGGTTAATAGTTTTCCTTGCGCCAAATCTATTTTTCCATGCATGTATTCGTAGTAATATGTATTAGTACTATGTGGTGCTGTAGCACCAATTCGCTTGTCGTCTTGCATTCATGCATCATCTTTGTTGCATATGTTTGTGAATTGTTTGTTTATGAATGCAATTGTGTCGTAGATTGTGTGGAGTGCAACCCTTGCTCGTGTTTGGATTGTTCTTCCGACTACAATCAAGGCAAGTAGATGCTACTTTGTTCATGATATCGCCCTACTATTTTCAATGCATTGTCGGTATTTTGTAGATGCATGTGTAGGATGATACTATCGCTATGCTATGTCCTATTATGTGGTAGGGTTTTTCCGTAGATGAACCACCGTTGTAGATGTGCTTAGCCATGCTATGTTGAACGAGGGCTGGGTTACATCATTGACACTTGTTTTCTCAAAGTATTGGTTTGTAAAACTAAAACAACTTAATCAATGAATCATCTGGGTGTGATGGGATTGATAATTTTGGTGGTTTCATTGCGAAAGGCACCTGTATCAAGAGAGAATGATTGGCTTCTTTATTGTGTAGCTTACGGTACAACCATGTGCCAATAATGGAATGGGCGGTTGGTTGGACTTAGTAGGTTGTGGTAACTCGAACCCGCGATCCAGAGATGTAGAATTTTGGTAGGTTGGACCGGTGCCGGGATTGAGGAGCTACTTCCCAACAGTCTCTTCTTGGTCTTCTCCCTATCATCACCCAAAATGAGAGTGATGGTACGAGCTGGGCTGGCCAAGTCACATGGGTAAAGTGTACTAACCTCTGCAGAGTGTATAATCTAATCGATTAGCCGTGTCCCCGGTTATGGACATCTGAGTTGCTAGATATTGATTCCATGACATGTTTCTCGCTCATTCTAATTTCATAATTGTTTTAATCTTGTTGGGTTAACTTAATTGGGATCTTTTCAAAGAAAATTCAAAACTGTTTATGAAAGTAGGACAAATGTATTTGCAAATGCAAGCCAGACACAGCTCCACTTGCCAGATATGCATGTAGATGTTAGTATTATTGTCTCCATTTACTAGCTCTACTTGCCATGCATTCCATGTATTGACCCTTCGGGGCTGTTGCGTTTTATGCTGCAGGTTATTCCGATTCTGATTGATCGTTATAGGCCATGGTACTCCACTCGACACTTGTTCACTTGTGGGCAATTTGAAGATTGGAGGATTTACTCGCTTTTGTTGCTACCTGAACAATTTGAGCTAGCTTTATGCTAAGCTTTTATATTGTAATAATGGTACTCTGGATCTTGTAGATCATGATACACGGTTATTTGCTATGATTATCTATCTTACTCTATTGTGGGCCAATGAACCGATCCAGGGATTGGCATGTCACATAGAGGCCACGGTCTTATCAGAACCGGGGTGTCACAGAGTCCCTTACATGTGTGTTGTTTTCATAAACCACATGGATCCACTAGAGTTCATTACATTTGTGTTCTTTTCATAAACCACATGGTGCCACTAGATTTCATTGCATGTGTGTTCTTTTCATAAACCACATCTAGAGTCATTGCAAATGTGTTATTTTCATAAACCACAACTTGAGTTCATTGCATGTGTGTTCTTTTCATAAACCACATGGAGCCACTAGATTTCATTGCATGTGTGTTCTTTTCATAAACCACATCTAGAGTCATTGCAAGTGTGTTATTTTCATAAACCACAACTTGAGTTCATTGCATGTGTGTTCTTTTCATAAACCACATCTAGAGTCATTGCATGTGTGTTATTTTCATAAACCACAACTAGAGTTCATCGCATGTGTGTTCTTTTCATAAACCACATGGATCCACTAGAGTTCATTGCATGTGTGTTCTTTTCATAAACCACATGGATCCACCAGAGTCATTGCATGTGTGTTCTTTTCATAAACCACAACTATAGTCATTGCATGTGTGTTCTTTTCATAAACCACAACTAGAGTCATTGCATGTGTGTTGTTTTCATAAACCACATGGATCCACTAGTGTCATTGCATGTGTATTATTTTCATTAACCACAACTAGAGTCATTGCATGTTTGTTCTTTTCATAAACCACAACCAGAGTCATTGCATGTGTGTTCTTTTCATAAACCACAACTAGAGTCATTGTGTGTGTTGTTTTCATAAACCACATGGATCCACCAGTGTCATTGCATGTGTGTTCTTTTCATAAACCATATGTATCCACTAGAGTCATTGCATGTGTGTTCTTTTCATAAACCCCATGGATCCACCAGAGTCATTGCATGTGTGTTCTTTTCATAAACTACATGGATCCACTAGAGTCATTGCATGTGTGTTATTTTAATAAACCACAACTAGAGTCACTACATGTGTATTCTTTTCATAAACCACATGGATCCACTAGAATTTATTACATGTGTTTTCTTTTCAAAAACCACATCTAGAGTCATTGCATGTGTGTTCTTTTCATAAACCACAACTAGAGTACATTGAATGTGTGTTCGTTTCATAAACCACATGGATCGACAAGAGTCCGTGCATGTGTGTTCTTTTCATAAACCAGAACTAGAGTCATTGCATGTGTGTTCTTTTCATAAACCACATGGATCCACCAGAGTCATTGCATGTGTGTTCTTTTCATCAACCACAACTATAGTCATTGCATGTGTGTTCTTTTCATAAACCACAACTAGAGTCATTGCATCTGTGTTGTTTTCATAAACCACATGGATCCACCAGAGTCATTGCATGTGTGTTCTTTTCATAAACAACAACTAGAGTAATTGCATGTGTGTTCTTTTCATAAACCACAACTAGAGTCATTGCATATATGTTCTTTTCATAAACCACAACTAGAGTCCATTACATGTGTGTTCTTTTCATAATCCACATGGATCCACTAGAGTTCATTGCATGTGTGTTATTTTCATAAACCACATGGAGCCACTAGAGTTCATTGCATGTGCGTTCTTTTGATAAACCACATCTAGAGACATTGCATGTGTGTTGTTTTCATAAACCACAACTAGAGTTCATTGCATGTGTGTTCTTTTCATAAACCACATCTAGAGTCATTGCTTGTGTGTTCTTTTCATAAACCACAACTTGAGTTCATTGCATGTGAGTTCTTTTCATAAACCACATGGATCCACCAGAGTCATTGCATGTGTGTTCTTTTCATAAACCAGATGGATCTACCAGAGTCATTGCATGTGTGTTCTTTTCCTAAACCACAAATAGAGTCACTACATGTTTGTTCTTTTCATAAACAACAACTAGAGTCCCTTACATGTGTGTTATTTTCATAAACCACATGGATCCACTAGAGTTCATTGCATTTGTGTTCTTTTCATAAACCACATGGTGCCATTAGATTTCATTGCATGTGTGTTCTTTTCATAAACCACATCTAGAGTCATTGCATGTGTGTTATTTTCATAAACCACAACTTGAGTTCATTGCATGTGTGTTCTTTTCATAAACCACATCTAGAGTCATTGCATGTGTGTTCTTTTCATAAACCACAACTAGAGTTCATTGCATGTGTGTTCTTTTCATAAAACACATGGATCCACTAGAGTTCATTGCATGTGTGTTCTTTTCATAAACCACATCTAGAGTCATAGTAGGAGTCTTCTTTTCATAAATCACAACTAGAGTTCATTGCATGTGTGTTCTTTTCATAAACCACATGGATCCACCAGAGTCATTGCATGTGTGTTCTTTTCATAAACCACAACTAGAGTCATTGCATGTGTGTTGTTCTCATAAACCACATGGATCCACCTTTGTCATTGCATATGTGTTCTTTTCATAAACCACATGGATCCACTATAGTTATTGCATGTGTGTTCTTTTCATAAACCACATGGATCCACCAGAGTCATTGCATGTGCGTTCTTTTCATAAACAACAACTTGTGTCATTGCATGTGTGTTCTTTTCATAAAACACAACTAGAGTCATTGCATATGTGTTCTTTTCATAAACCACAACTAGAGTCCATTACATGCTTGTTCTTTTCATAAACCACATGGATCCACTAGAGTTCATTGCATGTGTGTTGTTTTCATAAACCACATGGAGCCACTAGATTTCATTGCATGTGTGTTCTTTTCATAAACCACATCTAGAGTCATTGCATGTGTGTTATTTTCATAAACCACAACTTGAGTTCATTGCATGTGTGTTCTTTTCATAAACCACATCTAGAGTCATTGCAGGTGTGTTCTTTTCATAAACCACAACTTGACTTCATTGCATATGTGTTCTTTTCATAAAGCGCGTGGATCTACCAGAGTCATTGCATGTGTGTTCTTTTCATAAACCACATGAATCCACCAGAGTCATTGCATGTGTGTTCTTTTCATAAACCACATGGATCCACCAGAGTCATTGCATGTGTGTTATTTTCCTAAACCACAACTAGAGTCATTGCATGTTTGTTATTTTCATAAACCACAACTAGAGTCCATTACATGTGTGTTATTTTCATAAACCACATGGATCCACTAGAGTTCATTGCATTTGTGTTCTTTTCATAAACCACATGGAGCCACTAGATTTCATTGCATGTGTGTTCTTTTCATAAACCACATCTAGAGTCATTACATCTGTGTTATTTTCATAAACCACAACTTGAGTTCATTGCATGTGTGTTCTTTTCATAAACCACATCTAGAGTCATTGCATGTGTGTTCTTGTCATAAACCACAACTAGAGTTCATTGCATGTGTGTTCTTTTCATAAAACACATGGATCCACTAGAGTTCATTGCATGTGTGTTCTTTTCATAAACCACATCTAGAGTCATAGTAGGAGTGTTGTTTTCATAAATCACAACTAGAGTTCATTGCATGTGTGTTCTTTTCATAAACCACATGGATCCACCAGAGTCATTGCATGTGTGTTCTTTTCATAAACCACATGGATCCACCAGATTCATTGCATGTGTGTTCTTTTCATAAAACACATGGATCCACCAGAGTCATTGCATGTGTGTTATTTTCCTAAACCACAACTAGAGTCATTGCATGTTTGTTCTTTTCATAAACCACAACCAGAGTCATTGCATGTGTGTTCTTTTCATAAACCACAACTAGAGTCATTGTGTGTGTTGTTTTCATAAACCACATGGATCCACCAGTGTCATTGCATGTGTGTTCTTTTCATAAACCATATGGATCCACTAGAGTCATTGCATGTGTGTTCTTTTCATAAACCACATGGATCCACCAGAGTCATTGCATGTGTGTTCTTTTCATAAACCACATGGATCCACTAGAGTCATTGCATGTGTGTTATTTTCATAAACCACAACTAGAGTCACTACATGTGTATTCTTTTCATAAACCACATGGATCCACTAGAATTCATTGCATGTGTTTTCTTTTCAAAAACCACATCTAGAGTCATTGCATGTGTCTTCTTTTCATAAACCACAACTAGAGTACATTGAATGTGTGTTCTTTTCATAAACCACATGGATCGACAAGAGTCAGTGCATGTGTGTTCTTTTCATAAACCAGAACTAGAGTCATTGCATGTGTGTTCTTTTCATAAACCACATGGATCCACCAGAGTCATTGCATGTGTGTTCTTTTCATAAACCACAACTATAGTCATTGCATGTGTGTTCTTTTCATAAACCACAACTAGAGTCATTGCATGTGTGTTGTTTTCATAAACCACATGGATCCACCAGAGTCATTGCATGAGTGTTCTTTTCATAAACAACAACTAGAGTAATTGCATGTGTGTTCTTTTCATAAACCACAACTAGAGTCATTGCATATGTGTTCTTTTCATAAACCACAACTAGAGTCCATTACATGTGTGTTCTTTTCATAATCCAGATGGATCCACTAGAGTTCATTGCATGTGTGTTATTTTCATAAACCACATGGAGCCACTAGAGTTCATTGCATGTGTGTTCTTTTGATAAACCACATCTAGAGTCATTGCATGTGTGTTGTTTTCATAAACCACAACTAGAGTTCATTGCATGTGTGTTCTTTTCATAAACCACATCTAGAGTCATTGCTTGTGTGTTCTTTTCATAAACCACAACTTGAGTTCATTGCATGTGTGTTCTTTTCATAAACCACATGGATCCACCAGAGTCATTGCATGTGTGTTATTTTCATAAACCACATGGATCTACCAGAGTCATTGCATGTGTGTTCTTTTCATAAACCACATGGATCCACTAGAGTCATTGCATGTGTGTTATTTTCCTAAACCACAAATAGAGTCATTGCATGTTTGTTCTTTTCATAAACCACAACTAGAGTCCCTTACATGTGTGTTATTTTCATAAACCACATGGATCCACTAGAGTTCATTGCATTTGTGTTCTTTTGATAAACCACATGGTGCCATTAGATTTCATTGCATGTGTGTTCTTTTCATAAACCACATCTAGAGTCATTGCATGTGTGTTATTTTCATAAACCACAACTTGAGTTCATTGCATGTGTGTTCTTTTCATAAACCACATCTAGAGTCATTGCATGTGTGTTCTTTTCATAAACCACAACTAGAGTCATTGTGTGTGTTGTTTTCATAAACCACATGGATCCACCAGTGTCATTGCATGTCTGTTATTTTCATAAACCATATGGATCCACTAGATTCATTGCATGTGTGTTCTTTTCATAAACCACATGGATCCACCAGAGTCATTGCATGTGTGTTCTTTTCATAAACCACATGGATCCACTAGAGTCATTGCATGTGTGTTATTTTCATAAACCACAACTAGAGTCACTACATGTGTATTCTTTTCATAAACCACATGGATCCACTAGAATTCATTGCATGTGTTTTCTTTTCAAAAATCACATCTAGAGTCATTGCATGTGTCTTCTTTTCATAAACCACAACTAGAGTACATTGAATGTGTGTTCTTTCATAAACCACATGGATCGACAAGAGTCAGTGCATGTGTGTTCTTTTAATAAACCAGAACTAGAGTCATTGCATGTGTGTTCTTTTCATAAACCACATGGATCCACCAGAGTCATTGCATGTGTGTTCTTTTCATAAACCACAACTATAGTCATTGCATGTGTGTTCTTTTCATAAACCATAACTAGAGTCATTGCATGTGTGTTGTTTTCATAAACCACATGGATCCACCAGAGTCATTGCATGTGTGTTCTTTTCATAAACAACAACTAGAGTAATTGCATGTGTGTTCTTTTCATAAACCACAACTAGAGTCATTGCATATGTGTTCTTTTCATAAACCACAACTAGAGTCCATTACATGTGTGTTCTTTTCATAATCCACATGGATCCACTAGAGTTCATTGCATGTGTGTTATTTTCATAAACCACATGGAGCCACTAGAGTTCATTGCATGTGTGTTCTTTTGATAAACCAGATCTAGAGTCATTGCATGTGTGTTGTTTTCATAAACCACAACTAGAGTTCATTGCATGTGTGTTCTTTTCATAAACCACATCTAGAGTCATTGCTTGTGTGTTCTTTTCATAAACCACAACTTGAGTTCATTGCATGTGTGTTCTTTTCATAAACCACATGGATCCACCAGAGTCATTGCATGTGTGCTCTTTTCATAAACCACATGGATCTACCAGAGTCATTGCATGTGTGTTCTTTTCATAAACCACATGGATCCACTAGAGTCATTGCATGTGTGTTATTTTCCTAAACCACAAATAGAGTCATTGCATGTTTGTTCTTTTCATAAACCACAACTAGACTCCCTTACATGTGTGTTATTTTCATAAACCACATGGATCCACTAGAGTTCTTAGCATTTGTGTTATTTTCATAAACCACATGGATCCACTAGAGTTCATTGCATTTGTGTTCTTTTCATAAACCACATGGTGCCATTAGATTTCATTGCATGTGTGTTCTTTTCATAAACCACATCTAGAGTCATTGCATGTGTGTTATTGTCATAAACCACAACTTGAGTTCATTGCATGTGTGTTCTTTTCATAAACCACATCAAGAGTCATTGCATGTGTTCTTTTCATAAACCACAACTAGAGTTCATTGCATGTGTGTTCTTTTCATAAAACACATGGATCCACTAGAGTTCATTGCATGTGTGTTCTTTTCATAAACCACATCTAGAGTCATAGTAGGAGTCTTCTTTTCATAAATCACGACTAGAGTTCATTGCATGTGTGTTCTTTTCATAAACCACATGGATCCACCAGAGTCATTGCATGTGTGTTCTTTTCATAAACCACAACTAGAGTCATTGCATGTGTGTTTTTCATAAACCCCATGGATCCACCAGTGTCATTGCATGTGTTTGGTTTTCATAAACCACATGGATCCACCAGTGTCATTGCATATGTGTTCTTTTCATAAACCACATGGATCCACTATAGTTATTGCATGTGTGTTCTTTTCATAAACCACATGGATCCACCAGAGTCATTGCATGTGCGTTCTTTTCATAAACAACAACTTGTGTCATTACATGTGTGTTCTTTTCATAAACCACAACTAGAGTCATTGCATATGTGTTCTTTTCATAAACCACAACTAGAGTCCATTACATGCTTGTTCTTTTCATAAACCACATGGATCCACTAGAGTTCATTGCATGTGTGTTGTTTTCATAAACCACATGGAGCCACTAGATTTCATTGCATGTGTGTTCTTTTCATAAACCACATCTAGAGTCATTGCATGTGTGTTATTTTCATAAACCACAACTTGAGTTCATTGCATGTGTGTTCTTTTCATAAACCACATCTAGAGTCATTGCATGTGTGTTCTTTTCATAAACCACAACTTGACTTCATTGCATATGTGTTCTTTTCATAAAGCGCATGGATCTACCAGAGTCATTGCATGTGTGTTCTTTTCATAAACCACATGAATCCACTAGAGTCATTGCATGTGTGTTCTTTTCATAAACCACATGGATCCACCAGAGTCATTGCATGTGGGTTATTTTTCCTAAACCATAACTAAAGTCATTGCATGTCTGTTATTTTCATAAACCACAACTAGAGTCCATTACATGTGTGTTATTTTCATAAACCACATGGATCCACTAGAGTTCATTGCATTTGCGTTCTTTTCATAAACCACATGGAGACAATAGATTTCATTGCATGTGTGTTCTTTTCATAAACCACATCTAGACTCATTGCATCTGTGTTATTTTCATAAACCACAACTTGAGTTCATTGCATGTGTGTTCTTTTCATAAACCACATCTAGAGTCATTGCATGTGTGTTCTTGTCATAAACCACAACTAGAGTTCATTGCGTGTGTGTTCTTTTCATAAAACACATGGATCCACTAGAGTTCATTGCATGTGTGTTCTTTTCATAAACCACATCTAGAGTCATAGTAGGAGTGTTGTTTTCATAAATCACAACTAGAGTTCATTGTATGTGTGTTCTTTTCATAAACCACATGGATCCACCAGAGTCATTGCATGTGTGTTCTTTTCATAATCCACATGGATCCACTAGAGTCATTGCATGTGTGTTCTTTTCATAAACCAGAACTAGAGTCATTGCATGTGTGTTCTTTTCATAAACCACATGGATCCACCAGAGTCATTGCATGTGTGTTCTTTTCATAAACCACAACTATAGTCATTGCATGTGTGTTCTTTTCATAAACCACAACTAGAGTCATTGCATGTGTGTTGTTTTCATAAACCACATGGATCCACCAGAGTCATTGCATGAGTGTTCTTTTCATAAACAACAACTAGAGTAATTGCATGTGTGTTCTTTTCATAAACCACAACTAGAGTCATTGCATATGTGTTCTTTTCATAAACCACAACTAGAGTCCATTACATGTGTGTTCTTTTCATAATCCACATGGATCCACTAGAGTTCATTGCATGTGTGTTATTTTCATAAACCACATGGAGCCACTAGAGTTCATTGCATGTGTGTTCTTTTGATAAACCACATCTAGAGTCATTGCATGTGTGTTGTTTTCATAAACCACAACTAGAGTTCATTGCATGTGTGTTCTTTTCATAAACCACATCTAGAGTCATTGCTTGTGTGTTCTTTTCATAAACCACAACTTGAGTTCATTGCATGTGTGTTCTTTTCATAAACCACATGGATCCACCAGAGTCATTGCATGTGTGTTATTTTCATAAACCACATGGATCTACCAGAGTCATTGCATGTGTGTTCTTTTCATAAACCACATGGATCCACTAGAGTCATTGCATGTGTGTTATTTTCCTAAACCACAAATAGAGTCATTGCATGTTTGTTCTTTTCATAAACCACAACTAGAGTCCCTTACATGTGTGTTATTTTCATAAACCACATGGATCCACTAGAGTTCATTGCATTTGTGTTCTTTTCATAAACCACATGGTGCCATTAGATTTCATTGCATGTGTGTTCTTTTCATAAACCACATCTAGAGTCATTGCATGTGTGTTATTTTCATAAACCACAACTTGAGTTCATTGCATGTGTGTTCTTTTCATAAACCACATCTAGAGTCATTGCATGTGTGTTCTTTTCATAAACCACAACTAGAGTCATTGTGTGTGTTGTTTTCATAAACCACATGGATCCACCAGTGTCATTGCATGTCTGTTATTTTCATAAACCATATGGATCCACTAGATTCATTGCATGTGTGTTCTTTTCATAAACCACATGGATCCACCAGAGTCATTGCATGTGTGTTCTTTTCATAAACCACATGGATCCACTAGAGTCATTGCATGTGTGTTATTTTCATAAACCACAACTAGAGTCACTACATGTGTATTCTTTTCATAAACCACATGGATCCACTAGAATTCATTGCATGTGTTTTCTTTTCAAAAATCACATCTAGAGTCATTGCATGTGTCTTCTTTTCATAAACCACAACTAGAGTACATTGAATGTGTGTTCTTTTCATAAACCACATGGATCGACAAGAGTCAGTGCATGTGTGTTCTTTTAATAAACCAGAACTAGAGTCATTGCATGTGTGTTCTTTTCATAAACCACATGGATCCACCAGAGTCATTGCATGTGTGTTCTTTTCATAAACCACAACTATAGTCATTGCATGTGTGTTCTTTTCATAAACCATAACTAGAGTCATTGCATGTGTGTTGTTTTCATAAACCACATGGATCCACCAGAGTCATTGCATGTGTGTTCTTTTCATAAACAACAACTAGAGTAATTGCATGTGTGTTCTTTTCATAAACCACAACTAGAGTCATTGCTTATGTGTTCTTTTCATAAACCACAACTAGAGTCCATTACATGTGTGTTCTTTTCATAATCCACATGGATCCACTAGAGTTCATTGCATGTGTGTTATTTTCATAAACCACATGGAGCCACTAGAGTTCATTGCATGTGTGTTCTTTTGATAAACCAGATCTAGAGTCATTGCATGTGTGTTGTTTTCATAAACCACAACTAGAGTTCATTGCATGTGTGTTCTTTTCATAAACCACATCTAGAGTCATTGCTTGTGTGTTCTTTTCATAAACCACAACTTGAGTTCATTGCATGTGTGTTCTTTTCATAAACCACATGGATCCACCAGAGTCATTGCATGTGTGCTCTTTTCATAAACCACATGGATCTACCAGAGTCATTGCATGTGTGTTCTTTTCATAAACCACATGGATCCACTAGAGTCATTGCATGTGTGTTATTTTCCTAAACCACAAATAGAGTCATTGCATGTTTGTTCTTTTCATAAACCACAACTAGACTCCCTTACATGTGTGTTATTTTCATAAACCACATGGATCCACTAGAGTTCTTAGCATTTGTGTTATTTTCATAAACCACATGGATCCACTAGAGTTCATTGCATTTGTGTTCTTTTCATAAACCACATGGTGCCATTAGATTTCATTGCATGTGTGTTCTTTTCATAAACCACATCTAGAGTCATTGCATGTGTGTTATTGTCATAAACCACAACTTGAGTTCATTGCATGTGTGTTCTTTTCATAAACCACATCAAGAGTCATTGCATGTGTGTTCTTTTCATAAACCACAACTAGAGTTCATTGCATGTGTGTTCTTTTCATAAAACACATGGATCCACTAGAGTTCATTGCATGTGTGTTCTTTTCATAAACCACATCTAGAGTCATAGTAGGAGTCTTCTTTTCATAAATCACGACTAGAGTTCATTGCATGTGTGTTCTTTTCATAAACCACATGGATCCACCAGAGTCATTGCATGTGTGTTCTTTTCATAAACCACAACTAGAGTCATTGCATGTGTGTTGTTTTCATAAACCCCATGGATCCACCAGTGTCATTGCATGTGTTTGGTTTTCATAAACCACATGGATCCACCAGTGTCATTGCATATGTGTTCTTTTCATAAACCACATGGATCCACTATAGTTATTGCATGTGTGTTCTTTTCATAAAACACATGGATCCACCAGAGTCATTGCATGTGCGTTCTTTTCATAAACAACAACTTGTGTCATTGCATGTGTGTTCTTTTCATAAACCACAACTAGAGTCATTGCATATGTGTTCTTTTCATAAACCACAACTAGAGTCCATTACATGCTTGTTCTTTTCATAAACCACATGGATCCACTAGAGTTCATTGCATGTGTGTTGTTTTCATAAACCACATGGAGCCACTAGATTTCATTGCATGTGTGTTCTTTTCATAAACCACATCTAGAGTCATTGCATGTGTTATTTTCATAAACCACAACTTGAGTTCATTGCATGTGTGTTCTTTTCATAAACCACATCTAGAGTCATTGCATGTGTGTTCTTTTCATAAACCACAACTTGACTTCATTGCATATGTGTTCTTTTCATAAAGCGCATGGATCTACCAGAGTCATTGCATGTGTGTTCTTTTCATAAACCACATGAATCCACTAGAGTCATTGCATGTGTGTTCTTTTCATAAACCACATGGATCCACCAGAGTCATTGCATGTGGGTTATTTTTCCTAAACCATAACTAGAGTCATTGCATGTCTGTTATTTTCATAAACCACAACTAGAGTCCATTACATGTGTGTTATTTTCATAAACCACATGGATCCACTAGAGTTCATTGCATTTGCGTTCTTTTCATAAACCACATGGAGACAATAGATTTCATTGCATGTGTGTTCTTTTCATAAACCACATCTAGAGTCATTGCATCTGTGTTATTTTCATAAACCACAACTTGAGTTCATTGCATGTGTGTTCTTTTCATAAACCACATCTAGAGTCATTGCATGTGTGTTCTTGTCATAAACCACAACTAGAGTTCATTGCGTGTGTGTTCTTTTCATAAAACACATGGATCCACTAGAGTTCATTGCATGTGTGTTCTTTTCATAAACCACATCTAGAGTCATAGTAGGAGTGTTGTTTTCATAAATCACAACTAGAGTTCATTGTATGTGTGTTCTTTTCATAAACCACATGGATCCACCAGAGTCATTGCATGTGTGTTCTTTTCATAATCCACATGGATCCACTAGAGTCATTGCATGTGTGTTCTTTTCATAAACCAGAACTAGAGTCATTGCATGTGTGTTATTTTCCTAAACCACAAATAGAGTCATTGCATGTTTGTTCTTTTCATAAACCACAACTAGACTCCCTTACATGTGTGTTATTTTCATAAACCACATGGATCCACTAGAGTTCTTAGCATTTGTGTTATTTTCATAAACCACATGGATCCACTAGAGTTCATTGCATTTGTGTTCTTTTCATAAACCACATGGTGCCATTAGATTTCATTGCATGTGTGTTCTTTTCATAAACCACATCTAGAGTCATTGCATGTGTGTTATTGTCATAAACCACAACTTGAGTTCATTGCATGTGTGTTCTTTTCATAAACCACATCAAGAGTCATTGCATGTGTGTTCTTTTCATAAACCACAACTAGAGTTCATTGCATGTGTGTTCTTTTCATCAAACACATGGATCCACTAGAGTTCATTGCATGTGTGTTCTTTTCATAAACCACATCTAGAGTCATAGTAGGAGTCTTCTTTTCATAAATCACGACTAGAGTTCATTGCATGTGTGTTCTTTTCATAAACCACATGGATCCACCAGAGTCATTGCATGTGTGTTCTTTTCATAAACCACAACTAGAGTCATTGCATGTGTGTTGTTTCATAAACCCCATGGATCCACCAGTGTCATTGCATGTGTTTGGTTTTCATAAACCACATGGATCCACCAGTGTCATTGCATATGTGTTCTTTTCATAAACCACATGGATCCACTATAGTTATTGCATGTGTGTTCTTTTCATAAAACACATGGATCCACCAGAGTCATTGCATGTGCGTTCTTTTCATAAACAACAACTTGTGTCATTGCATGTGTGTTCTTTTCATAAACCACAACTAGAGTCATTGCATATGTGTTCTTTTCATAAACCACAACTAGAGTCCATTACATGCTTGTTCTTTTCATAAACCACATGGATCCACTAGAGTTCATTGCATGTGTGTTGTTTTCATAAACCACATGGAGCCACTAGATTTCATTGCATGTGTGTTCTTTTCATAAACCACATCTAGAGTCATTGCATGTGTGTTATTTTCATAAACCACAACTTGAGTTCATTGCATGTGTGTTCTTTTCATAAACCACATCTAGAGTCATTGCATGTGTGTTCTTTTCATAAACCACAACTTGACTTCATTGCATATGTGTTCTTTTCATAAAGCGCATGGATCTACCAGAGTCATTGCATGTGTGTTCTTTTCATAAACCACATGAATCCACTAGAGTCATTGCATGTGTGTTCTTTTCATAAACCACATGGATCCACCAGAGTCATTGCATGTGGGTTATTTTTCCTAAACCATAACTAGAG